>OX463842.1:7286753-7721753 GCA_949825065.1 Odontocerum albicorne | reverse complement strand
TATATATATATATATATATATATATATATATATATATATATATATATATATATATAATATATATATATATATATATATATATATATATATATATATATATATATATATATATATATATATATATATATATATATATATATATATATATATATATATATATATATATATATATATATATATATATATATATATATATATATTATATATATACAATATATAAATAAATTTTACATTTATGAATATTTATTTTCATAAATATAGAATTTGTTTTACTTCCGTGAATATTTCACGGGTTGCAACTAGTAATAATTATTTTGCACGACGATGTGATAACATAGAACGAAATGCATTCACAACACTAGTGCATTTGAAATTTCAGCTTTATTCATGCAGTAGTGATAATTGGGACTATTCAGTTGACCTCATTTGCATTGCAAATACGGCTATGAACTTTGTACAAAATTAGCCGATGGAATATTTTGGTTAAAACTTTTCAAATTTTTTTATTTGATTATTAGCTTCCATTATCAAATATATTTGACATGATTATTGTATAATATTTGATATGATTATTCTATAAATTAACGACCTCTGTGACCTAGTTAATAAGAAGCCTATCTCCTAGCCTGGGGGTTGCAGGTTCGATTTTCGTTGGTACCAAGATTTTTATTAACTGGATTAACATTTTTCTAGTTGGTTATCAGATAATGCCAATACATTACATGCATTCATATGATAAGTGACGTGAACATTTATGTTGTAGAAGTATTTTTCTCGAGATCATGTGTAATTCTCGAGATCATTTCTTAAACGTTGGGTATCTTCTATTATTTGCTCTTTGTCCAAATATTTCCATGCCCGGGAAACTGAAACGCCAAAAATAGTTGACTATGTGTATTTGCGAATGAGTACACTTGTAATAATTTATTTGACTATTTATTATATATTTACGATATTTGTAATAGTTTATTGACAATGTATTTACGATATTTGTAATAGTTTATTTGACTATCTGTATTTACAAGTGAGTATACTTGTAATAATTTATTTGACTGTGTGTATTTACGAGTGAATATATTTGTAATAGTTTATTTGAATATCTGTATTTACGAGTGAGTATATTTGTATTAATGTATTTGACTATCTGTATTTACGAGTGAGTATAATTGTACTAATTTATTTGACTATCTGTATTTACAAGTGAGTACACTTGTAATAATTTATTTGACTTTGTTTATTTACGATATTTGGAATAGTTTATTTGACTATCTGTATTTACGAGTGAGTATACTTGTAATAATTTATTTGACTGTGTGTATTTACGAGTGAATATATTTGTAATAGTTTATTTGACTATCTGTATTTACGAGTGAGTATATTTGTATTAATGTATTTGACTATCTGTATTTACGAGTGAGTATAATTGTACTTATTTATTTGACTATCTGTATTTACAAGTGAGTACACTTGTAATAATTTATTTGACTTTGTTTATTTACGATATTTGGAATAGTTTATTTGACTATCTGTATTTACGAGTGAGTATACTTGTAATAATTTATTTGACTGTGTGTATTTACGAGTGAATATATTTGTAATAGTTTATTTGACTATCTGTATTTACGAGTGAGTATATTTGTAATAATTTATTTGACTATGTGTATTTACTATTGAGTATATTTGTAATAATGTATTTGACTATCTGTATTTACGAGTGAGTATATTTGTAATGATTTATTTGACTGTCTGTATTAACGAGTGAGTATCTTTGTAAATATGTGAATTTGTGTTTTTCCATGTCTATTGAGTGGAAAAAAAATTGTGATTTCTAAATGGATTTTTTTTTTAAACCTGGCGAGTTTATTTCCATGTGGCAATCTCTTCCAACCAACCAGAAATATGTTTTTATAGGCCCTAAGTGTTAACCAGACTGGAATCCTATTTAAAAAAATCTGGGCTTCAGCGGGGATCGAATCCGCAACCTCCGGATCGGCAGACAAGTGTCTTACCACCAGGCCACGGAGGTCGTCGAATTTTGTGTGCGGTTGTAATTTTTTTCGAGTTCCTCCATACACGGGATACTACTCTAGGTCTTGGCCTTTAGAAAAACATAATTGGTAAGATGACCGCAGAAAAATAGCAAAGGAAGATGTACTACAAATCAAATATTGTAACTTTTCCGATATATGGAAGTAATAAATTCTGCTTCAATTGCAGTGTCGTGTATTTGTATAAACTCACAAATTTTGACAAGACCCTGAAAAAGGTTTGTCTCCAAGTATTTCCTAAAGCTGCATACGTTACCCATATCTTTCACACAATATTTGAAGAAATTCTGAAGATTGATCTTTCTAGGCACAATCCACAAATTGAAGGTGACTGGTCCAATTTGATGGGATAACTTTTAATTGCGCTTAAACTATGTACCTTTCGATCAATTACATTTAGTTTGTGTTCATCTATATTTTGCTTTTCACATGAATATTAAAAGTGACGCCCTGTGTGGTGCAATACGGATTGCTCGCCTGAATACTAGAGATAAGTAAGACCCGGTCATAACGAAGATACTTACCGATTGATCGGTTTCATTAAAAATACTAAGTCTTAAGATCCGGTCTTTCGAATTAGATATTTACGTGTCTCAATGGTTTATTTGACTTGATGTAATTAAATTTATATATTGTCAATTATTCTCAAAATAATAACCGTTTTAAAATATTAATGAACATATAAACGTTAAATATAATTTAGCAACAATAATCTCAGCATACAAATGTTATACCTGCGCATGGACAAACTGAGCGTAAATGCTTGTAAAAAAATAATGACCAAAGAAATATCGTTAAATTTCGCCAGCCTTTATTAAGTATATTCAAATCCACTGCTTAAATAATATAACACCTACAAAAAAAGGAATAATGTGTGTTTATGAACATGGAAAAACATAACCGCGTGATAAGAATGCCAACTATTTAAAATATTGAATAAATATAAATGAATACGTTGTATTGCGTTATTATACGCTGAAAATAGAGCACTCATTGGAATGAACGATTCCTTGACTGAGCTGTTTAATGTTTCAAATGGGTTAATGCAAGGTTGCCTTATGGTACAATACTTTAGTTGTTTAATATTTATGTAGATTCATATGTGAAAAAACTACAGATGAAATCAGATAAATCATAGGAGTTCTAAAATATATATGTTGTGATACTATATCTGGCACTCTATTCTCTCTCCCTGCTCTGACAAGGAAATGGTGTGATGGTATATACTCGTATGTTTGTTTTTTCACTTTTTATGACAAGCCAAACTATAAGGTTAAAAAATTAGCAATTTTATTACTCTCTCAAATATCATAATATTACGAGACGACAGGCTGCGATCAATATACGAAGATCTAATTGTTAATATTATATACTATAATGAAGTATTATGTATACCACAAATAATAATACTATACACATATCTAGGTTGATATGAGCTTCAGTTGTATCCTTGCGACTGACACAGCACTCAAGTTTTGTATCACTCTAGTTCAGTGTTTCCCAACGAGGGGCCCACGCCCCACAGGGGGGGCAATTTGATTTTCAAGGGGGGCAATTCGAAAATTGACTCGTTCAGAGTTTAGTCGCAGTTTGATCGCTTTGTCGCTTCACCGTTACGTAAGGGGGGCATAAGAATTTTAGAAAGGCTTAGGTGGGACATAGCACAAATAGCGTTGAGAAACACTGTTTTAGTTTAATAGGTTTTTAGTTCACATCGCTTTAAATTTTCAATGATCTATGTATAATAGTTGCGCCCTAGATTGAACTGTATCCGGGAGCAGTATATTTAGTTCAGTGCATCTGACACTGTCTTTGAGACCCAGTCGTTCGCAAACTACTCATTTCTACTGTAAACGGTCTCGTTGTGTATTAATAACTGTGTGTTAATATTTTTTTAATGAATGAAACACAGATTTTTTTTAAATATGCAATTCACCTAAACTAGGATGATTGCTGCCACCAAATTTAAGTCATTATGCAATATGAGGCAATATAATATAATCAATTTAAAAAAAATATAATTCTAGATAATTCAAAGTTTCAACTGATTAAACTTAAAAAATGTAACAATCGATCTATAAATGGAAAAGTTCCTCGAATAAAGAAGAAACGCAACATTTATTGGACGCGGCAAAGATATGGCATTTAGTAAATGAAATCTCTGTAAATACAACCGAAAAATACATTGTTTATAATTTAACTATCCAAACCACACTCCCAGCCGGTATTTTCCACAATACTCATTTTGTAAAGGTGACTAGCCACTATGCAGTGGCCCGTCAACAAACTAAAAATGACAGACACTTCTACCCTATTCATTCATATAATATTAAACCATGGTTTCAAAGGGAGATATTGTTGGATTGATTTATAATATCTAGAGCCCTTATTTACACCAGTCATATCCCA
Organism: Odontocerum albicorne; assembly: GCA_949825065.1. NCBI lineage: Eukaryota > Metazoa > Arthropoda > Insecta > Trichoptera > Odontoceridae > Odontocerum > Odontocerum albicorne. The sequence goes on along the minus strand of OX463842.1, from coordinate 7,717,296 downwards.
ACCCAACGCCCATCGGTGCCAAGTATCATCATGCTTAATTTTATTTAAAAGATCAGTTACTGCCAGTGTGAAGCACTGATTAAGATTAAAATATTTTTATAAGGTGAAATGTGTCGTTGGTAAAAAAATAAATATTTAAGAACAAAAAATAAATATTTAAGAAGTCATGTATTTTACGAAGTTAATGAATTTGAAAGTATGTGAACCTACTGGTTCTTGATTTATTCAAAATACCAACTGTGGTTAGATCAGCTTAATGTATAGTTAGATCAAATTAATGTATGGTTAGATCAAATTAATGTATGGTTAGATCAAATTAATGTATGGTAAAATCAAATATTTCAATATTGAACTGTATATTCGTGGTTTTCAGTACCATATGAATTCTGAATTGTAATGCTTTTTAAAAGTTGTTGATATTTAATAATTTGTTTAGGAAGTTTTGCTATGAAGTATCCAAAAGTGTTGTGTATCTTTTCAATAAATAAATAAATATCAAATGTCAAGAATATTCGATATTCTAGATATCTGATTCTAGATAAAATATCGAAATATTGCAAATATTTCTCACCAATCAAGTAAATTTCTTTTATTAAATTCGGTCAATTACTATCGGCAAAACATAAATGTATTTTGTTAAGAATAGCGATAAATGTTTATAGGGAATATCAATACATTGAATTTGCTGGTTATTGCGACAAACCATAAACAATGTGTTTTATCCGTATCAAATTATTTTACCAATTTCCTTATTGGATTTCGCCTTTTTTATACACATTACACCAAACAACATAAAATTGGGTGTACTTACGTACGTGTGTAAGAAAAGGTATTGTCACAGTTACGGTTTAATTTTTTTTTTAATTTTGTGAGATGTACAGGAAAAATATATTTATTTCAACAATATTTTTGAAAAGCGGGTCACATCTCGATTTGATTATAAGATAAAAAATGGCACTGCGAAATAATGTATTTATTAAAAAGAGGTTATTTAATTATTTAACACTTTTATTGCAAATACAATCTGGCGGGTTTATTGCCAGGCGGCAATCTCTTCCAGCGAACTAGACAAAAGTAAATGAAGCAAGTTACATGGTTGCATAAATCATTCAAATGACTATCTATCCCCACGAAATCCATAAACACATATGTGAGCACATGCACACGAACCCCACAAAGACGGACAATCACCCGAACATTATTTTTCATATAAAGTGAGATATCATCAATCAAAAGGAAAGGAAGGGATGGTGGAGAGGAAAGGAAAAATCGGGAATGAAACACGTTATTTTACTGACTAGAAATTAAGAGCTTTTTCAGTCGCTTCTTAAAGCAGCCAAGACGGAACGTACTTAACTGTTCAACAGTAAGTAACTTCAGAGGTTTCTTTACTGTTGAACAGTTTAAAACGAGAAAGCAGTTTATAATAAAAGCGAATGCTTGATTCTCCTAACATTTATTATACATACTTACACTCAATCACTAGTTTCACTTATCACACTCATTCCTTTTATACAGTTGCTTTATAAATAAATGGATTATTTGGTTGCTAACAAGTAATATAATATTTCACCTCAATAAGATAAATGATAAATCATATATAGACGATTTAAGACGCTTTGTTCTCGCTGAAATCCCGCTGGAACCCAGATTTTTTGAAAAGTTTTCCAGTCTGGGTTTAACTAAAGACCTCCTGCATTCCTCTCTTACTTTGATCTCTTGAGACAGATCCTATCGACATTTCAGCCCAGGTATTTAAATTGTTCGAATTATTCAATAACTTCATTGGTATATCAGGAGGTCGTCATCAACGTCATCGCTTGGGCTCGTAGTCGAGGATCCAGTCGCCATTTCAACGTCAATCTCGAGCAGCCCCTCCACGTCGATCGTGTGATCTTCTAAGAGAAAATAGTCCGATCCTAGACACGCACTCCTCACAGACGTTACAGACATGTAGATCCTGTTGAGCCACCTGGTAATTCTGATGGACGTTCGTAGCACGCTGACGGTTTTTCACATGCCTAACTGTTGATATGCCATTAATTCGAGAATAGAAAGCTCTCCACTTTTCACGATCCTAAACCACTCGTCATAGTCCTCAGGCACTTTGCACCATATCTTTATAGAGCGTTTTCTTTGCCTTCCAACCCTTTGCTTGCCCATCATTACCCCGTATTACACGCGTTTTGGGAGTTTATGATCGCCCATGCGTATCAAATGTCCGATCTACTTCAATTTTGCCTCTACAACTATACGTTCTACAAGTTTACAGTTGAAATGAAGCGAGTCATTAGTGTCATGATTGCTGCATTGGATCCAAGGTTGCGGCGATGGAAACGCTGGTGATACATTTCAAGGCTTCGAATGTGCCTTTTATACGGAATCCAAGTCTTAGAGGACTGGAGAAGAATGACGCCCTTGTAGATAAGTGAACCTTTTAGCATTATAAATACTCAAGAAGTACATCACCAATATGATCACCAATTCGGAGGTCTTGAGGAGAGCTAATTGCCGTAGACAGCTGCTGACAGATATTAAGGTTCGCAAGATATCCTATCTGGGTCACATTTTACGTGGAGAGAAGTACGAAATCCTCCAGTTGATACTGGTGGGTAAGATCGAGGGGCAGCGTGGCCCTGGTAGAACGCAAACATCTTGGCTGCGCAATATAAGAGACTGGACGGGAATGGGGCGTGTGGAGGACCTGTTCCGGGTTACGCAAGATAGAGAAACCTTTGCCAGAGTAATTGCCAACGTCTGGGGTACCTGATAGGGCACGACAAGAAGAAGAAGAGGAGGTACATCAAAGGGTCTGCACTTTTATTTTCATTTAGGTATCTGAAAAAATAAAGAGACAATGAATTAGATGGTGAAATTTACACCATCCTGTATTATTCTTTATGTGGTCTGGCCAAACGACATGTCAGACACTTTCGACTCAGGAAATAACGCCTTGCTACATTCCAATATATTTTCTGTCAGTGGATGTTAAGTAAATATACCTTACCCATAAGTAAAGCTCATTTCCTCGCTGATGGTGTGCAGACATGTTTATTTGCTCGGAGTTTACTCAACTCGATTTACTTTCACTACTCGAGGCTTGAACTAAAATAGCAATTCTTATATTTATTTAATCTAAACTAATATAAAAAAGGTAAAATTTGTTCGATTGTCTGTGTTCGCACCATTCATAAACAACTAAATATTTTTCGATGCCATTTTCCCTTATGTGTGTTTGAAGCACTCGTATATTGGATAATGTACTCGTATCATTACATTTAAACATCAGAAGACTCAATGTGTTATAAAAATCTGAATCATGTCAGAGAAAAAGCGCATCTACAGCACTTTAAATAGAACACGCTCACTTATCAGTTACACAGTAAAGTAATCAACTTCTTCATTAAAAATATTCCCCAAACCAGGCAAAATTCACTACTAAATTGTTGAACTATAACGTGCAACTCTTGTTAGCAAATCGCTTCTGACACATTTGAATTGTAAAAGATTCTTGTGTTTCTCCAGTTCTTCGGGCTCGGTCTCGATGTATTATAGAAGCATGGACTTTTTTCCCTTCTTGAGAGTTTTACAAACTATTATTTTGGAAATTTTTAATGTATTGTATATAAATGACAAATAATCATAAAAGATGTGTTTATATAAAAAAACATACCTCTTTTAAGTTTCATGATATAAGTATATTTGAGATCAGGATAGACTTTCGAAATGTAGTGCAAGAGACGATTGCTGGATGTCTAATGGGCGGAACGACGAACAAATGTCTCTGTTTTAGACGAGCTTTATATATCATAAACACTTTTAACATTGTGTATTTGTCCCATTCTTCAGTTCTTCGGTTACGTTCCGCTCAAGGTGGGTATGGAAAGATTAACAAGGAGGATCGCAGGAGCAGATGTAGAACACCTATGCACTGGAGCGACCAAGCGAAGAAAATAACGGGTCCGCCTTAGTATTGCATTGTATCACACTTTCACTGTATAGAGTACAACCCAGTCAACTTATTGCCATGTGACATTCTCTTTCAACCACACAGAAATATGTTCAAGTGGCTTTAAGTGAAAATCAGACTGGAATCCCTTTTCTACAAATCTGGGTCCCAGCAGGATTTGAACCTGTAACATCCGAGTTGAGAAACAGGTATCTTACCAACTAGGCCATGGAGGTTGTCTCTTTTGCTACAGACTCTTTAGATAATAGAATACTTAGGGAACTGGAGAAGAATGTGCTAAACCCTCACTAATCTTAGCGTGGGTCTCGTTCTTCAGCATTGAAGTTATGACAAACTAGTAGAAACTTTACACATACTTCTCATCGTAACAAGACTAACAACTTTAGACTATAACTAAGCAATGAGACTTTAACAACAATTGTATAGAAAAATTGTGAAAAATATCTATTGAACACTTCTTGTTTCGTATGGTGCGCTTCAATGAAAATTAATTGGTAATTCGGACATGTTGAGGAGGAAGCCTGAGACATAATTTAACCTTCACCTTTATTATTTAAAGTTAAACCTTTTGGTTAAGAATTACCGGAGAAGGTGTCGAACTCATGGTACATCATTATACGAGGCATATCCAGAAAGTAAGTTTACTGAATTTTTGTAGGTTACTTTTTTTTTATTTAAACAAAAAAAATACGTGGTTACCGTAGTACATATGTAAGCTATTTTTCGACATAGTCGCCATTCCTCTCAATGGAGGTGGTGAAGCGGGGTATCAACTTTTTGATGCCTTCCTCGAAGTAGTTTCCCGCCAACCCCTCCGTCCACTTCTCCACCTCCTCCTTTACCTCCTCGTCGGTTGAAAACCTTTTTCCACCCATGTGCAGCTTCAGGGAGGTAAAGAGATAGTAATCTGAAGGTGCTAGGTCAGGGGAATGCGCGGGATGGTTCAGGACATCCCATTTAAACGAGGCGAGCAGTTCCTTCGTGGCGTTGGCCGTGTGTGGTCTGGCATTGTCGTGCAGCAGGCAGACTCCCTTTGTCAGCATGCCTCTCCTCTTGTTCTGAATCGTCCTCCGCAATTTTTTAGGGTCTCACAGTATCTTGCAGAGTTGATGGTCTCCCCTTGAGGCATATATTCAATTAATCTTTATGCCTTGACAGTCCCAAAACACGGATACCATGATTTTCTTGGCTGAAATTGTGGTTTTGAACATTTTGGCGGAGGGTGAAGAGGTGTGACGCCACTGTTGAGACTGCCTTTTGGTTACAGGCGTGTAGTGTGCAACCCAAGTTTCATCTCCAGTAACGATGGAGCGGAGAAATTCATCTCCATGGAGTTTGCAGCACCTCAAAAACTCTTGCCTTTTTACAAAATTTCGCACTTGGCGGGAGATTGGATTGACATTTTTCCCGAAACGTGTTGTCGTGTCGACACTTCTCAACGTACTGACCTCGAACCGGTCTCGTTACGGAGGGGAAGGGTCAGGCCACACGGAAGTGTAGCCAACATGTCGAAAATAAAATCCATCCGGTCGTAAGAGCCTCAGTACACTTACTTTCTGGATACGCCTAGTATTTAACATTTTGGCAATACTACCGATAATGAAGAGGTAACAGCTTTTGCACACGTACTTGGCGTCAGCGAATATTGTTGTCAGAAAAGCTTCATCAGACAAGGACTTTTTTATTTATAATATTTTTTTGGTATCATCGAAAATTCTCGTTGCAAGTCAAGTTTCTTAAGAACAAGGGTAGGAACACCCCATTATATTATCTTACATTCTTGCGGACCAAGTCGCGCGTAAAACAAATGTATGATAAATTTATGTTTTGGGATCGTATTTTTTTACAAATCGAATTGTCAACGGAAAAACGTTTGTTTTGTTTGAAATATTAAATATATCATCGGAGAAAATTTTTAATATGACACTGTATGAAAAGGGAAAGAAAAATAAGTTAATAAAAATGAAAAGGAGTTGAGGAAAATAATGAATAAGTGAACATACTCGTACATATCACAAGCAACATGTATATATTATATGGGGTTGTATGTACCATACATATTATGTAGGGCGCATACTCGTACATATTACAAGAAATGTGTACATATTATTTTGGGTGCAGTATGTACATATTGTATAGTGTATTATAAAGGATGCATACTCGTATATATCACAAGAAACATGTACATATTACATGTACGTATTATTAGTGTACATATTATATAGAGGGTGCACAACAAGAACGGTAATTATCAATTTAAATTACGTTTTGCAATTGTGTATCGCTGCACAATGAATTTACAAATTATGTTAATGACGTAAATCTATTATAAATAATATACGTTTGACAGCTAAACAATGGAGACCAATTTAAAATTGCAGTTCTTGTTGCACAATCTTATAAAATAATATTTTCGGCCAATGGACATCGATATCGTGACATCATTCAATTTTTTTTTGGCATCAATTGAACGATTTGGTCTTAAAAAATATGCGGTAACGGCAGGATTGGGCTACTTGTAACACGGTTGATGAAACAATGGCTTTATTGTAGGAAAAGTTACTCTTTGGAATTTCTCGTCGTGGAAATGGGAATTGGCTGCCACGATCGTGTGAATTAAACCCTTAAGATTTTTTTTCTCTGGGGTTATGTTAAATCTCAAGTGTACGCCAAGAATCCAAAACCCATCGATTACCTTAGATCCAACATCCCTCGTGTCATTGCAGATATACGTATCCATTTATGTGAATCCGTTGAAAATTTTCCTCAAAGAGTCCATCCGGGATTTTCGGGTGCGATTCTTGATGGTAAACAAAAAAGGATTCGTGTGTGTGTATTGCTAACATGCGTACAGAATCGCAAGTTTTTGCTTAATACAGTGATTCTAAATTGAAAGGGTCAATTTAATATATAACTGCTCAGTCACTTTTCTACAACGATTAATGGTGAATGCGTCTCTTCTTTATTTTCTTCCAATGATGAATTGTGAATGTGTCTTTTTTCCAGTTTTTTGCAATGATTATTCATGGAAGTACCTTTTTTCCACTTTTCAAAGATAATTCATGGAGGCTGTACGTTTTCTACTTTCTTGTTGTGATTAATCGTAAGAGGGCCTTTTTTTCAACTTTCCTACAATCATTTATCATGGGTACACTTTATATTCCACTAATATTATTGAAATTAATGGTAGGTGTGCCCTTTTTTTCTACTTTTGTACTGTAGTTAATCATGGGAGAGAGCCCTTTCCTCACTTTTCCTCCATAATTAATCGTGAGAGCACCCTTTTTATTCTCCCCTACAATGGTAAATCCATTTGACATCAGGCATAGGATCTAAGATATGTGGTAAGACGACCTTATTCCTACCCGGAGTTACGAGTTCGATTCCCGATGGAACTTTTTTTTTTACATAGGTTTCAGTTTGGTTTTCCCTCAAAATATATTTAATTTCTTTTTGGTAAGTTCGAAGATATTATCACATGACAATAACCCACCAGATAGTCTTTTGTACAACGAAAATATATACAATACAATATGGCATAAAAATATAATACGAGGGTTGCTACTTAAGTGTTCAGATATGGCAACACCAGTATAGATACGTCAAATCTGACATCAGCATCGTAAAGTTTGAAATTTTTAATGGTATACGTGATCAGAAAGTTTTGTCATACAAGTGCTATTTGTGTTGTTTACAGTGACTTGAAAAATTAATCTCGGCCAAAAACGGAATTAAATCGTGAACATTTTCGTGCGATGATTTTTTATGATTTTTGACGTGAACTAACTCAACAACAGTGTACCGATCTTTGACTTTTGGTGATGAAGCACCATCCCAAGCCACTGTGTTTCGCTGGTTTTCCAAATTCAATCGTGGTCGTAGTTTGCTCCAGGACGAATTTCGTGAAGGTCGAACCAAATCGGTTGTTGTGCCAGAAAACATCATATTGCAAGATCGTCATGTGACTTATCGTGAGATTAAGGCATATTTGGGCATTAGTTTCACTTGCATACATTCAATATTGCATGACCATTTGGCCGTCAAAAAGATTTATTTGCGTTGGATACTGCATAATTTGACAATCGCGACAAAAAAAGGCTCGTGTCGATTGGTCCAAAGAAATGTTGAAAAAATTCAATCGCGGTGCTTCAAAAGACGTCTATAAGATTGCGAAAGGGGACGAATTATGGACCTATGCATATGAGCCAGAAACTAAACAGCAGTCGACCGTATGGGTCCTTTAAGACGAGCCAAATCCAACAAAAGTTGTTCGCGCACGAAGCACTTCGAAGCAAATGGTGGCTTGTTTCTTCGGTATAAATGGTTATGTCGCAACAGTACCTTTAGTGGAACGTCGTACGGTCAATTCTGAATGGTACACCACCATTTGTTTGCCAGAAGTGTTTGTTCAAACTAAACATTAAATAAATCTTTGTGAATCTTCCAACTTGTGATTGTAACACATTCGGTTTAAGTTGTAGTGTAATTTACCTTATTTCAACTTGTGATTGTAACACACTCGGTTTACGTTGTAGTGTAATTTACCTTATTTCAACTTGTGATTGTAACACACTCGGTTTACGTTGTAGTGTAATTTACCTTATTTCAACTTGTGATTGTAATACACTCGGTTTAAGTTGTAGTGTGATTTACCTTATTTCAACTTGTGATTGTAACGCACTCGGTTTAAGGTGAAGTATAATTCATCTTATTTTTTTTACTTTTTTGCTACGTCTAAGTTTCGCATATGAAGTTTTACCCATGTAAAGCTCGAAGAAATAAAACACATAATTGTAAATAATTTATTTTCCGATGACATTTTGTTTGCATAAGTCTATAAATCTTCGTGAAAGAAACTTTTATCACGTAGTTTTTAAAATTTAATACCCTATTAAATATTGCTTGCTTGTAAACATGTTTTTGGAACAGCCTAATCATAAAAAGTCTCACATAAAACGTCTTACAATAACCAGACGGGTCAATTTACACATTATCTATATGCTGGCATTGTGATTTCATTTGCATTGGAAAGCAAAAGTAAAAGTTTGCTTGCCAAGCAATCCAACATCGACAGAAATATTCTAAACATGATCCGGGCTAATTTTATCTTAATTGACGCTTTTTCTCAAGCTATGTTTTTTCTTAAATTGCTTGTCACCTGAATTTGGGTGTTCTCAACCAGTTAACTGTGATGAGTTGTAATTTATCAAAGGTTTTGGCTTTAACTTTGTGTAAATTACTATGTTAGTCTATTAAGAAGTGGAAAAATCAGTAGTTTATTTTTAAATTATGTGTTGAATTATATGACGCTTTTATTGTACAACCTGGTGGACTTGATGCTGTGTGGCAATCTTTCACAATCAACCAAAAAGATTTTGAAGAGGCTAGAAGTTAAAACCAGACAGATAACTTTAAAAAAAAATTGTAGTGGAATTCTCAACCTCCAAGTCTGAAGAGGTTTTAACTACTAGGCTACGGAAATTGTTATTAGTGACTGATAAAAACGCTGTGATTCCTCTTTTCTTTTGTCTTCTTCTTCTTCTTAAACTTTCTATAGACTCAAGAGTCTGTTACTGCAGGATTGTCCTCCTGTGATGCTGAGCTCCAGCTATCTCTCCATCGTTTCAGGGGTCTCTCTGGTGGACGTCGTCCATCCAGCACCCCATGCAGAGCTATGTATGGAATTCTTGTGGAATTCATTCTCTGTATATGTTGATACCAGTATCGTCGACGCTGCCGTCGCCATCTTGGACCTCACATACCTCTCGGATTGTGGTGTTCCTTACACGATCACGCAAAGTCTTCCCAGCAATAGCGCGCAGAGTTCTCATTTCCGTTGTCCTTAGCATACTTTTTGTCCTGACAGTGTCCGCCCTCGCTTCGATGCCATATGTGAGGATAGGTCGCACACAGGTCTTATAAATGCGTACCTTACTATCCGTTCTCATATCTTTATTCCTCCATATGACATCTCTGTCAGCTCGTCACAACTGCAGCTTTATCTACATGAGGCCTTACTTCTCTGGGGAGGTCATGAGAGCTGAGCAGTTCACTGCCAAGATATCTGAACTGGGTTGATTGTTCAATTGGCTCGTCACGTACTGAAACTCTGCACTCTAGTGGGTCTTTGGAGAATGTCATACACTTGATTTTTGCTACGGAGATAATCATATTGTACTTTGAGCAGGATTCATCGAACTTTGTGAGCATTCTCTGTAAGTAATTTTTTCCTTTTGTGATTAATTATATATTATGTTCCCTTTTCTTCACTTTTGTATTAATATTAAACGTAAAACAATACTTAAAACATGTAACAAGAATATTTAACAAAACACTTCTTGGTTTTTCTACTTATTAGTGGAATAACAAAGTTATTTATTAAACATTATTCTTAAATGGAATTCCACGAAAAAAAAGCCGAAATAATTGATAAATTGTGAAATAATACGTTCATTGAAAATGTAAAATACGTGTATGTACTAGATCCAAATCATCGTAGCTTTCGCTGCCAACGTTTGAAATTCTGCAGCTTTGAAAAGCACTTGAGGACAGTATTTTTGGACGGTCATAATTTATGATCACATAAACAAGTACACTATACCTCAGTTAAAGCCGATTTATTTACAATTAAATATCGGAAAATCTACATAGGTTCCTTTGAAGTTGTTTTCACTTCTTAAGTTTTCCGCGATTATCTTACTAAATATATATTATTTAAGCCTATTCAAATGCGGAGAAGTTCCTAATCTAATGGTCATCGTCACCACCTCCCCATCCATTAACTCGACTTGTATTTTATTATTATTTTTTCCATTAGTAATAAAAGGTTCGAATCCCGAGTAAGATCGCCCTTAATTCTACTCTAGAGGCGTAAATTTCGGGCGGTTTTTTCAGACTAAATAAAAAAAAAACTAAAAATATTTTTCGTACACATTTTTTTACAGTTTGTTTATTGATGATTTGAAAATGTACAAAAAAAGTTTTGAAAATAAAAATTCAAAATTCAAGATGTTATCAGCTGTTACATCTTGTAAAAAAAAGGGGGTAACCTGGTCGATATGATTGGAGCCTTTTTCATAAATTTGAAACATAAATTATACACTGCTTCTTGATAAAAAATAATATTGTTATAGTTGGTACCAAAGAAAAAAAAATCTTAAAATGGCAGCTGTCTGAGAAAGTTTCTTTAACCCTTTTTTTTAATTTTTTTTAAATAGAAAAAAAAGTAGTTTTGAATATTGTAATTTTCCAAGGTAGAGACGATGTGAAAACATTTATCAAAGTTTCATACCATTTGAAGGCAATCGGTTGGATAGAACTTGAGATTTTATGTCGACCAGGTCAAAAAAAGTAGTTTCAAGGAAAACGCGTTTAAAGTTTTGAGATTATTGTCCGAGTTAAACCGGCCCGGCGTTATGGCTGCCTCATTTATAGCTATAACTTCATTAATATTAAGAATTAAAAAATTTCATTTTAAGAACATATTCTTAAAGGTCTTAACTTTAAGAATATGCTTAATGAACGTCACTATATGTGTATTGTCCTTTTCTTATTATGTATTATAGGGAATCATTGAAATAGTCTAATTTTAAAACAAATGTATCTTTATTTTAAAATATGTTTGAAACATCCATTTGCTAGTAAATATACCTTCTTTATCTCCCTTAATTAATCTTATAAAAAGGTTAAATGTTTGTTATAAAGATTAAAAATATTTAGAACAGTACATTAGTCAAACCTTGGAAGAACATTACCAAAGACTATTCTATATTAAATATTTTAATTTAAAATCTATTATATACATGTATTAAGTGAAATTTTAATCTGAATAATTGATCAGTTTTTATACAAAATAGAAATAAGTTTATTAAATAACTTTTCTACCTCAGAGCAAAAATATATTAATTTATATAATGGCTCAATAATTCTGCTTTGTTCTCATCATCTAGAGGACTAACTATAGTCCTCTAGACCTTTCAGTTTTTTTTCTTTCGCTATGTGATAGATTAAACAGTATCATTTATTAATTTTCGTTTCCGAATTTTTCCATTAGAGCTTTTAGTATATCCAGTGAACTTTGTAATTTTCCTCTCCATATATGAACGGGCGAGGTAAATCTAAAAGCTTTTAGAAAAATAGTAAGCAGCATTTATTCATAACCTAGAAAGCGTTTCTCTAAAAAGCTCGACTGAAAAATATGATTCAATAAAATCGTTTTTTTTTAATTACGTCAGTAAGTACAATTTTCCTGGTAAGAAGGTCAAGAACTTTAATCCCAGTGGCAGATAATTTTTTTTTCTGTTTAAATAATAAATATTTATTGAATATTTGGAACCTCCCTTTATTTATAAGAGATTTAGATGAATTTGGGAAAGTTGATGTTAGTAAATTCTTCACTTCTTGCTATTCAGAATTCATTTAAAACTATCAGTTTTATTTAGAAAAATAAAAAAATCAAATTATTTAGATCTTCTGAAACGATTCGATCTGAAAATGAATGTTACAAAATCCAAAGTAATGGCGATAGAAAAATGTGAACGGAAAATTAAATGATACTCGTATATGAGTGAACAATGAAGGGTTGCAGTGAGTTGAGGAATTCTGTTATTTGGATAGTATTTTATCCCATCATGGAAAAAGTTACGAAGGATATCGAACGGCGTGTAATAAAATGAACTTAGTCTAAGGATAGTTTAACATATATGCTGGAACCGGACAGTATCAAAATCTGTAACTATGATATTCCACAACAGTGTTTTTATGAAATCTTTGACTTAGAGAAGTGAAACGTGGGCGTGAAAAAAAAACCTGAAACAAGCCAAATAAATACTGTAGAATGCATGTACTTAGAAGAATACTTGTGGTGACAATTTACTACAGAATTGGAATAAAGTGATAAAGGATGAATGTTAATAATAAAGTGCATATGTTGAGAAAGAAAAAGAAGTTCACTCTGAGATGGTTTGAGCACGAATTGCGGAGCCAGGAGATTTGCCTCCTGCCAACACCTCTTCGATCCTCTAATCTGCCTTGGATGATCAGGTGCAGTAATTTGTACTTTTCTCCTCTAAGTACATGACCCAAATAGGACACCTGTCGGATTTTAATATTAGTCAGCAACTCTATCAACTTTGGCTCTTTGAAGAACCCTCGTGTTGTTGACCATATCTATTCAGGGTATCCCTAGCATTCTCCGGTGTATCCACATTTTGAATGCTTCCAGTCGGTTTAAACTACCAACTTTGAGGGTTCATGATTCCACTCCATATAATAACACTGACCAAACCGTAGCATTTGACTAATCGTTGTCGAAGTTTCAAGTTTAAATTATCATCGCAGAATACGTTTTTCATTTTATTAAAAGCCGCACGAAGAAAGACGAACAAAACAAATTGCAAATGTGATTAAAAGGCATGTTTGAAGTAGAATAAGAAACATATAGTTAGATCAAATGAATGTTTTTTTAAAAGTAGGAAATGTAGAAAGTAGATACATCGTATGAGTTGTATGAGAAGGTTTATGAAAGTGGAAGAGACGATATGTGTGCGTCTGGCGTTCTGCCTTATCTGCCTGCCTCAGCAAAAAAAATGGTGTTAAATATATGTATGAAAATATTAGATTTCAATTTATTGATATCTTCAAATTATTCATAAACTTTTCCTGCTTTTTTATAAGATAAAATACTGCCAAAAAAACTTTCGTTTGCATTAATTTTCTATAACTTAACTCTGCCAAAAAACATTTTTCTGCAAACTCATCGATATAATATTACTTATAACAGTTAACAACGCAAAAAGATAAATTTGTGCACCAGTTGTTTTCTTTGAAAAGAATGAAAAAAAAAACATATTTTTACCGAAGAAGCAAGTTCCGTTCCGTCAAAGAACTTTCAACAATAGTTTGGCATGGATTGTGGAAAATGTGGAAGTATTTCTTAGGTTTTTATTTATTTTTACAACAACGTCGGGTCGTCGACTCTAGTTCTTTTTGTGACCTATTCAGCGTAATACAAAGTATAGGAACACGTCGAGTAATGATCATATAAACAATATATTGTCTTATATCCACCGTTTCGCTAGAACCACTCCGTTTGAAACAAATTTTCTGTTTGAATAGTCTGCACTCCGTGTTGGGTTTTTGTGTTACTATTTGACAGGCGGGTTATATGAAACACCTGCTGGATCCCATAGCTTTTACAAAAGCAGTCCTTTTTAAAGTTTCGGAAGCTACGTGGTTTTTATTTTCATTTGAGCTTACGTTGAAATGTTAAACTATTTATTTCATCTCATAGCTATGTCAGGTAAATCAAGAATATGTTTTATAAAGTTTTGATATTTTAAACGATATATTGACATACAGAGCTTTAATTAAAAAAGTAAAAAGCTATTTATTAAATTATTTAACGCGTGACTGGCGAGTTGAAAAGAGTATTGAACAAAGGGTAGCGACCAAGAACAAGTTAAATGGAGTACTTAACGTAGTATACAACATCCACGTTACCATATATCAAAAGTAGCAAAAACAACAAACCATAATATTGCGTTGACACCCACCTTAACGTATCGAAGTAAAACTTAGATATGACAGAAGAATGATAAAAAGAGGATTATGTCGAGATGCGTGAACTGAGAAATAAATGCGGTGTGTTAATGCATGAAAGAAGGCGGAACGAATAAATTAGAAATGAATACATGGATGTTTGTTATAAGATGAAGAAGGAGCTTTAAAATGGTTAGGCTAAGCGGAGTGAGTGAATGATGAAAGAGTGACTAAGCAAGTATACAAGTCAGAAGCGTAAGGTATTCGTGTAAGAGGTAAACCGCTGAAAGTATAGTCGAGTCAATTGAACCAGAATTAAAAATAAGGTCTAGTGAGATGTGTAAATAACAGAAAATTGTACATAACGAGATATATGAATGTGGAGGAGGTGAGAATTTTTTGCTTGAATAGAAAAGTTGGGAGATCGGTTCTCTCTGTTTATTCCGCAAGGGTGTGATGGTATCTATGTATGTTATTTGAAAATAAATTGAATATCATATAATAAATTACTTTGTTATACTACTAATTACATTAATCCCCATAATACGTGTTCCACCATCAATATTGAGGTTCTCTTCAAGCGGAATGATTCCGGTTTGTTTTGAGAGTAATGCTTAGGTCCAACTGATATCATTTTCATAGGAAGCGTGTTTGGTCTATTGAGTTTTTAATTAAAAGTGAAATATTTTATCTTTGTACGTTAAAAAAAAACCATATTTGAAAAATAATTAAAAATAAATTGCTTCGTTATTGCATAATAACCGCCCTTAACATACCTTTTTCCGAGTTTAAAATTTATTTTCCATGTAAATTTTTAGGTTTAAAAATTGTATGTTTTAATTAACAACATGACATTTATAAAATGACAGTTAACGTTGCATAAAATCGTGTTCATGTTATTAAAAAAAACCTTGTTATAATACTTGGAAATTAACTACGTGAGAAAAGCACTTCAATGATATATTGTATCATTTTTATTTTAATAATAACTAAGCAATTATTTGATAAGTTTGAGAACCGTTGGTTTCTACTCTGGCAGTATTTTGGCATTTTTTTAAGTTTATAATCACACTTTTTTTGGGTATTTTTGGGTATTTGGGTATAACAAAAAAAATGAGATAATAACATATGATTAAGATTAAATTGGTTTTCTTTCTCCTTATTTTAGACTGTCAACTCTTTCTTTTTCTTCTTCTGGCAGTAGATGCGTAATAAGTTTAAAAAAATATATATTCCTGAGATTTGGACTGTCAGCCATCTTTTCATCTCTTTGGGGGGTCTGCTTAGTGGTTGCAGCCAATGAATTAATCATGAAAAACTGTACAAATCTTCTTTGCTTTCCTTGTCTAACGATGTCTTCAATTTTACACATTTTTCTCATTTCTGGATTTCTTAATCTGTTTCTCAGTACTTTACCAATCATGTTACATTGCAAGACCTTTATTTCTAATGTTCTTAGTAGTTAATGTCAAATAAGCTCTAGTTCCAAAAGCATTTGTTATTTTGAGAGAGTTCTAATACATGTTTTCTAAATCTTTCCTTTACTTTCTGTTATCATGTACTTCTTTCAATACACGGACATTCTAAATCATACGGTATTATGTACATAATTTTAAATGCTGGTCTCTTCATGAATGGAGAGAGAATCTTAACCAATGCGTAAATGTACTCGTATTACGGAAGAATACCTAAAATCTGAACCCAGTATTTATTATATTTAAAGAGATATTAAAGTTTATAGAAGCAATGTGTACTACTTACACATCACAGGGAGGAAAGAGTTAAAATAACATTCAATTGATGTAATCCCGCTTGCATAATCTTACCACGCCTTCCACATACATTTGCACTGCTTGTTTTGTTACATTTTCTTCGTTCTACACGCCCAAACCATCTCATAATGCTCTTTTACGAACGGGAATCGAACCCATAACCTAAGGGTCAGAAGACAGTTGTCTTATCAACTAGGTCACGGAGGTCGGGAATTATTCTATGTATTTCATGTAGCTTTTTTAGTTTTTTTCGAAATTTTATTTCTAGTGAAATTTTTTCTTGGATGTAATTAATATTTACGTTCTCAGCGGCGATTTTTGAGGCATCTGTATCATATGAAGGGGTTTCCAAGTGTTTTTGAGTTGTACTGTGATTGTCTTTTTTCGATCTTCAATTGCTTGAGGCTTGTAGATGTACATTGATCTTGTATTTATTTATAAAATGTTGAATGGTTTTGTTGACTTTGTTGACCTGTGATTTTGGAAAGTATCGATTAAGGTGTTCCCTCTCGCTTTTTAGAAGATCTGCTTTCTTCAGTGTAGCTACATTAAAAAGTAGCATCGACTTCTATAAATCTATACAATGTGCTTAGAGTCTTTTGCAACACGGTAGCTGATTCGAATGTGGACATATTAACTCGTTTTTTAACATTGTGCGAGTTTAGGAGTATGGTGGTGGGCAATTGACAGGAGTTAGTGTTTTTTTTATTCATATATTGTGGATATCAGTAATATTTTACTAACCTGCTGACATGATAGTATTGTGCATGAGATGAACACTGATAAGCGGGGTTTTTATCCTTGGTATTATTTATAAAAAAAAGGTTTTGTGGCAATTATTTTATTTATTTCCCGTAAGCGTTGTTTTAAGTACACAAACAAATTTTATCTTTTTCATGATATACAAACCACTACAAAAATATATCTTTTGCAGCGCTGTTTCGTAAGAAAATTATATCACAAAGTGTTGTGTTTTAGAATATCCCTGTTAAACACAATATTCAAAACACGAAAAAAATGTAATCATCGTAAATTATAATTTGATACCAATAAACAAATAAAATAAAAATACTTCGTAGTTTGTTAAATCAAATACTGTTTATTCCACATATATATTGGAATAAACATTGTTTGGTTAAGTGGAATAAACAGCGTTTGATTAAACAAATGATAATATATTTAAACCTCTACAAAGTTAATGCCTTAACTGTAATAACACATGAAAAAACTTCTGAGAAGTTTATAATGCAATATATTTGTATTATTTTTCATGTATGACCCAATTTTTTTAAAATTACGCAATGTTTGCATGACTTTTTGACCGAAAAGCTCAACTCATCTCATATATCCCTATTGGCATAGGCAGAAAAAAGAGATTTTCACTTCGTTCAATCCAGATATGCGTCTTTCGTTTCTGCCCCGTCCATGCATCCCACCAAGCAAACTTTCCTGTAATCAAACCTTGTCACTCTCATTTTCTGTAATAAAACCTTGTCACTCTCCTTTTCTGTAATAAAACCTTGTCACTCTCCTTTTTTCATTTGAATTACTGTGACATAGTTTAATCCGCATTCTTCGCTAACATTCTTGTTACTTTTTCTATCACACGTCTTATGAAAAAGTTTGTTTTTCTTAACCTATATAATCATTCTATATCTTTCTTGGTCTGTATAATCTTTCAATATCTTTTCTAGATCTATATAATCTATAACATATATAATTTAAAAAAAATCCAATTTTGGTTCTGACATATGTAAGCGTTGTTCCACTAAAAACAAATCTGAGTTCTTTACCTCTACAAAATAAGTCTTCGACAATTACGTAAGTCTGCTTGGTGAAGTTTGGTAATATTTTGTGGTATACATACATAACATATATTGAACTTCAATATACATATAATTATTAAATAATTTTAAACAATGACTGTAATCTATTATTACTACCGCTTTTGTATCTTCTTGTTAGTTTAAGATAAAGTTTTGTTTTATTTGTCAATAATTTTAAGTACTTGTATAACCTGTCACATGTTCATCTGTATATAAAGACACTTGTGTCGTTAATAAAATAAAATAAAAAATAAAAATATTTTTTTCCAGATCTATAAAATCTATCATAAAATCTTTTCTAGATCTATCATATATAATCTATCATATATATCATATAATCGTTTCTAGATCCATATAATCTATCATTATATTTTCGTACTCATATTATGGTTATTTTTATTATGTTGTCCGGAATACTCAATACAGAGGGAAAATATCATATAATTGCGTATTTTAAAATACTTCTTCTTCTTAGACTTTCTACAGACTCAAGAGTCTGTTACTACAGGATTGTCCTCCTGTGATGCTGAGCTCCAGCTATCTCTCCATCGTTTCGGGGGTCTCCCTGGTGGACGCCGTTCATGCGGCACCCCATGCAGAGCTATGTATGGAATTCTTGTGGAATTCATTCTCTGTACATGTTGGTATCAGTATCGTCGACGCTGTCGTCCCCATCTGACCACATCTTGAACCTCACAGACCTCTCGGATTGTGGTGTTCCTTACACGATCACGCAAAGTCTTCCCAGCAATAGCGCGAAGAGTTCTCATTTCCATTGTCCTTAGCATACTTTTTGTCCTGACAGTGTCCGCCCTCGCTTCGATGCCATATGTTAGGATAGGTCGCACACAGGTCTTATAAATGCGTACCTTGCTATCCATTCTCATATCTTTATTCCTTCATATGACATCTCTCAAGCAGCCCGCCACAACTGCAGCTTTATCTACCTGAGGCCTTACTTCTTACTTATTTTTAATATACTTAATATTAAAATACGTTGTTTTTTACTTTTATTATTTATTGCAACATAAAAACAAACACTGTTTTTATACTTTCATTGATTCTATACGGATACAATGATTGTCGATGTTTAACAGTAAATATGTGTTCAATAGTTAATCAGCACTTTTGGCCATACGTTTATGCCGAAGACAGATGGAAGATGTCCAATTGGACATAAAAAAAAATTACTTGATAACTGAAGAGACATAGCACAACACATACCTCTCTGTAAAGTGATTGTGATATCGACCTAAGTCCTAATTCAAGATTCCTGATAAAATTTCGGCTGAGCAGTGCATGAATTTTCGCTAATTCCAGCACTGTTCAACCTGAATTTTATCTGTCGCCTTAGTGGGATATTTCTACCTAACATACACATATATTTATACTCGTATTTCTTCAAGTTACGGTTTAAAAGCGTTGCAGCTAAAGAAATATTATTTATTATTAAAAATATGTCGAGTGTTTCGAAACTTCAATTTTTAGGTGAAATTAATAGATATATCTGCACATTTACAGACCACCTCTGTGGCCTAGTTGGTCACAGATTTTCTACTCGGGTTTGATTTTCGATGGTACCAAAAAAACACGTTTGATAATAATACTTGCACGCTTTAGACGTAATAATACTTGCACGCTTTAGCGAGTATTGACTGTCCTTATACGGTAGTATTTCAAACACGTGCAAATGAACTTTAAGAAATTTGCCTACTCCATTGGTTCTCAACACGAAGGCTCGATTATTGGGGCCGATGAAAATGTAATCTAGAGGGCACGCTCCCCAACATACCCGTATTATTAATTCGAATATATTGAAAAATACCACAAGAATGAATGAAATGCACATTTATTGGTTAAGTCAACGAGCACACACAGAATGATAAAAAAATAAATGGGCACAAAATAATGAAAAAAAATCGAAAATAATATTAATTTATTTCTTTGTTGAACTATACTTTTTTGTAAGACCCCCTTCATTTTTACGGATGTTTCAAACTGCAACTTAAAAACCAAGTTTTTTTAAAACACAGCTTTTTTAGGTTCTCTGTTCTTTATTTATTTTGACTAAATGCAACCCGTGAAATATTCACGGAAGTAAAACAAATTCTACATTTATGAAAATATATATTCATAAATGTAAAATTTGTTTATATACTCGTATATCATTTATATATCGTCCATTTTTACACCGATTCAAAAATTGTAAGCTAGGTATTTAAAATTCGTTCAGTATCACGGACCCACCGAGATACAAATTTCGAATTACTTTCGGAGAGAATCCAAGTATTCCTATCTCGCTCTCTTGTATTCAAAATTCAATTCTCGTATTCTTTCGTTGGCGACAACCGTCGTACGGGCTTTGTCCTATTTATTTATTTTGATTCTGTGCTTTGGTACAATTTCCATTTCCAAACATTTCGGACATTATAAAAGATTGATTATGCTACATTTTTCTCGTTCAATTATTTTCTGCAATTGCTTTATTTGGCCGTATATTTTTTATTTGTTTATTATTTCGTGAATGAAAATATCAAGTTACACAAATCAGTCACTTAAATAGTAGCTTGAAAAACAACAGTGGTGTGTATAAACTTTTAGAAGCTAACTGCGATAACTTATACAAAGGTAAGACAGGAAGATCTTTTGAAAAAGACTTCGTGAACATAAATCCGCTTTAGTAAATACTCTAATTTATTCTGAAATGGCTAATCATTGTCACAGAGAAAATCACACATTTTCTATCGATGATGCCAAACTCTTGCATATGAGTAGTAACGGTAAATGTTTTTACATATTAGAGGCTCTAGATATATCCAAGTCAGTGCATTGCGATGAATATCTGGCAAATTTATACATTACCAAGATCTCACCACTGCTTGCTGAAGTTGTCTCCTGCCTCCTTCCACCCACAATCCCCAACCCGAATTTTTAACTTTAAAAACGTGTATATCGGTACCAGTTCGAACATAATTCAATCTTGTTTATTCTCTCCTGATGATGAAGTGAAAACCTTGAAATTGGTAAGGTTCTACCGTTTTATAAAGGGTAATAAAGTGTTTGACTAAAATATAAAACATTATTAAGAATTCATTAGAAAAAAGTGATTATTTAAAAAAAACCTCTAGCCTGCCTGGTTGTTAAACTTGACTTTTAAGGATTTTTTGAGGATTTTAAGGCTTGATTCTAATAACATGGAAAAAAAATCATCAGTCTGGTAGCAAGGCTTGCATATGCCGAGTACGGGTGAGATAATTGTTCACGCTTTTGTATATTTCTGAATTACCGATTCGAATGACTTGAAGGTACTTACTGACATATCTTCAAAAAGTAAACGATCTTTATATATGAAGAAAAAAAAATAGATTTAAAGTTTCTAACTGAGGTATCGAACAATTTGAGAAACATTTGCTAAGTTCTTTGGTAATCCGATTAATCATGTTATTTCAACGTTCTGAACTCGACAGCACAGAGAAAGTGTCGGTAAGATGGATGCGAGCTTATTGGTGAGGGTGACAGCTGGAGTAAGCAAATTTATTATGTTTGCTGTTCAATCCTGAAAAAATCCTGAAACTAGACGGATTAAGTTATTCTTTAGAGGATATGCAAAAATAATTTTTTGAACTCATACAGTAATTTTTGTAAGATGAATTTTAATAAGTCATTTAAGTTTTGGTTTTAAAAAATGTATCACGAGAAAGACTTCTATAATGTCACACAATTTTCCTGACGGGGTAAGCAGAGATGATAGAACACCAGAGCTTCTTATCGCGACATACTCTTACATCTTGTTAGTTTAAGATAAAGTTGTATTATTTGTCAATAATTTTAAGTACTTTATAACCTGTCACATCTTCATTTGTGTATAAAGACACTGTTGTGTCGTTAATTAAATTAATTAATTAATAAATAAATCTTACGCTTCTCTTGCATCCATACACTTTATCATACAACTTCTACGATTTCTCTCAGTTTTACCATTTAATTCTTTCAAAATGTCATTTACTTAATCTAACCATATTTTTCTTGTATTAAAATATTTACGTTTCAAATAAAAACATTCAAGTAAGGCTAAGGTAGAATAAAATTTTAAAAAATATGTTAGTATGACCTCATTGAAAAGAAGCCTGTTTTTGGACCTAAGGGTTGCGGGTAAGATTTTTTTCAAATACAGTTCCAGTCTAGTTTTCACTTAAGGCTTCTTTGACATATTTGTGGTTGGTCGCAAGAGGTTGCCCCATGGTAGTACGCCCGCCAGGCTGTATTATATCAATGAAAAAAAATTTAATACTCGTACAAAAAATATAATTATAAAACATTATATATTTATTTGAAACAAATATAATTAAAGTTGAGTGAGTATACAAATTTATACTGTAGGCATGAGTCACATTCGTCCTACGAAATGACCAAGAAAAGTGAGTTTGGATTAATTAATACAAATTTGAAATGTAAAAAATAAGAATTGTAAGAAAATATGTATAGATACACCAACAGGGAAACAACGTGATAATATGTATCATATTGGGTGTTAAGATAAGATATTTGCACTTCGCAAATATCGCGAGCAGCTTTGGCAGCTTTATTCCCTCGATTGAACGCGAACAGAAGGAGGTGTCGAAAATGCTCACTTTCGTCTACTTTACATTCCATTTTGAAGGCTTGTAATCAAATAAAATAATATATGTAACGTAAAAGCAAACACAATATCTTGTATAGCGTAAAATTTTCTTTCGAATGACGTTTACCTTTACCATTTTGTTTTACTTTTGGTGCTCATTATTAAATTTGAAAAAAAAAAAACGGACACAACTTATGTTAACACCTAATATGTATCATTTGAAAATCCTTTGCGATTTTTTTTAGTTTACATGTATGTAGGCTGTTTTTTCATTTCTAAGTTTATTTACATTTTCTTCAAATAACTGGGTAAAAGAAATTCTGGGTTAAAATATGATTGACTGAAAGTTCAGTTAGACGTATAATTTTCTCCATAAATTGTCTTTTATCTGATTAACTCCATAAATGCTAAGTCTTATGTGTCTTTTCAATGAGTCACATACGATTATTGTAAATTTATTGTATCACAATAAATACATCTTATAATTCATAGTTCGAAATACCCCAATCCTTTACATTAACTCCTGACAAAAATGTTTCATTAGTAAAATGTATATTTCTTATATTATAGAGTTCCTCTCCTCTTTGGAGGTTGGCAATCAGTCTGACTTTCTTGACTTTTGAGGCAGAAGCTCTGAACAAAGATATGGCACCAATATGAAACCACTGTCATAAGTTTGACAGTCAGATGTGTCTTTTTCATGAATTTATATTGTAGCGACCGTGCGTGCGGTCACTGAACCCACTGCGGCGACCCTTGGCCGCTCGGTCATTGAACTCGCACTGTAGGGAATGCGAGACAGCACCGGGCGAAGGTCGCCCGAGCGGTCATTGAACTCACTAGTAGCGGAGAGCAAGACACCGATATATCGCTTGCCTCTCCTGCAGACCGTAGTATGAAATGTATATAGAACGCGCAACAATAACCATGTGTAAAGCGAAGGGAGACAGCGACATGTTCTGCGCCGTTCTATACATTATAAATACAGACGCTTGCAATAAACTCTTTCTCTTTACTTATCTCGATCTCAACGACTTTTATTCAAACAACCTCATCCTTCTATGCGAAACCCAAGTCCCTAAAACATCCTGAATTTTCTCCTGCAATATCAGTTGAAGGATCAAAGACACATATGGTATGTATTTCTCGTCGCATTATGAATTCAAAGTAATTTAACTTTCCCATTTTGATGATGGATAATGCTGCTTTTCCTTAAATCGTCCACATAAAAAAGATGTTAGATCTTGAAAGACTTAGTTGTTATTAGAGAGTTGCTGACTAATATTAAAATCCGAAAGGTGTCCTATTTGGGTCATGTACTTAGAAGAGCAAAGTACAAACTACTGCACCTGATCATCTAAGGCAAAATAGAGGGTCGAAGAGGTGTTGGCAGGAGGCAAAGCTCCTGATTCCGCAATATATGTGATTTGACTGGTATAAGGAGCGTTGTGGATCTTTTTCGGGCTGCCGCCTGCCGGGGACAAAGATGCCTACTCTCAGGTGACATTCGACCTTGGGGGGACCTGACATGACACTGGGAAGAAGATCTTGAAAAAAAAATTAAACCCTAAATTGAAATATGTTCTCGAATATTAATAGATTCTCAATGGCAAGTATTTTTCTATAAACTATAAAACAACATATTTCATTATTGGATATAAAAAAATCTTTTCTGTGCTATTTTTGTTACTCAAGTGAAGAAAATTTACATGCGTCATAGAGTTAAGCAATAATTCATGTGCTTTGTATGATTTTTTCTATCGATATTTTCCTTGCAGTTTTATTGAAGAAAAATAATGGGTTAGACTTATTAATAGACTCTATGCTCTCATAAAAGCTTTATATTGAACTATAAAATATTTTTATGGCAGAAACAATGTTTTTTATTCGTATTTTATACATTGATGTATGCAGCGGTGTGCTTGTGCCAACATTGATACACAAAAATGAAATTAGAGCATTCACTACGTATCGTAAGGTTGCTAAAGTTTCAGTAAACAATACATTTTCGTGCCATTCTTAAAATGTAAAAACCTTTTTTGGATAAATTTTCTGTATTAAGGGGATATTCTTACATACTCTAGAAATTAAAAAAAATATATTTTGTTTTTTTTTTGCATATTCTTCAAGTTTAGACCTTTAAAAATATGTTATCAAAAGGAAATTTTAAAATTCTTAATATTTACGAAGTTATAGCTATAAATGAGGCAGCAATTACGCCGCACCGGAATGACTGACAATAATCTCAAAGCTTTAACTACTTTTTTCGACCTGGTCGACATAAAATCTCAAGTTCTATCCAACCGATTGCCTTCAAATTTGGTATAAAACTTTGATAAATGTTTAATGTTTTCACATCGTCCCTACTTTGGAAAATTCAAAAACATATTTTTTACTACTTCAAAAAAATTTTAAATTAAAAAAAAAAGGGTAAAAAATAGATTTTTTTTTCAGACAGCTACCATTTTACGATTTTTTTTTCTTTGGTACCAACTACTATATAACGATATTTTTTTTTATTAAGAAACTGTGTATGTTTTTGGTTTCAAATTTACGAAAGGGTTCCAATCATGTCAACTGGCTTTCCCTCTTTTTTTTTACGAAAAGATATAACAGCTGATAACATCTTGAATTTTCAACTTTTTTTTTAAAATTTTTTTTTGTACATTTTCAAATCATCAATAAATAGATTGTAAAGAAATGTCAACGAAAAATATTTTTTGTTTATTAAGTCTGAAAAAAAACGCCCGAAATTCACGTCTCTAGAATAGAATACCCCTTTTAAGTGGTTTCAAATGTTTTTTTGTTTTAAACGGAAGGGAAAGACAAATATAATTAAAAATAAGTTATAATTCAATGAAAGGTTAGAACTAGTTTAGATATTTTGATATTTGGAGCGCGTGTATTCGAGACATGGTAAGATAAAGAAAGGCATTGAAAAGCACGTTGCTACAGGTAACTAGGTCAATTGTGCACTAAGTTTAGTTATTGTAAATAAATCAACGTCAAAATCTAAAAAAAATTATTGTGCTCAGTGACGTGTGAGTACCAATCTTGATGAATGGAATCGAAGCCTAGGCATTGATAAGATGATAAATGTTTTAAACTGCGTGCATTGAGAATAATACATAGGATGACAATGTATGAAACAATACACAATGAAGTGTTTAAGGATGAACTTGAGACTTATTTATTCAGAAAGATCAAGTAGAGAACTTTGAGATGGTTTGGACATATAGAAAGAACTGGTTGAATGTTAGAAATAGACGCCAAATTCACATACTGTCTTTATTGTATAATATCCTTAACTGTCCCGCCGCACCCTCTTATCTCGCCGAAAATTTTCAGCGTCTTTCCAATCATGGATTAGCGCTACGCTCAAGCAGAAATGGTCTTTCCAGTTCACCGCTCCTCTTTCTTTACGTCGTCCTTTACTGTCCATGCAGTGAGACTCTGGAATCAGTTACAAACCAATATAAGACTCGTTCCGTCCTTGGCATGCTTTAAGAAGCGACTGAAAAAACTCTAAATTTCTAGTCAGTAAAATAGCGTGTTTCATTCCTGATTTTTCTTTTCCTTTCCTCTCCACCATCCTTTCCTTTCCTTTTGATTGATGATATCTCACTTTATATGAAAAAGAATGTTCGGGTGATTGTCCGTCTTTGTGGGGTTCGTGGGCATGTGCTCACGTATATGTTTATGGATTTCGTGGGGAGGGATAGTCATTCGAATGATTTATGCGACCACGTAACTTGCTTTATTTACTTTTGTCTGGTTGGTTGGAAGAGATTGCCACCGGACAATAAACCTGCCAGATTGTATTGCAATAAAAGTGTTCAATAAATAAATAAAATAAATAAAGAATGAATGAACGAAGCCTAACAAAACAAAGCGCAATTGTTAGAGTAAGGCCTGGTGGATCAAGACTAAAGAAAATATGGTTTGATCAAGGGAATATCATTTTGAAAGAAGGAAATGTAAAGTTAGAGAAATCTTAGGAGTTATATGATAAAGTATGTGGATGTATGGTAGAAGAGACGCCCTGTCATCTCTGACTAACCTGACTGGGAAACGGTGTGGTATATGTTTCTTTAAGAAGGAATACAATTCACATAGAAAAATAAAATTCAACTATATACTAGTATTTTCAAATGAATTGTTTTTATTTCACATTTTTGGATAATAGTTTTTTTTACACGTCAAACGGCCCTGGACTTTTAGAGCCCAGGTTGTTGTGAGTAGTAGTAGGTATGTACTTTTTCATTGCAAATAATATAAACTACTTGAGTGCTTCAGTATACTTTTATTTCAACATACTGTATTTTTATATTATTTATAATTAAGGCATTAACATTGTTGAGGTTTAAAGACGTTGTAATTTGTTTAATCAAACACTGTTTATTCCTCTTTTTGTAATGGTATAACCCTACCAGTTTCAAGGCTTTCATCTCATCATCAAGAGAGCACAAAGAATACTGAATTCTGTTCGAACTGGTACCGACATACACGCTTCTAATGGTAAAATCATTGTTACCGTTATAACCTTACATTATCTATCGATGATGTAAACTTCTTATGTATCAGTAGTAACGGAAATAAATTGAACATATTAGAGGCCCTAGAAATTTCTAAGTCAGTACATCGGGGTGAACATCTGGCAAACACACATATTCCAAGAATCTCGCCGCTGCTTGCTGAGGATGTCTCCTCCCTCCCTCTACCCACAGTCCCCAACCCGAATGTTTACCTGTAGTATGGGGTATGTCGGTACCAGTTCGAACATAATTCAGTGTAGTTTGTGCTCCCCTGATGATGAAGGGAAAGCCTTGAAACCGGTAGGGTTATACCGTTACAAAAAGAGGAATAAATAGTGTTGTATTCATGCGCACTCTGAATTTTAATTGTATATTGTGAAAATTGTAAATACTCGAAACCGATCGAAAATAAATACACAAATATTTTTTTAAAAACATTCTGTGGTTTAACGGGTAATGATATAATTTTTTTAAAGTTTTTCTTTATAATATTTTTGATCCGAGCCAAATAGTAGTTTTAATTTTTTTATTTAGTTATATGTACAACTGTACTGTTTTATATCTTCTTTTAAAAGTTTCAAAATCAGAATTTATAATTGACGAATCAATGCTTAACACCGACAAAAACTAAATTCCCGAGATAACTTTAAAGTTCTTAAGAGTTTGGAATCAACTTCCTGTTAATGTAAAAAAAAAACCTCTTCCGCTAAAAAGTTTTGAACTGAGAAAAAAGTTCTGCTTGTCCAAGACACCCTCTGACACATAAATCTCTTTATCAATCTAAAGTCTTAATTTTTTTCTTCACATTTTAAATATTAAAATGTTGATCACACTTTGTTTATTTTGATTGTTGTTCAAATCTACAACACGGGATGTTTTTTTTTATTTCAACATCATCACACTATGGGTAGACAGAGAGAACATACTCTTTTTCATTATATCCTGAGACACATCTTACGTTTCTGCCATGTCCCTATACTTCGTCATACAAACTGTTATATTGTAAATAAGTAACACTATTCTTATTTTAAAAATTTTGATTTATTTCTGAAAAAAAAAAAAAATATAATATATATATATATATATATATATATATATATATATATATATATATATATATATATATATATATATATATATATATATATATATATATATATATATATATATATATATATATATATATATATATATATATATATATATATATATATATATATATATATATATATATATTTTAGGACCCCTTGTACTCGTACATCACACAACAATCCAAAAATAGTTTGAAATGCTAAACACGAACAATAATTTTATTTCTTTTAATACTCTTTGAAATGCTAAGCATGAACAAGAATTTTATTTCTTTTAATACTTTTTGAAATGCTAAGCACGAATAAGAATTTTATTTCTTTTAATACTTTTTGAAATGCTTAGCACGAACAAGAATTTTATTTCTTTTAATACTTAATAGTTAAGTATATTATAGCTATACTGCAATTTCATCCAACAAACGTCAATTGGTAGATGTAAGGTTACACTGTTGTTTTTAAAGAAGAAAATAAGATTTACAAACATACCATAACGCTGTCACCCTGTCGGAACAGGCAGAGAGAAAAGAGCGCCAGACTTTTCTATCGCGACTCACATTTTTCTCCTCTTTTAGATCCATACACCTTCTCAAACAGTTCCTACGATTTCTTGACTTTTACATTTTATTTTTTCAAAATATCATTTACTTGGTCTAATCATACTTTCTTTTGTCTACCACGTTTTCACTTACATGATCACTGCTTTTTTGTTTTGTTTGTGTTACATCATTCATTTGTTCCACGTCCCCAACCTATCATCTCAGAGTGCTTGTTTTAATCTAACAATATTGAAACATTACATTAAAACATAGTGCTTGTTTTTATCTAATGTTTCAATATTTCTCCAAAACTTATCATCATCATCCTGTCGTGTAACTGATGACTGAGTATCGCGTCTCCCATGATAGCCTCTTACGACTTCTCTCCATCCATCCCTGAACTCCACGGTTCGAGGGCAGCTGTTAAGGGTAGTTCAGTTGCGTCTATCATTTGGTCAGTATAACGCATTGGGACTCTTCCCCTTATGTGTCGTCCTTTCTCATTGTTTTTTTCCTTTCCCCTTTGGAGACTTTGACTAGGAACGGAGAAAAATGACGGGAATGGTTAACAAAATATGAGTTATGGAGAACATATTTTGTAATTAAAGGATCTATAATATTTTTTGTCGCTGTTCGAATCAATCTTAAGAAGATGAGAATCTTATGGCAGCCGGCAACTGGTTTGAGAGCCTGATGATATCGATGATGAAGGATGACTTGAAGATGGATAAGAGATAAATTGGAAATCTTTGCCAAACAATGTATGAAAAAAAAAATGTGCTAAGCTAGAAGATTTAATAATAAATTATCCAATATGATATCAGATTTCGATTAGGGAAAAGTTACAATATAATTTGACACATTAAACGTTTCAAAAAAGAGGATTTATCGAAGGATAATAAATGACAAGGTTGACACTGATACTGGAAAGCTCAGACAAAAAAAGTTCACGTATCGTTTTTCCAGAGGATTTGCCGTTTTCCGCTCTTCGATTTCTGCTAATTAAACGAAGATAAACTGAATTTTTTTCTAGGACATGGATGTGCTTTAAACATTGCATTAGTTGCAAAACTAATGGCATTTTATAGTGACGACTATAGTATTTTTTTTAAAAGGTTTGCTTTTACTTAAAACATATGTAGAAGATACATTTTTTACATTAGGAAAAATGATTACAGTATATCAGAAAACAATAAATTGGTTAAGTAATATATATCAAATAGCAGAGAGGTTAAAAATAATATATATAAAAGGAAAATTTAAATAGTTCCGTTTAGATAGTGTACTCTCCTCAACGGTGCTCTGACTCTGCGCTCGAATTTAATTTTATTGACATTAAAAATAATCACAAAAAAATGTATATACAAAAAATAAGTCGAGTTTAAGGATATAAAGTTGTCGACTGTGATCACATTGGGTTCTTCCCCGTATCTGCATATTTTTAGAAAAACACAATTGGTAAAGAAACCTTCCTCGTGTTGATCTTCCTTGACAGGTGTCCAGAGGAAGGCCAAAGAACTCTTGGATGACTCAATGCTCCAACATCCTGCAGAGAAACGGCCTAGATGAAAGCGATACACAGAACCGAAGAACATACAGCCTGAGAACGAGAAGAGCCGACCCCAACAGCCTACCTAGGCAATGAGTTAGGACAGTGCAAGGAAGAAGAAGACGATTGGTAAGGAAACCACGTGAAACTTACCAAAGGAAAACGAACTTCCGATGTGTGAAAGTAACGCATTTGACTCAAGGTACAGTGCAAGTTTATATATTGTTACTTTTATATAACATCTTAAATTGTCCCGTTGCCCATCAATATCTCATCAAACATGTTCAGTGCCTCTTCAATCATAGACAATCACTACTCTTTAGCAGAGGTTGGCTTTTGAAATTCCTAGTTCAAGGCTCTACCGTCTTGTCATTCTTTACTGTCCATGCCGTCAGACTATCATCACCTTCGTTGGCTTGCTTCGAGAAATATTACATTTCTCTTCAAGGGTGAAATGTGTTTCTTAATAACCTATGTTTCTTTATCTTTTACTGTCTTTCCTCACCTTTACTTATATTTGAGGAAATAACAAAATACTTTGTTTCCCTCTTTTTACATTTGATTTTTTATAATTCAAGTATGATCAAGTTTTATTTCACGTTGAAAATAAAGTTATAACCTTTCACAAAGCAACTGGCACGAATCTACTTAGTTGATGTCTGCTTGGTCGGAAGACATTGCTGTATGGTAATTTACTTGCTGTTTGTTTACTTCACAATAAATTATCTAAGTAAATAAATAAAGAATGTCTTTATTTTTAGCTTGTTGGGTGACGGAAATTAGCCCTAAAGTTTTCTCAACTTTATTTTAGTTGTTCTCTTTCAAACTTTTCTGTTTTTTACGGAAATGAAGTATTTTGACTTTAATAAACTTTTCAACACCGCAAGATGGAGTTTTTTTTGTATAATCGTGAAAAATAATCGAAATATCTAAGTAATTTGATAAGAAAAGAAAATGTGAAAAGTTCAAAAAGGTTCTAACGCTAAATAAACTGTCGATGCTTTTAAAATTCGTATACTCTAAGATATCCCTCTAACGTGCTTTCTTTGCCAAGGAATCAACACGTTCATTACCAGTGATTCAAATGTGTTAAGGGATCCAAGCCAGAGAAACATCAATGTTCTTTGACATCAATAGGAAGAACATCCCGATTAAGATGATTGTATTTGAATTATTTATGTCTTATTTATCTCCCAAAAAATGCAAAACTCGTACGTTGGTTATATTGACTGATATTTTAATGGACCAGCTTTTTTCATAACGAAACGTCTTAATTGAAAGCGTACTCAAAGCTGTTGAAGCTAAGAATAAGAATATACCGAGAGTGTCAATAGAATCCCTGTTCAAACAAGGCCTCATTAGGAGAGAGAATCCTCTTCCTTTCAAGGGGTAGAATGGAAGATAGGTGTAAAATTATGACGTCAAACAGGTTGAGAATTTACCAGGGCCCACGCTAAGGTTAATTTCACCAATTTCCGAAAATTTAATAACATTTTACATTAATTATTTCGAATAGCAGCCCTTTAACAAATCTAAATCGATGATACGGATGTATTGAATAGCGTGGCTGAAAGGTCACATTGTCTTCGGACCTTTGACTTGAGCCTTCTGATTTGGAGCCACTGGAGTAGGCAGATAACTCGCCGTTTGTCCTCAGTCACACACATCTAGCAAGTGTAAGTATTCTTAACAGATGAATTCTTACCAGATAAGTAGCCTTTTTTTGGGTACCATCGGAAACCAAACCAAAAACCCTCGTTTGTAAGTCCAGTCTCTTGCCAACTACGCCACAGCGGTAGTAATTTAAATATGATATATTTTACCTTAGTTCAGTTATAAATATGCAAATAGCAAAACAATTCTTTACATTCCATTCCAATTATGTCGAAAATGGCAGATATTTGTTTATTTTTTCAATACAGGTTTAGCCCAATTTCATTGAAAAATACAAAAATTGTTAGCATATTTAAATAAATTATATATATGCATACATATATACACACGTACATACATATACACACATAAACATATCACACATATATTCACTTAAATACGTTGATGAGTGCTTTCTAACACCCCCAATCATTGAAGAAATTTTTATTTTGCTTTAAGTAATGTGATATGAAATATGTCAATACCTGAAGAGTCCCGTTCCAAAGAGTTACGGCCCTTCCAGCAAGCATAGCAGCTGGAAGACCCATTTATGCGAATGTGATTGAATCATGTCAACCAGAAGAAGGCAACATCCGACTACCGTAGTTTAGTTAGTATCCATTTTTTAAATGATTCAGTTTGCTTTTCACTAAAGGTCTCTTTAATATTTTTCTGTCTGGTTAGAAGAGATCGCCACATGCTTGTAAAACCTTTAGGTTTTATCGTATATAATAAAAGCGTAATAAAACATTATAGCAGTGCAATGACTCATGTAAGTCTTCTTTCAAGCAGCTCACAGGGACAGTGGACAAACCATCAGGTACAAAATTAATTGGTTGTGGCCTCATAAGTACAAAGGTTGTTCCTCTGTATCGATCCTTCATCGGACGAAATTTCGTTTGAAGGAAAAAATCTTCACAATCTATATAAATAAAAATGTAAATGTTCGTTAATTATTGGTAGCTAATCTCCGAAAGTTCTCTACCGATCGCTTTGAAATTTTGAGTAAAGTTAATATTCGTCAACGGAAATGTTTTTTGATTTTTATTTATATATATATATATCAGTGTATATAATAAAATTTTTAATTCAGAAATGAATATTTTCGCGAACCTGTGGTTTGACATGGAATTAATGGAATTAATCTGTCAAATTTCATCTGTCAAATTTCATTTTCGGCGTTTCGGAATTTACGATGATTTAATGTAAAATTAATTATTATAAATAAATTATAAATAAATTATTTTATAATTTTATGTTTAATAAAAATTGAATCATTAATTTTATTAATAATAGAATTTTTTTATGTATTACGTACCTTTATAAGTCGAGACACGAAACAATTGCGATCTGTTTTACCGACACTCGGTGATCTCACTGAGCAATTAAATTACGCAATGCTCACTGAGATCGCCATTTTGTATTGACGATCACAAGTCGATTTACGTTCAATATGTATAAAATTTTAGTTATATAGATAAGATAATAGATAATTGACTTCAATAAATGTGGTAAGTTATTGATATTATATTTAAATTAAAAAATATGAAGTAAAATCGTTCATTTAAAAAAAAAACTAATTACGAACATTTAATTAAAACGTCACTAAATATTATTTGGCAGAATTTGATTGTATCTCTGTTTATATTTCAAAATCTATCAAATCGTATGTAGTAATGGAGATTTGTAACAGGTGAGTATTGTATGTTTTTAAATAACTTGCTA
Organism: Odontocerum albicorne; assembly: GCA_949825065.1. Lineage (NCBI taxonomy): Eukaryota > Metazoa > Arthropoda > Insecta > Trichoptera > Odontoceridae > Odontocerum > Odontocerum albicorne. Next base: position 7,683,479 of record OX463842.1, on the reverse strand, counting down.
TTTATTAGAATCGATAAAATTTACGTGAGTGAGATGTACTTTTACGACGTAAAAAGGAAAAGATATTATACTCAAACTGAAAACATTACATAATATATATTGAACTTAAATACAGGTATAATTATTAAATAATTTTAAAACAATGAGTTTAATTTATTATTACTACTGCTTGCTTTTTGTATCCTCATGTTAATTTAAGATAAAGTTGTATTATTTGTCAATAATTTTAAGTACTTGTATAACCTGTCACATGTTCATTTGTATATAAAGACACTTTTATGTCATTAATTAAATAAATAAATTATTTGGTGGTACATTAGAAAGAAGTACCCGTAGAAATATCGCAAAAAAAAATGAAAATTAAAACAAACTTTTACGCTGCTCAGTTCCTTTTTTAATGTTTCACAATTTTATATGTTTTAACTTTCTTTTTTCTTACTGAACGTTGTTACATAAATAAATTATAGGTTTATTGATAGCAGCATAGTATGTCCAGATTATATTTAAATAACACTTTTAAAACACATAAATTGCAGATAATACATTATATACAGAAGCTATCAAAAGATCTGGGCTCATCTAATAGCATCCCTTCAGCCAAGATACACCCCACCAATATAGGGCGAACCCAGCCACGGGGACACCAGATGTTTTGCAGCCCACACACTAGCTTTTTCAGCCCAGCACATCGTATTGGGGCAAATTTGTCAACTGTAAAATGGTAAGCTGTTGATTTTTTTTATAAATCGAAAAATTGTTTTCTCTAAACTGACGTTTTAATTACTAATTTTTATTATACTGACTTTCTAATGTATTGTATGAATGAAAATTAAAACAAACTTTTACGCTGCTCAGTTCCTTTTTTAATGTTTCACAATTTTATATGTTTTAACTTTCTTTTTTCTTACTGAACGTTGTTACATAAATAAATAATAGGTTTATTGATAGCAGCATAGTATGTCCAGATTATATTTAAATAACACTTTTAAAACACATAAATTGCAGATAATACATTATATACAGAAGCTATCAAAAGGTCTGGGCTCATTTAATAGCATCCCTTCGGCCAAGATACACCCCACCAATATAGGGCGAACCCAGCCACGGGGACACCAGATGTTTTGCAGCCCACACACTAGCTTTTTCAGCCCAGCACATCGTATTGGGGCAAATTTGTCAACTGTAAAATGGTAAGCTGTTGATTTTTTTTATAAATCGAAAAATTGTTTTCTCTTAACTGACGTTTTAATTACTAATTTTTATTATACTGACTTTCTAATGACTGTCAATAAAGGGGTTGGAGAAATCTTCTTCTTAGATGCGCCAGGAGGAACTGGTAAAACGTTCCTAATTAGATTGATTCTGGCAGCAATTCGATCCCAAAATGGCATAGCCTTAGCTCTTGCGTCGTCAGGAATAGCTGCGACACTTCTACCAGGTGGAAGAATTGGTCATTCCGCTTTGAAATTGCCATTGAACATGCGATTCATTGAAACTCCCACGTGCAACGTTTCCAAAGCATCCGGCATGGGAAAAGTATTGCAGAAATGCAAACTTATTGTTTGGGATGAATGCACAATGGCACACAAAAAGTCGCTCGAAGCTCTTGATCGATCATTGCGAGATTTGCGTGGAAACATCAGACCATTTGGGAACGCATTTATATTGCTTGCAGGAGATTTCAGGCAAACATTACCTGTAATTCCTCGATCGACACCGGCGGATGAAATAAATGCTTGCCTGAAATACTTTATTTTGTGGCGAGAGGTAAAGACGTTGAAATTAACTACAAATATGCGTGTCCAGTTGCAAAACGACCGATCAGCTGAGATATTCTCACATCAATTGCTGGAAATCGGGAATGGAAAGGTACCAGTTGATCTGATCTCAGGACGAATTTCATTGCCTCATAACTTCTGCAATTTAGTGAAGTCAAAAGAAGAATTGCTTTTTAACAAAAAATATTGTTTATCCACAAGCATTGTGAAATTTAATAAACAGTTGTATATAAAACAGATAATATAATAAGAGCGCCCCGTGTTGAATGTAACGGCAACACACGCAATATAGATTTCAATTTATTTTAATTCCGAATATTAAATATCTTTCAATTCGGGTTTTTTAAACCGGTTTTTGTTATTATTGATTTTCATTTGAATTAATGGTATATATCTGTGTATGTTTGAATTATTAAAAGTTTCATGCAACTAACTTTTAACAAATGTCACATTAGATTTTTAACGAACTGCCCATTTTTGCTAATTTGTAACAAGATTTATTATTAGTTTTATGTGATGTATTTACCTAAATAACTTGCTATTTATTACAATCGAGGCCTATATTAAAGTTGATAAAATTTGATATTCATCCGTTTGAATAAGACCAAGCTTCGCTCTGAAGTATACGTTGATTTGCGAGATGCAGTTGTAAATGACGGTAATAGAACTTCTGCAATTTAGTGACGTTAAAAGAGGAATTGTTTGAAAAAGTATTTCCCTATATTCAAATCAATTATAAGAATCACGATTAGTTAAGTGAGCTATTGTTGGCGGCAAGAACAAAGATGTATCCGAACTTAACAATATTATTGAGTTCGTTTTTTAATGTTTCGCAATTTTATATGTTTTTGTTATAACTATTTTTCTTCTTTTTCAGTGAAATCGATCTTTGATTTGAATTCAAATCATATCGTGAATTGACCTCTTGGAGTGACGCGATCATTTGCAAGCACGGTGATAAACGCGATAGACTGAGAGTGCCTGAAATACATCAAAAATATTGTATACCCAGATTGTATACAAGACATCAAAAATATTGTATACAATACATCAAAAATATTGTATACGCATTGTGAAATTAAACACAATTGAAACGTGTGCTTTCTCTTTTCTTTCTTTTCCATTTAACCAGACTGAGCCACAGCAACGCGTGGCTGGGTACAGCTAGTTGTTTATAAAGATAACTTCTCCCTGGCTCCATCCCAACTCATTGTCTGCGAAGACTGTTGGAGTCAGCTCTCCTCGTCCTCAGGTTGTATGCTCTTATATCCCGGACTATGTCCCCCAGGCCGTGCCTCTGAATCAGGTTATCTTTTTGCACCACCCATGAATTATTTGGTCTTCTTCTGGTTGTTATTCGAGGAAGATCCATGGGATTGCCTGGTTTAGAATGTAATCGGGTGCTCTGCGTCCAACGTGCCCATACCATTTCAATCGCCTCTCCTCCATCTTGCTGTTGATGTCTGTAACATCTAGGCTTCCACGAATGCGTGAGTTTTTTATTTTGTCTCTTAGGGACACTAGCTGACCATCTTAGCATGCGCATTTCAGCAGTTTCTAATTGCCTAGAGTAAGAATTATACATCGTCCAGCATTCGGAGCCATAGAGGAGTGCGGGTCTGACAATCGTTTGGTATACTTTTCCTTTTAACTTTACTGGCATTTTCGGATCACATAGAACTCTCGTCATTGATCTAAACTTTAACCATCCCACACTAATTCTATGTGTTACATCTGCTGCACATCCTCCATCGATAAAGATAACGATATAAATAAATTCCTAACAGAAAAAACAGTAAGCCCTTTGTTAATTGACAATTTTTTGTTTAATGTACTGCATGAATTATTTCCGCCATATTGAATTAAGATTGTTTTCGGAAACGTATTCATGAACAAATCTGTTAAAAGCATTACCGCATGAACATGGAATGAACTTGTTGAATGAATTTTTTGATATTGATAAATTCCATATCTCGGTGGATATATTAAGGATCGAACTCCTTAATAAACTTGTAGGTAAAACTGAGCCACTTTACAGGAAAGCATGAGTTATATAGTCCCTGCTGTCATGTTTTATGATATTTAGAATTTTTTATTTGATTGTATTGCTATAAATAAAGCTGAATGTGTAACTATCATATATTGGAAGATCTACAAAGGCTTATTTATTTATTGTTCATCTTCCCTTGGTACTCCCCTTTCTTACTTAACTTGTTTTCCTGAACATATGCAGATGCGAATAACCTATGAAACCCTATGAAATGGCCGTAGCCACTACTTGTCAATTCTTACGTTCAACTTACATAAATACTTATTTTATAATATTTTTGATCTGTCAATAAAAGTTGTTCAAGTAAAATAACGCTTGTGTTGAGTTTGCTCTATAAACGGTGCCATACAAAGTGGCCTTTAATTAATATTATATATGTAATTGGTTTAAATTTGTATCAATTGGAAATTTAAAAAAATAAAATGCAAGAAGAAATAATAGTAACGATACTAAATTAAGTTAGAAAACAAATGTTGAAAATTAAATACATTAAGTGTGTCTGCAAACAGTTAATATCATTCTACTAGTCAATCCTTTCACAACGACCGACATAAAATCAAAACCTTGGAAAAGTTTTAAGCGGCGTCTCTGTCCTGCCAAAGGCCCTGCCTCTCGTCCCCTTCTGACAATGGAGTCAATTAAAATTTAACTAACTAGGATCTGGGGGCAGGAAGCGACTGCCAGGAGCATTAAGACTACCATTATAATATAAAGGTAGATGGAAGTGTGCATGGTATCATAATCAGTAGAGGAAATTGCGATATTGCCAGCCTCTTGAATGCGCTTTGTAACGGGATAATACCAAAGCAAATCCTTGATAATTTTGTTAATTAATCACGTTCGTCGTTTATGTATGGCTGTGATTTTTTTATGAAGGAGATTTCAATTGTTTTGCTTTAAACTTTTTGTAAGTGTCCCCTGACATTTGCTTTAATAAATAATTTTGAAGGAATAATAACTAATGTGAATTATAAAATAAGGTTTAAATCGAAAAATGGTTTTAAAATTAGAGTATATTATTTATAAATTTTAAACATATTCTGTTTAATAATTGAATAAATAAATTTGTAAAACAAGCATTAATTGGTTTGAATGCCATTAAATTGCCTTTTTTTACATACACACACACGCACAATTCTAGGATTTCTTTGTCGGGATGGGCAAAGAGGAAAGAGCGCCAGAATTTTCTTTCATGAAACACATTCTTTGCCTCTTCTACAATTCCTCTGATTTCTCTGATTTTTTACATTTCCTTCTTTTAAAATATTATTCACTTAATTCAACCATACTTTTCTTGGTCTTCTTCTCATACGCTTCCCGCTTTCATTTCTGTTTTTTAGTCTTTTCAACTATTTCGTTTAACACGCCCAAAAAAATCATTCAAAATAAATTATTTATTTTCAAAATTACAATAATTGTTCGGAGTAAAATAATTCAAAGAATTAAAAAACAAATTGATAATCAATGGGATTTAAAAAAATAAAGAATGCTTTAGTTCACATTCATCCCTAATCACTTCATCCCGTATGATAATTAATTGCCACCCCATATATATATTTTTTCAATTATTGTTTTTTCTAATCGGCTCCTGTCACTCTTTTCTTTATTTTTTTAATTGAAATTTTCAACATCGCATTTTTTCATTACCTAAATTTATAAGAATGAATTTATAGACACACTAATAAATGTAAATAACGAGAAAAAATAAATATCGAACGGTAAAAAAAGCCTAGGTAAGGGGTAACAGTAAAAATGATCTTTCGAATTTAAAACGGAATCTAACTTTAAAAGCTTGATTTAAAAAAACAATGAACAGAACCGAATCTTTTATTCAGACGTTTTTAATTTACTTTTGTGAATGAACGAAATTTAAATATTTTTAATTCAATTTTCTCAATTCAAAATGTTTAAAAGTAAAGTTAACAGTGTTTTTCATTACTTATTGGCGTCTTTAGTGATATTTTTAGGATGTTAGAGGGTAGTGATATAACGGGATGAATTTGAAATTTAAGCTGATATTTTAAACAAGATGAAGAAGAGTACGCTTATATGGTTTGGGCCTGTGAAACGAATTAATAAAAAATGATTAAACAAGTAGGTATACAGTCAAATGTGAATGGAAGGCGTGTGTTGAACCAAGTAAATGATATTCTGAAAAAAAAAAAAAACACGTAGAAAGTTAGAGAAATCATAGAAGTTGTATGGATATAGAAGAGGTTAAAGATGGGTGTGTATCGAGATAGAAAATTATGGCACTCAGTCTTCCCTGCCTACTCTGACAGGGAAATGGCGTGATGGTATATGTAGAGGATATGTTCTCCACGAGGTCTTTTTATTTATAAAAGATTTTTTTAAGAGTACAAAACCTTAAATAACAGTTGTAAAATCTAGTAAACTCGATTGCATTTAAAAAAAAATAGCTCTAAATTAAAAAGAATTATTAAGTGTAAAGATAGGAAGGCAGTGGCTGTGATTATATATTTTGGTAACTTTTGGATTATGTGTATATTTTAAAATTATTTCTCAAAACTATAATAAAATCTTTCAAAACGGAACCTAACTATTTCTTTAAGATGTCAATAAAACATGTGGTCGAGTTTTAGCCTCCTGGAAGATTTTTCTCAAAGTCGATCGATTACTCTTCGTCTCCTCGCAGCTTTCTAAGACCCTACTACATGTTATTTAAAAACCTCGCTCTTGGTCTACCAAGTGGCAATCAGCCGTGTTGTTGGATTTGCATAATGATCTTTGATAACCGTGTAAACGGATATCTGCTAATATGGCTTATCCATGCCAACCTTCGCGATCTTTGTTCCGCGAATTGGGAGTTGTCTCGCTTTTTTTCATATTTTTTTATTAGATTGTAGTTTTTTTCTCTATTGCAGCGTATTTTAAGTTGAGTGTATGTCATAGTATGAATATAATCCATGGCTTTATTTAAGTGCCTTCTTACGGTGATGGTTAATTACACATCATTAGAGAGTCAAAGATCTTTTCAATTGGCTGTTCATTTTTTTGTTTGCTCAGGGGTAATCTAGTTAACCCATTCGTCTTTAACAATCTTGGTTTGTATGTTCCGGATAATTATCTAAGATAACGCACCTATAGATTATTCTATCAACCTATAAGTCGAGCCAACCTGCCTTTAGAAATGCCGGTAAATAGAGTCACTTAAAGGACAAAAGAAGATAATGGAAAATAAAGTTTTGAATGTTTCGTGTTTATTTAAAAAAGAGTGGTTGTCCAATGCTTCATAAAATAGTAATTGCACGCTTATAATAGCACTACTCTAATATTTACACAGCTGAACGAAGGTCGTTCCAAGCCACAAGTCTAGCTAAAGCAAACATTCTAGCTAAAGCAATAATGCTAAAAAATCCAACAGGCAAACTGAAGGATTTATATTTTTGTGTTTTTTTTTCATATGGCCTAAGAGACAGTTTGGAGAGGTTTGTGGATACTGGAGGCGTATATAGACGAGACATAAGAGAAATAATCCCAATAGTTGGATTCACCAATTGAAATATCCAACTGGGCTACCCTTAACAACTGCCTTTTGAGACTCGGAGTTCAGTGATGGATGGAAAGAAGTCGTTAAAGACTATTCTAGTAGTCACGATGCTCATTCATGAGCTCCTCGACAGGATGGAAATATGTTGAGTGGATGAATTATGCGAGTGAACTTTTGTTTTTATCTTTTGTATACTGATATTCATGTTTTTTTTTTATTTATTTATTATTTTTTTTATTTATTATTACACATGACAAGAAATACACATAATTTGCGAAAAAAACAACAGGTAATTTAATTTGGACATACGTTATTTTAATGGATCTGGGTTTGTCGTCTTTCATTTGTCGTATCCTCAGTAAACTAGACTTTTGCCTGTATCTCACTGAGTCACGATACTCAATTATTTATTAAACTCCATTTCTTATTCTTCCTAGTGTCATGTCAGGTCCCACCAATGTTGACTATCATCTGAGAGTAAGCATCTTTGTCCCCGGCAGCCCGAAAAAGATCCCCAACGCTCCTTATACCAGTTCAATCACGTATATTGCGGAGCCAGGAGATTTGCCTCTTGCCAACACCTCTTCATTTATTTTTTATTTATTTATTATTACACATGACAAGAAATATACATAATTTGTGAAAAAACAACAGGTAATTTAATTTGGACATACGTTATTTTAATGGATCTGGGTTTGTCGTCTTTCATTTGTCGTATCCTCAGTAAACTAGACTTTTGCCTGTATCTCACTGAGTCACGATACTCAATTATTTATTAAACTCCATTTCTTATTCTTCCTAGTGTCATGTCAGGTCCCACCAATGTTGACTATCATCTGAGAGTAAGCATCTTTGTCCCCGGCAGCCCGAAAAAGATCCCCAACGCTCCTTATACCAGTTCAATCACGTATATTGCGGAGCCAGGAGATTTGCCTCTTGCCAACACCTCTTCATTTATTTTTTATTTATTTATTATTACACATGACAAGAAATATACATAATTTGTGAAAAAACAACAGGTAATTTAATTTGGACATACGTTATTTTAATGGATCTGGGTTTGTCGTCTTTCATTTGTCGTATCCTCAGTAAACTAGACTTTTGCCTGTATCTCACTGAGGATATTTAGCACAAAAAAATAAATCGATACTTTTTCCGATTTTTGATTACACAAAAACAAAACCCCGTTGTTGTGTATATTGTTTTTTAAGCGTCCTTTCATGCGTAAGATACAGCCCTGAGCTTTGGCCTGCTGATTGCTTGCGTATGTTATGGTATACGTGTGTTCCTTTGATTATAATTTTGTATAAATCATGTTAAAATTTACACTTTATAACATCTTGTGTTTTGTAGGAAAGTGTTCAAAATTTTTCAAATGTATTTTTAATGGTCTAAATCGATCTTTAAGTGTGAGAAAATAAAATAAACATTAAATATTGAATATTTTAAAATTAAAAAGTAAGATCTAATTTAACCCTGAGCCGTGAAAATGTTGTTTGTCTAGGACTAGTGTAGAAATCGTAAACATCTAATCAAAAGTTTGGCTGTAACCAAATCAAATATCTCTTAATGTATAAACAAATAAGAAAACATTTTAACTCCCTGCGAAATGGCGTCAGTCCATCGTTATTACTGGCGAGTTTATTTTTGGATTCTCCAGTGTTTTATCAGTTTGTTAGTTCTACTGGCTTGCCAAGAAGATGGTGGTGTGTAATAAAATAGGAAATTTATGTTTGTATTTGCAAGATAACGGTTCTGAAGGATAAATTTTATTGTTTCTTATTATAAGTAGTAATTGCGATATATGAAAGAACATTGAAATATTTAAGCAAGTTGAGGAATTTTGCTATTAAAATAGTATTGTTCCAGACGACGGAAGAGAGAATTTACGAGAAATATCGAATAGCGTGTAGCAATAGGATATAAAGTCAATGTGGTACTAGAATATATATACTCGAACCAAACAGTATCAAAATGTGTTAAATAATATTCTTCAACAGTATATTAGTACCAAAATAAACGTATAGGAGGGAAACGTGGATGTTGTAAAATACCGAAAGGAGCCGAATAAATGCTTTAAAAAATCATGCTCTGAGAAGAATTTGAAGAACGATCTGGAAGTTGCGGGTTCGATCCCCGCTGGATCCCCGCTGAAATCCAGTTATGATGTTACGAAGGTGTGAAAAGAAAAGTTAATGCATTATATGGGTGAGTAATGAAAGATCTGATGGGTTGTGTTTTCTCCAACGATGGAAGAGTTATGAAGGATATTGAACGGCGTATAGCGATAGGAAACCAAGTCAAGTTGGGGCACTTACACATGTACATTTAAACCGAACAGTTTTAAAATCTTCTAAGATGATCGTTCGTAAAAGTATTAAGGTGTAAAATATGAAGTATGGAAATGAAACGTGGACGTGGAACAAGATTGAAAAGAGCCAAATAAACGCTGTTGAAACGCGTGTATTTAGAATAATACTCGTACATGGGATGCCTATGACACAATACGAAATTAAGTGATTAGAGATGAGTGTGAACTTAAGGCTGGCGTGTTAAGTAAGATGAAGAAGAGTATTATTTAGATAGTTTGAGCACGTCAAACGAATAAATGAAATATACAATGCAAATTGGAGTAGAAGGCGTGGTAGAGGAAGACCAAGGAAAGTAGGGTTGAATCTTTGAGGCTTTTCTTTTCTTTTTTTTTTCTCGCTCTTGCTGACAGTTAACCTGAGGTGGTATATGTGGGTTTACTTTTTATTTTGTTTTCTGCCATACGTTTTTGTTTTTTATTTTTTCTATTTATTCTTTAATCTAGATATGCGGAGGTGTGGGATGGAAGCCCCCTGATGCCCTTGCGGTCGGGCTCGCCCTACATCAGTGGGGTGTATCTCGGCCGGGGGAATGTTTGTGGGATGAGCCCGGACCTTTTAGTGTCTTCTCTCTTGAATGCATTTTTTTTGTCATCTATTTATTTTCTGTGTTTATTTTTTTAAATATATTCTTGTTCTATGTGTTCAAGGGTGTGGGCTGAAAAACATCTGGTGTCCCCGTGGCTGGGTTCGCCCTATATTGGTGTATCTTGGCCGAGGGGATGCTATTAGATGAGCCCGGACCTTTTGATAGCTTCTGTATTTAATGTATTATCTGCAATTTATGTGTTTTAAAAGTGTTATTTAAATATAATCTGTACATACTATGTTGCTATCAATAAACCTATTATTTATTTATTTAAGTGAACGATATTTTGAATTAAAAAAATATTAAAAGTCATAGGAATCGTAGCAGTTGTATAAGAAGTTGTATGGATGACGAAGAGGGGAAATATGTTTTCGCGATGGTAAAGTGTGACGCTCTCTTTCTCCCGCCTATTCCGATAAGATGACGGCGTGATGGTATATATTTATTATTATTTTTGTATTGTATTGTATTACACTATTGTTGTATAAGTATAAGTATATAAGTATTGTATTACACTATTGTTGTATAAGTATAATAAGCCCGGCGGGCTTATTACCATGTGGTAATCTCTCCCAACCAACCAGATAGGTGTTAAAGATGCCTGAAGTGAAAGCCAAGCTGGAATCCTTTGTAAAAAAATCTGGGTTCCAGCGGAATTTGAAGTCGCAACCTACAGGCTGGGAGATAGGCGTCTTACCAACTAGGCCATGGAGGTCGTCGTATTTTTATTGATTAACCAAATACAAAAAAATACCACAGTGTATGAAAACTTATTGAATAACTTGATATTCTATTTTTTTGTCAAGGAAATGTGTTAAAAACATCTTGGGTAATATTGTTAAATTTTATACAAAAAATCGATATAATTTATCAAAGAGAACAAAAGTTTAAGTGTGTAGCCACTTGATTAATAATTTTATGTTTTTTTTTTTGTTAAGATAAGTTCAAACAACTGTAACATGTTGGAATAATGTTTCTTTGATGATTTAAGACGTAACAGCCAAGAAAGTATTCTTGATTTAACAAAGAGCTTTGAAATTGCCTATTTCTGCCAAAGAGACGAAGAAGAGTGAGTTTTCTGCAAAATTTCTCATTTCACGGTATTTTGTAAGGGTACGTGGTATGTCGATTTTGAAAACTCTCAAGAACGAAGATGGAAATTTTCGTACCAAAAATTTGACAATCGGAAGCATTCTTTTTATTTTGTGAATAAACAAGAAAAAAAAATTTCCACCTGTTTCAAAGAATATTTGGACAAATTTTCCACCTATTTCAAAGAAACTTGAGACGAGCAATATAATTTTCCTTAATAATTTAATAGGAAATATAGCATTTAACCACCATGATATTGAGAATAGAAATAACTGTTTATACATAGTTTTGTATATGTTATAAATACATTATTATTTTGAACTTCAAACTATTAATTTTGTTAAGATATTTTAAATTTGATAATTTTTTTTTAAGGGATCTTTATACCCCCGAATACTAGGTGGAAAAAATGCCTGTGTCTTTCGAGGGGAGTTCGAACTTACGAAGTTCCGTACGTCCGCAGTCCAGTGCATTAGCGCGCGGCCACGCACCTCTGTACATTTCAAAGTAAAATTGCCTCTTATAAATCTGCCAATTAATAATATAAATTTTAAAATAAAAATTTCATTTGACAATGACATATATTAAAGATAATGAGCTCCGTGAACTAATTAGTAAGACACATCTCTTCCAATGATTGCTGGTTAAATTCCTTTATGTTTAATTGAATTATCATTTAAATTCAACGGTTTAAATTGATACCTTTGTTAATGACAAGCTATATAGTCTAGTTCATAAAAAGTTTATCGCCAAACACATGGCTTGAGAGTTGTCTCCCATTGATACTATTTTGAAGGTTCCAAGCCGTCTTTCACTGAATACTTCTTTTACATATTTCTGGTTGGTTTGATAGCATTGCCACATTAGCTATTAGCTTAACAAGTGGTTTTAACATACTCGTATAACAACGAAAGTGTAACACAACACAATAATAAAAAAATAAAATAAGCGTTGTATTGTTTTATACTTTCGTTGTACATAGTACAACTTGTTGAGTTTATAACAACTTCGTTTTATCTTTCATTCAAACAATAAGGCGTTAAACACGCGTTATGTGAAAACTAAAATAGAACCTTATTAAAAAAAGGCAATCAAAGGGAATCGAACCCGCGGTTGGATAACATGCAGGTCATTAACTAGGCCATGAAGGTCATCATTCGAGTTGGTTGTCGAAAATTTGTTTTACTAATCAAATTAAGATAAAACAAAGCTACATCAAATAATCGTTCGTTATAAAGTCAAATGAAAAGAGACCAAAGAAATAAACGAATTTAAAATAAGCAAATTTTGAATTTAATGTGCCAACGCGGTGGTATAAGAGGTTGCAACACTATCCCAGTAGCCCATTCATTAGTCAATCTCACATGCACGCGGTGTAATCTGCTAGTGAACTGTAAGAGGTCCTAACGATCGAGTATTGGCTGTAAATCCGTTAGTGGAAGCCAACATCTTCACAAATATAAGTAGTATGAAATGACTCCTTCCAGGGCAGTTCAAACTCTGTGGATGCCCTTGTCGTCTCAGTGGTTAACTTCTACAGAATTGCAGCCAAACTTGGATCGATCGCAAAGTAACACATAAATAGGTCAAAGATATAAACGAATGAAAAATATACAAATTTTTAATTTACGCACTCTGTTAGAAACCATTCATTTAATATTTATAATGATAATTCGCATTAATTTGGTTAGAATTACAATATTTTAATCCCAAACGTAGGCAGGACGAGAGATCCCTTTAATCGTAAGATTTATAGTAGGGCTTTTGATTAACGGCGTGGCGCTGGTTACATTGTTACAGAGAGGATTCTGTTATGATTGTACACATTAATAATCGGTTCATTTGAGTTAAGTAAGTCAAAAGTTTAATATAGTAGCAAATAAACTAAAGTAAATGTAATTGTGTTGATTCAATGCATCACATAGAATATAATCTGCGTGACCTAGTTTATATGACACTCTTCTTCTAATCCAAGGCTTGATATTTTATTATTCCCTTTTTTATTCGTATTTAAAATGACACTTTGAAGAAGTTATTAATTTTTACACGAAACATATAATTAATAAATAATACCAAAGATTAAACTCCTAAATACCAGTGTTAATTTCATGCATCTTTTAGTCACGTCAGCAGGTCTGTGAAAACATAACCAATTATATGAAATATATCGAAAAAATGAAACACTCATTCCTCAGTCACTTAGCTACCATCCTCCAAAACTCGAATTGTGTTGAGCTTAATATATTCACATTCCTCAGTCACTCAGCCCCCATACTACAAAACTCGGATTGTGTTGAACTTTATATGTCCACATTCCTCAGTCACTCAGCCACCATCCTATAAAGTTCGAATAATGTTGAACTTAATATGTTCACATTCCTCAGTCACTCAGCCACCATTCTCCAAAACTCCGATTGTATTGAGCTTAATAAGTCCACATTCCTCAGTCGCTCAGCCACCATCCTACAAAACTCGAATTGTGTTGAACTTAATATGTTCACATTCCTCAGTCACTCAGCCACCATCCTATAAAACTCGAGTTGTGTTGAACTTATTTCTCAGTCACTCAGCCACTATCCTACAAAACTCGGATTGTGTTGAACATAATATGTTCACGTTTCTCAGTCACTCAGCCACCATCCTCCAAAACTCGAATTGTGTTGAACTTAATATGTTCACATTGCTCAGTCACTCAGCCACCATACTCGAAAACTCGGATTGTGTTGTGCTTAATAAGTTCACATTTCTCTGTCACTCAACCGCCATCCTACAAAACTCGGATTGTGTTGAACTAAATTCATATGTTCACATTCCTCAGTCACCCAGCCACCATCCTCTAAAACTCGAATTGTGTTGAACTTAATATGTTCACATTCCTCAGCCACTATCCTATAAAACTCGGATTGGTTGACTCAAGTGATAGTGATAGTTCCGCTCTTCCATATATTCAATAATATAAAGGGTATTTAAAATTTAGTGGTTTTTTAAATATTTTTTATTTTTTATTCTTGAATTAAACACACAATTCGCTTTGATTTCAAAAAACTTTTTATTGGTAATTGAAGTATAATTTATGACATTTAAACACAAAAAAACAATATCCGCCAAATGTCCACCTCTTGCCGCTTCACAGATGTCCACTCTTTTGTCACAAATTTCGATGACATTTTGGAATAATTGCGGTTCTAACTCACCAATAACGGGAATAATTTCGTCCTTCAGCTCAGGAATTGATTGAGAGTCATTTTTATAGACCTGGCTTTTCACGTAACCCCAGAGAAAATAGTCCAACGGTGTCAGATCACATGATCTTGGTGGCCAATTAACATCACGATTTCCGGAGATTACAATACATAAAAGAATTTAACAATTTGAACGCGTTGTTGTATTGTATACAACTCCTTTTTTGTACATGTCATACATTACACTTCTTAAATGTCACAAAACTCAGGCAAGTTCATGACGCCAACGGTGTTTTATCCAAGAATTAAAAAAATCGCTTAATTTGAAAGGCCCTTCATGTATTCATTTATTAAACCCTCCAATGAAAAATACTTTAAAAAAAAAATGCGAGCAACGTATAATAATTTTATATGATTGGTCTTAAAATGGTTTTAAAAATAAAACATTATTATTTTCCATTTATTTTAAGGTGTCTTTATTGCGAACCGGAAGAAGGCGTCTAGATTGTTTTCACAACAGTTATGAAACGAAGAATTTGAGAATGGTTAAATAAATTGGATCACTCTTATAAAAAGCTATCAACTAAGATAATTGGATGTGACACTTGATGTAAAAAGAAAACTTCTGTTGACAGGGAAAATTATCGAAAAGCTGACAGAATTACCAATTTTTCAAAGTTCATTTCACAAATACTTCGTGATTAAAAACGCTCGGAGTGTTTTCAGTAAATCGATATTTCATCTTTTATTTCCGCTTCCGAATCAATTTTCGACAATTGTTTGTCCGGAAATATTTCCCGTATCATCATTTTTCCGGAAATATTTCGAGTATTACCACTTTAACAAAGGTAAAACAATTAGTTGGATCGTAAATTCCCAGCAGCGATGTCAACAGGTGGGGATAAAAGAGAGGTATCGAGCAAACACTTCTGGTTGCAGTCCAAGTTCAACGAAAAATGGGAAAACGCAAGGGGGAACGAAATTTATTGTAAACAGTCGTAATTGATTTTTGGGAAAAAGCCAAATTGAAGAAAATGTATTTTAAGTTGTTTCTCAATTTGGCTGTATATAACAAGTGATTCTGTAGGTTTAATCCAAGTACATCGCAGAAAATGCATAGTACAAAAGTATAAGTTAATTTACTGTGTCGCATTTAACTTATTGTAACTCTATTTATTCTGGTTTGCTTGATTCACAAATTATAGTCTACAGTCTGTTTCCAATGCAGCTGCTAGGCTGATTTATGGTTGTCAGAAATATTACCATATTCGTCCACTTTTTAAAAGTTTACACCGGCCTTAGCGTCGCGAATGGATTGATTTCAAACTTTATTTCTTTGTATTTAAGTCCCTTAATGAGATGTTTCCATTGTATCTTTCGAATCTATGTCTGTGGGATGTTCCTTCGAAGAGTTGGTTGTTCCAAATGATAATAATAATAATAAACCGGTTGTTACAAATTAATTCAATAAGGAAGAGTATTTTGATAGAGCTTTTGCTGTTGCTGATCCTGTGGTATGGAATGGTCTGCCTCCTAGTTTCAGAGAAATGGGTGGCATGTGTAGCTTAAGAAATCACTTAAAGATAATTTATGAGTGGGTCTAGATCTTGAGTTAGAGCGCCCTTGAAGAGCGTTTTCTCTCTAAACAGCGCTATATAAATTGTTATTTTATTATATTATAATAACATGGTTCATAACGTAACTTGACAAACCCTTTACTTGGTATATATTTATTATCTCAAACACGTCAGTACCTCATTAAAAAAAATCTTTGGTAACAGAAAATGTTTGTTATCTAGCTCTAGAGTTCGTTACAATTTATTGTAGAAATTGTGATGACGTAAAGTGTTAATAAGTCTTCTGTAATGTCTGAAAAAAATAAATGGTGTTTCAATAGAACTGATTTTCATTCCTCAAAGAGAATTGCACTTTTCATTAATTGGAAGATTATTTTCGGTACAAACAATGCAAATGAAATGGTGAAGAATTTCAATCAGATCATTTATTGTTTGTTCCAGGAATATTTTTCCAGGAATGGTTTAATCGCGTCATTATCAGGAGCATTACTTGAGCATGTCACTTGAAGACAGCCTTTATTGGGAAGTTTTATAAACATTTGTGATTGTATATGAACAGTTTACCCAGGTAAGGGGAAAAAACCTTTAGTTTACATGATAACTCTACTCAACGTGAAAGGAAAATCAATGAATGGTTCTGAGTGGATTTAAAAAAAAGGTTTCAAATCATATTAAAAATTGTAATTGAATATTGATGAACAACTTTAAAACTTAACAAAGCATCTCGCTAAGTAAGAAATTCTGTTTATAACATATACTTGAATCAAATTTCAAGGTACGAATGTGCTAGAAAGAATTTTAAACATCACATTAGAAAGATAAAATTTTATTGAAACCTTTCCTCAATAGTTCCCAATTTGCGCAACACTATCTCATATATTTTTCAAAAAAGTCAAGTGTTTCCCGTTTATTACATTAAAAAAAATGTTTCGGTTAATATGAAAATATATCAAATTTCCTATATTTTTATGAGATATGATATGAAACAATTATTTTCAGAAAAAAAATACTGAAATTGCTACTTGAAGAATATTGTCTGACTAGAGCCGTTTGAACGGAATGAAGGATTTTGAAATTTATATAAACATTTAATGTGATTTATTTAGAATTTTGTTAATGGTTTAGTATGTTTTGTATGTGAATAAAAAATATTATAATTAAAAAAATAATTAAGATTTTATCTCAATAAGGAATCAGAAAAATAAATTTATTCCTTTCTTAACGCAACAAAACACAAAATACTATATATGACGTGAAAATGAATAAAAATTTAAACATTGAAAGACAGTTAAACATTTATTGGCTTGCTTCAAACAGTCATTAGGCAAATTATCTGCATTTTTTAAAAAAATCCTCCATATCTAAATATTCTGAAAAACACGTTTTATTATTACCGAGTAAAAATAATTCAGCACAAAAGTTTTGCCATTTTTGAATAATTTATTGACATTTGGTTTTTTTTCTTGAGTGAGATTTTGTCCAAATTTATTTATCTTTTGATTAGCGTCAATATTTTTTCAACTGTCATCAAAAATCTCTTTTACATATTTCTTTTCTCCTCTCTTATACATAATGCACCCATTTTATCCTTTAAGATAGTAGGCAAGTAACCTTTAGAATACCTTTTTTTTCACGTTGAATGAGTCGTGTATTTTTTGAACCCCCTTCAATTTCTTTATATCTTTCAGACATTTCAGACATTTCAGACAGTTTCTGAAATCAGTTACTGACTGCCGTGAGACTCGCATCCTTGTTGGGTTGCTTCACACAGTGACATATCTTCAATAATAATATGTGTTTTTCCATTATTAATATTCTCATGTCCTTCCCTGTTTTAAACGATATTTGTAGGTATTTTGTTTAACAATTTTTTCCCATGTTTTGCGTTGTTACTTACACTTAGAATAATAAATGGGGGGACAATGTATAACAGAATATGAAATAAAGTGATAAGGAATAAATATGAACTTACCATCACTTTGGGATGGTTTGGGTGATAAATAAATTAATGAAAAATGACTACATAACAAATATATATATATATATATATATATATATATATATATATATATATATATATATATATATATATATATATATATATATATATATATATATATATATATATATATATATATATATATATATATATATATATATATATATATATATATATATATATATATATATATATATATATATATATATATAGTGCAAATGTAAATGAAAGGTTGGATCAAGTGTATGATATTCTAAAATAAATAAAAGGAACCGTAAGAGCTGTTTGATATTGTATGGATATAGAAGAGGGGAAAAATGTGTGTTGAGAAAGCAAAGTTTGACTTTCTGTTCTCTTTGCCTACTTAAGCAGGAAAGTGACGTGACAATATGTATGCATAATTTGTTTTTAAAGCTTTCAATATGTACGTTTTTCTTTTCGTTTTGAAAACAACTTCGTTACCCAATATTTATAAAATAAAATATTTGAAATATCGACCTTTTATCCACTTTTAATTTTATGGTCAATATGTTCTTTAAACTATACTTCTATGTTAGATTAGTTTGTCGTTGAAACTATACTTCTATGTTAAAGTACTTTGTTGTCATATCATTGTTCATTTAAATCCAAGAATATTTGTATTTCTCATCAACGCAAATATAGACAAACAAATTAAGTTACAACAAATAATCAAGACACAAATATGGACAAACCAATTAAGTTAGCTCAGGTGTTAAACTTGTACTAATTAAGTAAATTTCTCGCAGAAAATTACAATAGTTTCGTTTGCTCTATGTTTAGAATAATTTGTTCGTCACGAAATTAACAACTGATTTGTTAGCATGATCATATGTACAATATATCAACATATGTTAAGTCTACTTTAACTGGTGGGTTTTTTTAATTTTTAAAAGTTTTACCCTTATAAAACATTTACAATATGTCAACATATGTAAGCATGATCATATGTACAATATATCAACATATGTTAACATGATCATATGTACAATATATCAACATATTTTAGCATGATCATATGTACAATATATCAACATATGTTAGCATGATCATATGTACAATATATCAACATATGTTAGCATGATAATATGTACAATACTATATATCAACATATGTTAGCATGATCATATGTACAATATATCAACATATGTTAGCATGATCATATGTACAATATATCAACATATGTTAGCATGATCATACGTACAATATATCAACATATGTTAGCATGATCATATTTACAATATATCAATATATGTTAGCATGATCATATGAACAATATATCAACATATGTTAAGTCTACATCAACTGGTGTGTTTTTTTTTTCATTTTTAAAAGTTTTACCCCTATAAAATATTTAATGCTAAGCTTGATTTCAATACAAAACATTTATTTGTAAAATATAAGCAATTTTGACTATTAAGGTACTTAAAAATATATAAATTAAAATTTAAGATGCGCATGAAAATAAATATTAAAAAAAATTACATAAAAACTTTAAGCTGACTCATAAAAGTAAATATCAGAAAAAAGTACATTCATACACACACAATAAAACAATTGACCAGGGCTCAAATGGTCCTGGGTTGTATCACAAGCAAGCAGTTTTCAAAAAAAAATAACAACATAAAAATGTATTGAAAAATAAAAATATGTTCTCAACAAATATCAATAAGAAAAGTATGAGGGAAAAAAATCTAAGCAAGTCACGCTTTGGTACCAGATTGATCATTCAAAACATACAAACTATCACGCCATTTCCATGCCGGGGTAGGCAGATATAATAGACTGTCAGAATTTTCTATCTCGACCATATCCTTACATTCAAATAACTTTTAAGATATCTCTGACTTTCTACATTTCTTTCTTTCAAAGATAAACTTTCACTTACATTAGGACTTGTTAGTTTTTCTTCATTCATTCGTTCCACGTGCTCAAACCATTACAGCGTGCTCTTATTCATCTTACCTAACACATCAGCGGTAAGTCACATTTATGCCTATTCTCTTGATTTCTTAATATATCATACATTGTCCCCCCATGTGCACGTATTCTTTTCTGTGTATAAAAACTTTTACAAGCATTAAAACTATTTTTAAATATTGAACTTTTTATAGATTTTCGCCTTTTTTGCTGTGCTGGCATTTAATATGTTGTTTATAGTTAAGGCATTAACGTTGTGGAGGTTTAAATACATTGTAATTTATTTTTATCAAACACTGTTTATTCAACTTTGTGCTACCCTGAAGATGAGGTGAAAGCCTTGATACCGGTAGGGTTATACCGTTATAAAAAGTGGAATAAACAGTGTTTGATAAAAATACATTACAATATTTTTAAATAATCCTGTTATTTAATCTCTTATAAATAATTTACACCTACATACAAACATATAACTAGATAAAAATTATTACAACAAATTATTTTAATATAAATTATTTAGTACGTATATGTCCACTCGTTCAGGCTTCTTGCTTTTCATCACATTCACTCACATCTTGGTCCTCTTTGTTAAAACTGTAGGGGGACTAGTCAGGCAACAAATGATGCTTTAAAAGCCTGTGCTTATATCAGAAAGGTTGTCGGACTTACCCTCGTAAGCCCCAGGGAAGCGCCAGGATATTTATTCACATATTACCCAATCAATGCAAACCGGGTACGAGAGAGTTCGAGTGATAATTACTTGTTTATTTCTCGCACATCAATGATACATTTTACAATATCTTATTTCTTGAAGGTCAGAAGTTAATTTAAATTTCCGTTGAATAATGACGTTCTATTTCATTATTTACTATTTTGAAGACATTATTTAACTGTAAGATATAAATGATTTAAACTTAAGAAAATGTTTCTTTTTCATTAACTCGAAAAATTCTTAACATACAAATGAGACTGTTTCATTGTGATAAAGTGTAGATTTCTCGGAAAATTTCGAGTTTATCTTGAATTGCGAAACAAAACAGAATAACGCTCTCTTTCAAGAGCGCCAAATTGAGGAAAAGTTTTCTTCATTTCGTTCGAGAGAAATTCTCGGGTGTGTCTACACTGTTAAGAAGAAAGGGAATGTAATGACTGCATACTTGAAATTAAACTTATTCATTTTATCTTCCATGCGGTTATTTTAAAAGACAGCTAGTTAAATACAGTGAAACAAATCATCGCTATCATGTCACTACCATGTCGGAGTGTGCATAGAGAACATATATCCACTGCATTCTATGTTATTTTGGATCACATTTTCGTTTTTGTCACGTCCACCTTACATGCATATCCTACTACTAAAAAGGCTTTTCTTTTGTCCCACTTTCAAAATTTGATTGAATTGATCGTGTCATGTTTTGTGAAACGTAAAAGATAAATTAAAACCTATAGAAACGTTACAGAAGCGGAATAAATTAAGCAATACCGATTCAAACGTGAATTTGACTTTTTTCTACAAGGAACGATTTTTTTTATTACCACACGTTTGATAATTATATATAAAAGACCACTACTAATTTTTTTATTACCACAGGTTTGATTATTATACATAAAATACCACTACTCATTTTTTTATTACCACACGTTTGATAATTATATATAAAAAACCACTACTCATTTTTTATTACCGCACGTTTGATAGTTATATATAAAATACCACTGCTCATTTTTTATTACCACACGTTTGAAAATTATATATAAAAAACCACTACTCATTTTATTACTACACGTTTGAAAATTATATATAAAATACCACTACTCATTTTAATTTATAAAAAGTTTTGTTTTCCTCTTCATTATTATTATTTTATATCCCAACCGAGGTAGACAGAGACATGAGATCTCCATTTCATTTTATCCAGATACACATGTTTCGCTTCTACCACAGTCATACACCACACCATGCAAATTTTCCTATTATAATTTTGTTTTACTATTCCCTCTTTCATAATTGAATTCGTTTGGTCATACCACGTTTTTCTAAGTATTATTTTTGTAAATCTTTCATTATATCAATGCTCTTTTCATCACCTGAAGTATTTCATCTTCTTTCAACCCGTATTTTTCCTTAACATTCTCATTCTGTCATGCATTATTTTTTCACATATTCTACGCAACCATCTTATTCCAACTGCATTAATCTTGCTTTCATCCCTTTTTACCATGTCTCAATTTTGGTGGCATATCTTAACGTTAAGCCGAATGTGTGCTCTCTGTTTAGATTTTTGCCAGATAATAATTGAAAAAAAAATTAACGTTTCTTAATTTGACTTGAATCTACTCTTAAAAATATCAAATTAAATAATGTAATGACCTAAATTATTGTAAAGCAACAAGCAAAAACAGAACATTAATAAAAAAAAACTAAGAATGCGAAAAAAATCACATCTCACTAAAACAACTTCAGATTCGACCACACACGCTTCTGATGAAATATTTATATAAATATAATAATTGGTTCACCAATAAAAAAAAAAACTATGGAAATATATATCCAGCAATCCTACACATACACATTGTACGAGTTAGTCAAATGAAAAGAAAACAGATTAAAGAGAGAAGCCAACAAAAGGTCTGGGCTTATCACACAACACCCTCTCAGCCGAGATACACCCCAACATTAGGAGGGCGAGCCCAACCGCAAGGACTCCAGATGTTTCACAACCCACACATAAAATATTATACAAAAAATGACAATAAATAATCAGTTATATAAAAATTGTTAAAAAAGTGAACTCATAAATATGTATACATACCACCTCAGATTCACTGGTAATAAAAAAGTGAACTCATAAATATGTATACATACCATCTCAGATTCACTGATAATAAAAAAGTGAACTCAAAAATATGTATACATACCACCTCAGATTCACTGGTAATAAAAAAGTGAACTCATAAATATGTATACATACCACCTCAGATTCACTGGTAATAAAAAAGTGAACTCATAAATATGTGTACATACCACCTCAGGTTCACTGGTAATAAAAAAGTGAACTCATAAATATGTATACATACCACCTCAGGTTCACTGGTAATAAAAAAAGTGGAAAGCAGGTAAAAGCATGACACCAATTGAACCTAAGCATTGATCTTGTAACAAATCGGGATCATCCTGTCTGAAGATAGTCTCGAGATAAGAAGTAAAAACAGTCGTCGTGGGAATTCATATTTTTAAATTTAGTTTGATGTCAAAATGATAGCCCACAACAGTATTTTAGTACCAGCTTGGATGTATGAGGATAAAACGGGGAAGTGGAACGAGATTGAAAATAGTCGAATAAATGTTTTAGAAACGCGTGCCTTAGCATAATACAGGAGAGGGAATATATGCCAGAATACGGAATGAAGTTATTAGGGATGAAGGCTGATGTGTTGAATAATATGAAGTAAACCACTCTGGGATGGTTATGGCGCGTGGATCGAATGATCGACAAAGACGAAAGAGTGGAAGGCGTGGTATAAGAACACTAAGGAAAGTATGGTTGGATCTAGTGCATAATATTTAGAAATAAGGAAATATCAAGTCAGAGAATACAATAGTAGGAGCTATATGAGAAGGTGTATGGATGAAGAAGAAGCGAAAGATATTTGCCCCGATAGTAAAGTTTGGAGCACTCTTCTCTCTGCCTCCCCTTAAAGGGAGACAGCATGATGGTATGTATGTAATTTCAACTTTTTTAAATGAAAATCGCTCCTAAAAATATTCAAATCATATCCACAAGGATAACACCAACTACAATTGGATGTCTGACCAATCTATATTTGGATATACGAGTATGTTATAAGTAATGAACCAAGTATCTTATAAAAATTGTTCGAAACAACCCGAAATAATTGAAATATCTTCCTATTTGTTATGGTCATACTTAATTTAGTGAAATTAAAATTTAATTCCTCGTTGGATACATTACGCATTAATGCTTCCATATTGTGTGTTTCATATGATAATTCGAATATAAATTAGTAAATCAAGGTTTGTAGATAAGTTAAGGTTTCCATCCCTCTTCCTAGAAGATTCCGGTCCAAATTAACTCCTACTTTCAGCCGAGAGTAAATGGATGCTCCCTCCTTTTATGTACACAATATATGTCTATGGAATTACTTGAAGAAAGTTGGTTTCAAGGCACATGCGGCCTACACAAATACTTGAGAGAAAATTAGTTCTGGCGGACTAGGAAGTTGAATGATTCCACGTCACTGTAAAACAGGGACGGCACATGGGGATTAAGTTAATATAATTATTTTTTTACTCATAAGGACGCAGGCAACGGAAGTAAACTAAAGTAAATATATGGGGCCAAAGTCAAGAGAAAACATAAAAAACCTGGTTAGTTTAATACATACGTTTTTTTTAATTAAATATGCATTACATTATTATTCCACTAATTACATTTAACCTCCTATTTAGGTGGAAACCTTCAAGTGAAATAGTTCAGGCGGAGGCTCCCTTCAGGGAAAGCCTGTAAAGTTAAAACATAAAGCTTTGATAAGCTATGTACTAAAGCTTTCGTTGTTCTTCGTATTAGTTATTTAAGATTTTAATAATACTGACTTTTTGAAAAGTCGCAGTTTTCATTATCAGGACTTGTTTGAAATTATAAACAAGAAAGAAGTCAGAGAGATTTTAACTGAAATCCAAACAAAAACTCTTTAAAATAAATTTATTTCCTACAGGAATCAAACCCGTAATTCCCGAATGGAAATACATGTATCTTACCAACTAGGTTACAGAGGTTGTCATTGGTCTTTGAATAATCAGTTGTTGTACATCTTGGTAATACAACTACACGTTGAGAGGTAACAATTACCTCATCGACAAATTCTTTACAAGACTGAGACCCTATTTTGATCATTTTCGGGTATCGTCTGAAATCTAGCCCAAATCACCTGCTGAAAGACAAGCGTCTCGTTACATATTCTATTTAAAAAGTGTTTTTGACAAAAAAAAAGAGTGAGAAGTGACAAGGTTTTCGGGGTCTTCGTATATACATGTCAGGGAATGACTGATGCGAATGTCGATTGTGCGATGAGGAGTTGTTGGGTATGATTTTGACGTATTTGTTGAAATTTTCATGAAGTTGAATTGTGTGTAATAGCTTGGGATTAAAGTGTGTGAAAAGATGTGAATGCTGAGTATCAATGATAAATACATAAATGATATTTTTTATTAAGGAATAAGACCACTTCATCTCAGGTATGGTTTAGAGAAACGGTTCTTTATATTCACAAAATGGTGAGTTGGTTGCCCATGCTAACCTTTATATCATGCTCACCATTCGACGCCTTATCAAGGCAATGAAAACATGTGTTGGCAGATGTGCCACATTAATGAGAGATAATCTATGACTAGATGTTAATTTCAATTTATGTTTTGAATATATTAAAAAAAAAAAACATTTAAACGACGAAGGTTGTCCATTATTACGATACACCAAATTCATAGTGCTTCGTCAATTCTTGGGCACTATATTGAAATGAAGGCTCTACTGAAAATGAGAATCTAACCCTTTATTTAATAACTTGAGTATACAACAGCTTGCTACACATTTTGCATCATAAACTTTCATCATATTCTAGGGGTTGTAATATTCATTGCATTTTCGTTCTTTTCGGACCACTATATTAAATTTTTCCGCTCAAGGGCGGAAAAATATCTTTGGTAGACTCAGTAAGTTTGAAGCTCGCGGCTACACACAGTGGCGTATTTGCCTTGTAATGGTGTCTCGGTTTTATGTGGTTATTTTCACATAATATGCGTAAAGGTTATTGTTCTTGAAAATTGAGAGAAACAATTTCGTACTTGTGTGAAATAATATGTTGAAATACTATTTGTTTAGGCGTAAAACTCTCGCTTCGTTTGTATTAAAATTTAGTGATATCTCATATGAAACTTAAACAATTAAAATTGTGTTGATTGTATTTAAAATTATGTGCGCTAATTATATGTTTGTTATATTTTTAAAACAAAATATTGAACGTAACACAAAGAAAACATTTTATTCCCTTTAAAAACATCGCTCAGTTCAATGCAATATTTTGGGCCCTTGAAATTTCATTTAAAATATTTCTGCCACAGTGGAAGCGGATTGTACTGTAAATCTGTACTGTAAATCAGGCAATGCCTGTGGATCTTCCTCGACAGCCGTCCAGAGGAAGACCAAAGAACTCAAGGATGACTCAATGCTCCAAAATCTTGCAGAGAAACGGCCTAGACGAAAGTGACACCCAGAACCGAAGAATATACAGCGTGAGAACGAGAAGAGCCAACCCCAACAGCCTACCTAGGCAATGAGTTGGGACAGTGCCAGGAAGAAAAAGTGGAAGCGGATTGTACAGTGAGTGTAAACTTTTACAAATTAAGGAAATCATTCACTATTGATTGTATAGCCTTTCTAGTGATTGTAAATCTTAATGTACTGGGTTTGGGTAAGTAAATTCAAAATAAAACGATAGAAATACATTTTACTTAATGCTTTCATTAATTACAAAAAGTCAAAAGGTTGTGACATTTTGACGTGCATAAAGTGCCATTCTTTTTGCAAAAAATCGCAGCTGCCTTATTAACACTTTTTCGAAATGATAAAGTATGAATGACGAATATAAAGGAAGTTATATAAAGGAAGTAAGATATACATAGCATAAGTTAATAATTTACTCGACATTACCAATTTTACAGATTTGAAGGGCACCTGTAAAAAAACGATCGTTAACTATGTACTAACCTGATATGAATAACGTAATGGACTCTTGCCGTTTGTTAATACCTCCATAAAAAATGTGAGATCTTATTATCAGTATAGGGTATACCACGTGAGTCAACCCTTGGCGTACTTTATAATTTTTGAGAATTCAAAAACCCATCTAACCAAGTCCTTCATACACTTCAAAATACGACATTTAAGAGCTCACAAAAAAATTCTTCTGTCATTAATTGTTTTCCACAAAATCCATGCAACCCTTAAACTGTGAAATCACGCAACACTTCAACAATTCACATTATTTCGTCCGAAATACAAACAGTTTCAATGTATAAAAATGGCAATACAGTGTTAGAGGAATTTAATATTAACACAATTTCTTTTTAACCCAATCGCTGTAGTTCACATATTAATTAATATATTGGGATAACCCAGAATTGTAAGTGAACTAAAATACTTTTGAGAGTGATTTTCTTTTATTCGAGACTTTGAAATGAGAAAAATAAACCGTGGAATAGAGGCCGGTTTGATTTCGTTCTGATATTAACCGAAACCCTTATCCACGCCCGGATAGCTTGTTATGGCAACAGGACCCTTTTAAGGCTAGTGCCGCCTCGGTTTAAAATAAATAAATAGGACTCGAGTATTATACAATACAAGTATTTCGAAACCTCTTCGCTGAAAAAGAGATTTTGTTAACACAAATGGAATTCAAAAAGTTAAGGAAATCGTAGGAGTTGAAGGAGATTATTTAAAAATCAATGAAATCGTATAGGAGTTGAAGGAGATTATTAAAAAGTCATGGAAATCGTTGAAGTGGAAGGAGATTATTAAAAAGTCAAGCAAATCGTAGGAGTTGAAAGAGATTATTAAAAAGTCACGGAAATCGTTGAAGTGGAAGGAGATTATTAAAAAGTCAAGGAAATCATATAAGTGGGAGGAGGTTATTAAAAAGTCAAGGAAATCGTAGGAGTTGAAGAAGATTATTAAAATGTCAAGGAAATCGTAGGAGTTGAAGAAGATTATTAAAAAGTCAAGAAAATCGTAGAAGTGGAAGGAGGTTAATAAAAAGTCAAAGAAATCGTAGAAGTGGAAGGAGGTTATTAAAAAGTCAAGGAAATCGTAGGAGTTGAAGAAGATTATTAAAAAGTAAATTATGTACACGTATGGATGAGTAATGAAAAATAAGAGCAAGTGGAAGAACTTTGCTATTTAGGTAGTATTTTCTAAATAACGAATGACAAGGGATATCGAACGGCGTGTAGCGATAGGAAACCAAGTCAATGGGACGCTAAAATATATACATTCGAAACAGACAGTATCAAAATTTACTTAGAAGAAAGTCCATAAAAATAATTGAGTACCATATTTTAAGGCGTGGTATGGTAAAACCAAAAGTATTATTGGATCAAGTGAATATATGATATTTTGAAAGAAGTAAAAGAAATCGAAGGAGATTTATGATTAGGTGTATTGATGTAGAAGAGGTGAGAGATGTGTCGCGATAGGAAAGTCTTGCACTCTCTCCTCTCGTTCTACCCCGACAGGAAGACGGCTTGATGGTACGTATGTAAGGAATTATTTCTTAATATTACATTTTTCATTGTTATTGTTATTGTATTTTTACACACATTTTTACACACTATGTCGAATGTGTTACTATCACATATTGGAAGGTCTACAATATTTTCTTTGTTGCTCATCTTCCCTTGGTACGGTTTCTGCGGTTTTCTTACCAAATATGTTTTTCTAAACATTAGAAGTACCTTATCTAATGGACGCATTCACCATATTTCTACACTTACACTCAACTTATATATTTTAATATTATAATATTTTTAATCTGTCAATTACAGTTTAACCATCAAATCCCGAGCTAGAACGCCCTTGAGTAGATAGGGCATGGTGTCTAAATGGTGCTATAAAAATTGTTCTTCCATTATTATTAATATATGTTACATTTTTGTTGTATACCTGACATAAAATTACTTTTTGAAAAAAGTCAAGTGGAAACTGTTATTTAACAATTCGTTATATATTGTACAACTTGGCGGGCTTATTTCCATGTGTTTATCTGTTATATAAACATGTTATAGAGGTATTTAGTAAAAATCAGACTGGAATCTTTTTCAAATAAAAATATGAATCAAATCCGCAAACCCCGGGCTGTAAGACAGACGTCTTAACAATCAAGCAACGGAGATCACGTTAAATAAAAACATATGAAATAATCAAAATTATCTCTGTCATTTTAACACAGCATTTTTTTATATTTAACATATATTAATCTTGCAGCATTACCAGTGTCAGTGATCTAGTGGACATTGAAGTTGTCATCGATTAGTCACACACAGCTTTTCATATCTGTGTCAGACCCTCTTCTTCTTGGTACCTTTAGCGTCATTAAATGTGTATTATCTTGACTTTGTTCTCAAATGTTCCGTTGGGAATAGAGATGTTATCAATTCTAAGTACCACAGTTTTGAATTTTCCTGCCACAACATCATTTTATCTCGATCTCTTCGACTTGAGATTTCTTTTAAGACGATTTGTCAGAGGAAAGTTTATTTCTGTTAACTTTTCTGTGCGTAACATAATGGTGTATTTTTTACCTAGACAACCATGCTTTTGAAATTATTATTTTATTAACCCGCATATCAAACGTTTGTGGTCCTTTATGTTTTTTTTTGAGAGTCAAATTTCGATAAGTGTGTGAACTTACGAAGATTTTGAAGACCCTTTTGCCATCATTTGCTTATATTTCAGAGAAATTATATTTCATCCTATAGGTGCAGCCACTCTTAAAGACCAGTAGAGATACGCTGGTCTGTTTGATTGAGCTAGAGTATATATCAATCAATCTGATCAAACGTTTGCTGGGTACAACATGTTACATAAATGTTTATATATTTACGAAATGAATAAACAATATTATAAAAAGAATACTTCATAAATTGTGTTTTTTCGTTATTAAATACTTTGAAGCGGGCGTATGCAAATAGCTCCGTGGGTGCACATGCACCTGCGGGCACGGGGTTGAGAAACCCTTATGTGGACCATGGTTACTAGACAAGAGTGTGTTAAATTGGCTCACTTAATTATAATATATAGACTATGGGAGCTAGACGATCTGAGTGTGTTAAAACGGCTCACTAAATGGTGTTATATAGAATACGGAAGCTAGACGATCTGAGTATGTTAAGTTGGCTCACTAAATGGTGGTATATACATCTTTTTATTTTGAATTAATGCTTTTATGATAGCAAGTACTTAGCTCCGTGAATATTTATATTAATGTTGAGTTATGTATCGCAGTACGTAGCGTATGTTTGTGTTAAAAAATTACACTGTCATTTCGTTTTTAAGAATGCATGCTCATATGTTTCGTTCATTTATTTTCTAGCACCGTTTTATAACATATCAGTTTAAGAGTTCATGATATGCAATGGGGTGCCGAATCAAAAAAAAAATCAAAGGGAGGAAAACAATGTATGCAGTCGATCGGAGCGTGGTTGTTATTGCGACAGGAGTTTGAATACTTGGGCTTGCAAGAGGAGTGAGTTGTAGCAAAGGTTTGTGTGAGCTCTTGAGTTTGGTGTTTTTTGTTATTTGTTTTATGATTATATGCGGTATATTGTGGGATGAACGTTTTGGTCTGTCTGGAGTGATGAAGTGTGAGGGGTTTGATTCGCGTGATATATACATATGTAATTGAGTGTCACTGTTTGTCAGGTTGATAATAATGTACAACGGTGTTTTATTTAATAAAACAATCGGAAATAAATATCGATTTAATTTTTCATGCTATATGTCCTCAGTGAGATACAGGCAAAAGCCTAGTTTACTGGGGACACGACAAATGAAAGACAACAAACTCAAACCCATAAAAAAATATGTGTCTAAATTAATTCCCTGTTGTATTATCGCAAATTATGTATATTTCTTGTCATGTGTAAAGCAAATAAATAAAAAAAAAACTGTTAAGAAATATTATAAGAAATCTCAAAATCCGTGTATGGCACGGAATCGTCAATGTAATAAATTTGACACATTCTCGAAACCAATGTGTGATTAGTTTGTAACCCGCGAAACCAATATGCGAAACCAATGTATGATTACTTTATTGTACATGTTTATATTAATTTGAATACTTTATTATTTATACACTTTGTACGTTTTTGTTAATTTATTACTCGTTATATGAATGCTTTATTATACACCATATATGTTTTTTTATTTATTAAAATGAAGTGAGTATTTTTTTATACGCTATGCGTGTTTTTATTATTTTATTATTTGTAATATGAATGCTTTATTATACACCGTATATGTTTTTATTTATTAAATAATATGAATGCTTTATTATACACTGTACATGTTTTTATTTATTTGAATAGTTTAATAATACACTGTACATGTTATTAATAATTATTCTAATTTGATTCTTTACTATATACTGTACAAGTTTTTATTTATTTGAATGCTCCATTAAATTCTGTATAATTAGGCATTTATTTATTTATTTAACACTTTTATTGCAATACGATCGGGCGGGCATATTGCCAGGTGGCAATCTCTTCCAACCAACCAGACAAAAGTAAATGAAGCAAGTTACGTGGTCGCATAAATCATTCAAATGACTATCCATCCCCACGAAATCCATAAACATATACGTGAGTACATGCCCACGAACCCCACAAAGACGGACAATCACACGAACATTCTTTTTCATATAAAGTGAGATATAATCAATCAAAAGGAAAGGAAGGGATGGTGGAGAGGAAAGTAAAAGAAGAATCAGGAATGAAACACGTTATTTTACTGACTAGAAATTAATAGTTTTTTCAGTCGCTTCTTAAAGCGTGCCAAGGACGGAGCGAGTCTTATATTGGTTTGTAACTGATTCCAGAGTCTCACTGCATGGACAGTTAAGGACGACGTAAAGAAAGAGGAGCGGTGAACTGGAAAGGCCAATAAACAATCTCTGTTTGAGCTTAGCGCTAATCCATGATTGGAAAGAGGCTGAAAATTTTCGGCGAGATAAGAGGGTGCGGCGGGACAGTTAAGGATATTATAAATACAATAGAGACATTATGTGAATTTGGCGTCTATTTCTAACAGTCAACCAGTTCAGCATTCAAATTAATTGAAAAAACAAAAACATTTCCATCTGACGTAGCTTCTTGATTTTTTTTATGAAAATCTTTCATACATCTTAGTGACACGTATTTATTGACTGACTTGTATAATCATAACATATTTTTGATATTTTTAATAACCCAACAAAGAGAGAAACAAGCGAGTCAAGATATTTTGCCATGTCTCCTAGATTAACTACCCGGGCGGGTTACACATGTGCATGAAAACTGTGAGGCCCTGTTCGGTGGAGAGATGTGTTGGAGTACAAGGGGATTGGGAGAGGATGGATAGAAACTTAATCAAAATTGGCTCTGCGAACCCGCAATTTTCTCCTACCAATTAAATTACACGGTTCAGCTCTGGCATCATAAGGAACAAACACCCTCAAAAGCTCATCTGAATTTTCTAAGGTTTTCTTAACCATTAAACTTTGAAAGGATGTTTGGAAGGAAACATATTTATGTTTACAATTCCTCATTTGAATTTTTATCACTGATTCAAGGAGTAACCTTGCTATATAATGAATAGAAGACCTCCGTAATCTAGACGTAGAGTGTCTTCCACCTTAGAATTTTGGGTAAGTTTCTTGATGTTGACCAAACAAAATATTCAAGTTTTTTTTCCTCGTTCTGTGATTTAAAGATCTTTCTTGTCAGTTAATTTATTATTCTAAATAGCAATGAGCTTATAATTGCCAACTTAAAATATATTTCAAAACGTGTCGGTGTAACAATAATCTCATTCTACAACCTCAAGTTTTTCTTTCTGAGGAAACTTTGTCCAGACAACTTGCACACTTTATTTGGATTTTTTAGGCCCTTTCCCTTTTTGAGTCTGGGCTAAACTATAACTCAAACCCTCCCATATGTCAGGTTCGTTGACATCACATCTCTTACACGCACTAATCCTGGTGAAATATTTGCTGACACAGGATATCAGCTTGTTTAATATATCTTTTTTCTTTTTTACTGGTCATTAACTTGGATTCGATTCAGAAATTCGCATTAAATTTTATATACCTGCACTTACTTCTCAGGTGGAGAGATGTGTTGGAGTACAAGGGTAGTATACACAAAAATGTTGTATACGTAACAAAACGTAAACTGTCAGGTTGTACTGTATATAACGAAAGTAAAATACAGAAGAATTCAATAGTTATTTATCGTCAAACCACTTGGGTCTTGATACAATAGTCAAAATGATAGGCACAAATAGTAAAAATGAGAGGAGTAGTAAGAATAACTATCTAGAATCAAGAAAAGATTTTTGATTTAAGTTAACACCCAATAAACTAATTTAGGAATAGACGCGATCCATTTTGAGAATGATTCCGTCATGTTCTTCGATCACGAAATACTTTTTTAATTGTAATTATAAATAACAATGATTTTTTCATTAATAAATGCATTAATCAAATTTCAGTATATTTAAATTCCAAACACCTTCTTAATGGCCAAATACCAATACAGCCAAGATTGAAGTATCGCAAGGAGTTTTATGACCACCCACAACTCCCTCGAAGTTCTTTCGGATAGTGAGTGTGTTGATTTATGGAGAGTTAGAACTAAAAGTGATCATGGATGCAGTCGAGTGCCTCCTGGTGAGACACCACATATCATGCGATGTATGGATATTTCTTAATAGGCTATATGTTAGTAGATCAAAAGGAATTTTATCTTGGATGGATGATTGACAGAGAGGATCCACTACTATGTATGTGTGGTGACATTCAATCAATGTCGTGCATGGTGGCTTGTTTCCTACGCTCCGTTAGCTGATCGAAAGAAGAATATCTGAAAGGAAGCCCCAATAGAATATCTGAAAGGAAGTCACAGTTGGATCTTTTCTGACTGATACGATATAGATTTGGTGATGTTAATATAATTGGAATTGAATTGAGTTGTAATTTGTCTAAATTAATGCATCGTTACGATTAAATATAAAACGATAAAATCTCCACCCAAAACCACTTGTAAAGTCTCCACCCAACACCACTTGTAAAATATCCACCCAACACCACTAGTAAAATCTCCACCCAACACTACTTGTAAAATCTCCACCCAACACCACTTGTTAAATGTCCCCCCAACAATACATGTTAGTTATAAAATAAAAGAACTTGAATGTTGAAATAGAATCCAAATCGATATAAAAAAATAAAGCCAAATTATTTTCACATCGTGATTAAGCTAAAATATGCTTTGGCACACATATTTAAAAACTAAAATGTTTAAAAGGAAAATTAAAAAAGCTTTTTAGAAAGTTTATTCGATTTTAACAATACACGTTTCGTCATGCATATGAAATTGAAAACGTCAAAAAATGCATTTCAATCTGCAGGAAGTTTTAAATACATTTTTTTGGAAAAATATTAATCCATATTTAGATAAGCTTTCAATGTTTGTTGGAATGCTAAGCCATGTGAAATCATTTCTAAATTAAGATTTACCTCAAATTAAACAAAAAAGCCTTCCATGTGCAAATTTGTAGTAAGGCTAACTGTTTTCAAATAACATTTTCGCTATATAAAGAACAAACTGGCAGATTTATTGCAATATAGCAATGTCTTTCAACCAGCCGGAAAGATCCTAAAGATACTGTAAATAAAAATTAGACGAGAACCCGTTTTAATTAAATTTGGTACCGAAGAGAATCAAACGTGTAACCTCCGTGTCGGAAGACAGGAAGCTTATTAACGGAGGTTGTCATATAATCTGCTTTACTAATTTTTTGTCTTGTAATTTATTTTATCAAAAACAGTTTATTCCACTTTTTGTAACGGAATAACCCTACCGGTTTCAAGGCCTTCACCTCATCATCAGGGGAGCACAAACAAGACTTGTTCCCTCAGATTAGAGACCCTAGAAATTTCAATTTATTACCGTGGACAGATTAGAGGTCCAAGAAATTTCTTAGTCAGTGCATCGATGTGAACATCTGGCAAACACATATATCCTAAGAATCTCTCCACTGCTCGCCGAGGTTGTCCCATGCCTCACCCAACCCCTAGTCCCCAACCCGAATGTTTACCGTTAGAAGCGTGTATCTCGGTACCAGTTAGAACAGAAATCAGTGAATTGGTTCAAAACATGTTCCGTTTCACTTTTCTTGAATAGGACAAGATTTTGTCGTCGTGTTTTCAGATTTCAAAAAATATTTGTGACTTCTGTGATTTGTGATTCCAAAATCAGCATTGAGGGGCGGGGGGCATAAACAACTAAAATGAAAATAACTACTCAAATACTTCATCAAAATACACAAAGATAAACACCTTCCACACACATAGATGACACAACAGTGGAAACGGTAATTCATGAAAGTACTGACATAAAAGATGTAACACGTGTGTCACACGTAGTTCTTACTTTCAACATGAATAATACAACTCGTTTTCGTTCGTTCGCTCGTTTTTCTCTGTTAGTAAAAATCCCGATTTAGAGCGCTTTTGAGGCGAATGTGTTCTCGAAATGGCGCTATTTAAATTGTTCTTTTAATATCATTAGTAAATTTCTTTACACCTATAATTA
Organism: Odontocerum albicorne; assembly: GCA_949825065.1. Classification (NCBI taxonomy): domain Eukaryota; kingdom Metazoa; phylum Arthropoda; class Insecta; order Trichoptera; family Odontoceridae; genus Odontocerum; species Odontocerum albicorne. The sequence continues at coordinate 7,647,967 of OX463842.1, read as the reverse complement.
TAGAAAAGAATGGAAGTTATTCTAATTTATAATAAACTAAAAATAACTTAAAATGGAAACATCCCTCATTTTCTTCTATTGCTTTACTTTAACCCCTCCTGCCCTGTGATGTGTAACTAGTACACATTGCTTCTAAAAAATTTAATATCTCTATATACATAATAAATACTGGGTTTAGATTTTAGGTATTCCTTTGTAATATATTTACGCATTGAATGAAAAAATAATATTAATAATAATTAGCACTTATCGCCCACATCAGAGATATTTTGTGAAAATCGGAAATAAATTCACCAATACAATCAAACGTGTGCCAGTGTGTGACGTAGGTATATTTATTCTAAAAAAACACTATGGGTGAGGAAGCGACGCTATTCACGTCTCACTCTACTTCGGTATATGGGAACGCAAGAAATAAAATCTCAGCTCGCTCGCTTCTTTCGCTCAGTATGTCAGCGGCTTTCGGTAGAGGTGGTCGCTTCGTGAACGTTGGCCGATGTTTTTTTTTCATGTTTTTAGCAATTAAATTTCAATTATTATCACTTTTGACTTTAAATTTAATTTTGCTCATTTTTACATGTGTGTTGATGTACGAGTATATTGAATACACATCACCAGAACCGGCGTATTTTTTTTAGCACAGGAAGGAAAAGGTTAAGTAAGTAGAATGATACGTTTTGTTATTAAATGATCCATTCCCCTATTCTAAATGTAAAGTCTAGCTGCATCAACCTTGTTAAAAACTGATATCGATGAAGCCACAATGTATGCACACGTGATGCTGTGTATTTTACATATTGCTCAAGTGTTACAATATATTTGTATGCATAATAGTTTGCTAATCTCGTACAAGGTATTTACTTAGATAACGATCTTTGAGAGGCTGTGGTAATGAATTATCTTGTACTAATTATATTTCGAAATGTTGAATACTAATCAGTTAGCAATACAATGAAGATCGATTTCAAGACGTATTATATTGGGTGTTAACCTAAGTTGTGTCCGTTTTTTCCAAACTTAAAAATGAGCACCAAAAGTAACAGAAAATGGTAAAAGGTACACGTCATTCATAATAAAATGTTCTGCTCTACAATACATTGTGTTTGCTTTTACGTTGCATATATTATTTTATTTGATCACAAGCCTTCGAAATGGAATGTCCAGTAGACGAAAGTGAGCATTTTGTCGAACGTTGATTTTTGTTTTCACTCAAAACATGTGGAACACAAGCGCCGAACTTTTGGACTTTTCCCATTGATTTAAGATGGCGGTATACAGTCATGTGACTACAATTCATCTGCTCAGCCAATTCTACGGTTGTTTGAAGGGGATCTTCATGAATAATATGGTTTTAGCGGTCCTCATCGAAGTCCACTAGAAAACGCAAAAACCATCGACGAGCTGTCTTTTCATTCATAGCATCTCCACCGTACACTTCGCAAATATCGCGAGCAGCTTTATTCCCTCGATTGAACGAGAACAGAAGGAGGTGTCGAAAATGCTTACTTTCGTCTACTTAACATTCTATTTTTAAGGAAGTAATTTTTTAAATAATATGTTCAGTTAAGAATTCTAAATAAAAACATATTTTGTAAGTATGAACACTTCACATATGCATTACACTCCACTTAAAAATGAATGTGTTTTTATCGCATATTGGAAGATCAACAAAAGTTTTCTTTGTTGTGTGTCTTCTCTCGGTAAAATATCTGCAGATTTCTTACCAAATATGTTATTCTTAATCTACTGATCACTGTCATCACCGTCCTCTCATTATATTCAACATGTTTATATTTTCAATATATCGGTAGTAATTTATACTTTGAATACATCGAACAAGTCATGCGATTCACTTACCTAGGTGTAGAGATCTCCAGCAATAGTGACCTATATAGTAAAGTACGAGCACAAACTAATAAAGCGACAGCTTTGGCTGACTGCCTGCGGGACACCATGTGGAGAAACAAACACATGCTAACCGATAGTAAGGTCAGGATATATAAGACATGCGTCCGCCTCATCATGACATATGGGATAGAAGTGAGAGCCGATAACAACAGGACAAAAACCTCAGAGTGGCGGAAATAAGAACCCTACGTTCCACCGCAGACAGAACTCTTAGAGATCGGATCAGAAATGAGACGATAAAATCTGTCTGTGGTATTGAAGACATATGTTAGTGAGATGGGGAAGAAGCAGAAGACGCTTCTGGAGGGATCATATAGACCACATGGAGGATACGAGACTTGCGAAAATTGCTAAGACTGAAAACCCTTGCAGCAAGAGATTACCAGGAAAACCGCCGAAAAATGGAAGGACAGCTGGACGTCATCCCTGGGCAGCCCGCCGTCACAAACAGGTCATACGACCTAGACCAAGAGGAAGAAGAAGATAATAATTGGCTCGAATCCCAAGTTAAAGTGCCTTTGATGAGAGTTTGCTTTCTAAACTAAGCTTTAACATATAAGTTGTATTTTTTTTTCATTGATATTAAGTGTAATAAATTAAATAATAATAGGTTAAAAAGTTTGAGAAACTATGATTCGAAGCGTGAAAACAATTTCGTACGAAGTGTAACGTAGCAAGGATTGGATTTATCCGACAAACAACTACTTAGACAAGAATTATTATGATACCCAATTAATGGGTATCGAGTGTTATTATTCGACAGGAATATAAATTGAATCATTTCTCTTTAAATACTCGGAATCCATTTTGTTGGATTTCACAGTGATTGCGAAATCAGCAGGGATAACTGCCACAATCAAATTTGCTATTCCATCCGATGGTGCTAGTTCGGGGGTTAGCAAACTTTTTCTCGTAAATGACGTGATTGTAAATATTTTAGGAGAATTATGATGACCGCTGTTATCTAATTTGTAAGACACATGTATTCCAGCTTAGGAGCTTGCGGGTTTGATTTTTAATGAAATACAGATATTAAAAAAATATATATGCCAGTTTGTTTTACACGTCAGGCTTTTTTAACAACTATTTAGTTGCATGAAAAAAATAGCTACATGTCAATAATTATGCTAGTTTGTATACTGTGTCGACATCGTCATTGCTGGACCTCGTAGTTGAGGATACCTTCGCCCCTCCAACGTCAATCTTGAGCTGGTCTTCATCATCGATCAAGTGATCTTTTGTTAGAAAACAGCCCGATCATAGATGTGCACTCCCTCCAACAGATGTCACAGACATGTGAATTCTGCTGAGTCGACTGGTAATGCTGACGGAATCTTTGCAGCACACTGACTCTTTCTCACACATATGGTTCTTCATCCTCCACTGTTCTGAACCACCTACTTCCAGTCCTCAGGCGTCTCGCACAAAGTCAGCGACTTTTGCAGACTGTCCTTATAGCGCTTTCTCTGCCAACCAACCCTTCGCTTCCCCACTACTTCCTCGTACAAGACGTGTTTTAGGAATCTATGTTCGTCCAGGCATATCACATGTACGGTCCACCGCAATTTCATCTTTATCTCATTTATTTATCCCCGATTGTGAACTCACTCACAGTTGATGAATTTGTAGCTTGCTACGGTATAATTAACTTTAATAATAATGTTTAAAACAAAATGAGGCAATCAAAATTTAATTTAATCTGTCAAGTCTAACAGGAAGGCTAAATACTTTGCCAGGAGGAGGCTTTTAATTGATTGGAAAGAAGAAAGGGGTCTTATAATCTTGGTGTAATTAATTTAAATCTTCTCAGTCCACAATTATTTAATCATAAATTTGATGACGCTTAAGAGCGGGCTTTTTTATAAATTCAAAAATTAACTTTTGCAATGTTTCTCTGTCCCCTCACCCCTTCAACATCAATTCAGTTTTAAAACCAGAAACGTTGGACACCAGCAAACTCTCTGGCCACACCGCTTAACTCGATTCGATGGCACGGAAGTTAGACAATCGGACCTCACCGTCATATTTTTTATTTTAGAAAAAAATATATGAAACTGAAGTTATACGTATCTTTATACGCCCAAATACTAGGCGGAAAAAATGCCTGTATCGTTCAGGGGGAGTAGCACAGTGTGGTATTCAAATTGGCGGCTTTCCGTACGGAATCCTGTGCGTTATCGCGCAAGCATGCACGTTATACTTAGTGGCAGTCATCCCCAGGAAGATCTCCAAAATGATGGAAGAATAGCTGGGAGTCTACATTTCCAGAGACCTGATAATAACAAACCAAACCACAGCTAAAGACAAAAAAAAACAAACAGCTCAAAAGTTAATATTATCTTACTACTTGTAAAAGGTATTTTATTATTTTTAGACCTAAAATAACACTTAACTTTAAACCTTAAAATTTGGCTTTGAAAAATTTAAAACAAAAACACTTTCCTTATAAATATGACCTCTAAAGAGTTAATTTAGTTAACATCAAATAATATGTTAGTAAGCTTTCATATAATATATAAAAAAATAACAACTAATATAGTATGAAACTAAAGTCAGTACAAACCGGACCTTAAATACAGGAATGTCCAAAACCCACCAACTATTTTTCAAACAAAATTTAACATATGACGACTTCTGTGGCTTACTTGCTAAAACGCATGTCTTCCAATCTAGTGGTTGCGGAATCGATTCTTGTTAGAACCAAGAATAGAAAAAATGCTGGTAATCTAGTATTCAATTAAGACTTCTTAAACAACTTTCTATTTGGTTGGAAAAGATTACCACTTGGCATTGAACCCGTTAGGTTGTACTTTGTACGATGTTATACACTACGTTTTGTGAATATTTCATGGTGAATATTTTTTTTTAAATACACGTGGGACCAAATTTAGCTCGAATGCCGTCATTGTCCAGTTCTATCTCATAGACCAGTACTTCGCAACCTTTTCTCACCTACGACACACCAAAATTCTTCCTAGAATTCCGCGGCACACCAAAAGCTAAATTGATACACAAATTTAACTTTTTTTTTTTATTTGAAAAGTATACATACATAAAACTATAACATATTTATTTTTACGCATTGAACGTGATGTACGCGTACAAATGCAGTATAACGCATGCGCATGAGTCTTCAGCGACGCGCATGAGGGTCATTTATCTTTGTCTATGACTATTTTGGTGCGGCCATGGTGTGTACAAAGCACACTACGCAGTTTTCAACAGTTGGCACCAGGCGCTGGGGAACCATTGAAAAATTATTTAGTTATAATAATTATTTTATACTACATTTTGAAAAACAGACAATATTATGAAAAATAATTTGTCATTGTGTATTATATACATAATGAAAAATTGTAAAATGTCAAATACATTGAATTTGACCGCGGCACACCTGTAACCGGCTCACGGCACACCAGTGTGCCACGGCACACCGGTTGCGGAGCACTGTCATAGACAATCTATCAAATTTATTCCTATAATAATCATATTTTATGTCCATATTTCAGAGCAAATATTTGTGAATTAAATAATTATTATTGATAGCGTCGAATTCACAAATTTTATGGACGTTTGTTGATAATAAATCATTTACTTAGTTTGTTGGCTTTAAGCTGTCATATTGACCAGTTGCTATAGGGTAAACGAATGAATATCAAATATAATTATTTATTTATCTAAAATATACAAATCGCAAGCTAATTTTACTTATCAGATAAATGTAGCTATAATAATATCGATTTGCTGAGGGTAAGAACTAGAATGCAATATATTTTTCTAATGAATAAAACTATTATTGAGGTCCAAAAGTTTCTAGTTTGAATAAGTATTAGCATGTATAAGTTAGAGTCTTGCAATATAACAGTTAACATTTGATTCATGGAAGAAGTATCTCAATTAAACTCGACAGAAAACGTATCGTTTTGTTATATTCTGAAATGTAAAAAAATAATATCGATTATCTTTTCCGTTTAAGTTTCTTTAAAAAAGAGTTATTATGATGTTGTCTACGACGTTTAGATGCTGTATATGAAGAAGATTCTATACATAGATAGAATCTAAGCATAGTTTAATTTCTGCCTAGTTTTATCATCTTTTGAAAGAAAGTTAACACCGCGGAACATTTCAGAATATAACGAAAAAACACGCCTTCTATCAACGTTAGTTTATTTATTTATTTTATTTGTATAAATAAACATTATAATGAACCTTACAACAGCAAAAATAAAAATAAAAGAGCCAATAGTGAGTGTTCAACATATTAAGGGCAGAGTGTAAAAATATATTATATATTTTAATAGGTATATATTATTTCCAACGAAAATAATCAGAAATAATCAGGTATCAAATTGTTCAAAATCAAATGTTACCAACACAATACGGGACCGTTCACCGGCGGACAATCGGCAGTGCGCAAAAAATACAAACAAAAATGATAAATCATTGAAAAACAAATTGAAAACAAAATACAAAAAAGATAATCAGACAGGCGCAACTTCACAAATCTCCTTCATCGCTGGGAGAAAATCACAAAAATAGATAAAAAAAATTATCAATCAATTAAAAATATTACTGAGGGTACTGGTACCAAATTTTAACTGTTGCATTACCTGATCATGTGATGACCGTGGCCGGCTTGGTGTACGAGTATGTATATACACGTTCTTATATGTGCAGGACAGAAACTTTTGAACTTTACTGGTTGGTTTATATGTGTAATGTTCATAAATTAAAAAAGGACACTCTTCACATTGTTCTTAAGCGATACAAATTGTGCACGATTCGTAAATCTTCTTGAAGGACTTATCATACCAAAGAACTAATTCTTAAGTTCATCAGTCACATTTGCGCAAAGAGGAAATATACAAAAATCGTAGTCACTGGCAATATGGAAGGTCGCAGGAGCTGATGAAAATCACCGATGCGTTGGAGCGACTAGGTAAAGAGTGCTTCAGGAGTTCTTTTACGTCAAGTTCTGTGAATAGCGGAATGCTGGGATGACTAGAGAAGAATGTGCACGGTATACAGCAATTCCAGTGTACTTCACGTTCCTTAACATTTAGGGCACGATAAATACAATAAAGCGTATTTTTATCAGAAAACTATCGATTATCTGGGATTGCATTTACTGGGTGTGAATTAACCAGTGCTTAAAAAAATATTTTTTTATAACATTTTAAATAATAACTCGAATTGTTATAGAAAAAACTGATTTTTTTCCGCCCCGGTTAACCCGCAACCCTATCAAAGCGAAACGCATATTCGAGTGATTACTGTATTGGAAAAATAATGACATTAATTTACAAAGATATATTTTCAAATTATGTTTATAAAAGTTGTATGTTTTTCGGAGTATTGTACCACGGGATTTGACTTATGGTGCCGACGTTTCGAAAACGTTGCAGTTTTTATATTCAGGGCTTGTTTTTAGTCAACTTTGCCACTACAAACAAACCCTGAAGATAGAATCTGCAAATTTTCGAAACCTCGGTATCATAAGGCAAACCATGCGGTCTTACACCATATATAAAACTGATAAGATGAACCGCGAGTTTCAAAACGTATTTGTCCATAAAAGTATATTTTAACAAATATAATTTAAAAATGGTTGTTATCAGACAGGGTTTTCTATGAATTTAATTATTCTTTTTTGTAAACTCGACAATATTTCAAGTTCCTAACGGATACCGTAATTCGAAATACAAAGAACTGTACCGTATCTTTCCCATACAGAGAGGGCCCTTTGTTCTAGCTGGCAAAGAGAAAGTCTCATGTGGGTATTGTATATATGTCTAAATTAAATATGAAGGGTCCAGAAGAAAAACATGACAAGCCACATTTGAAAATGTAATATAGGCTCAAAAAAGGATTATATAACTTGTGGTACCATCATTCGTACAGTCAATCTAAATTATGCAAAATATTATTTTTATACCCCTTTTAATGAATTAGAAAGGGGAGAGATAGAGAAATAATAATCAAAGGATAGTTTATATAATAGTTCAGAGAGCAGACTCTCATCAAAGATGCTCCAACTTGGGATTTGAACTCATTGTTATTGACATATTAAAAATGTTTCAAAATAAATATACATAACTTCCTAATCATAGGAAGGTAGTAGCTTCAGCCATTAGATTAGGTACTTACTCGCATCTACATATGTTTTGAAAAACATATTTGGTCAAAAAACCGCAGCAAGCTGACCAAAGGATAATGCACTATAAAGAAACTGTGGAAGATCTTACGATACTAACACGTAAAGCTAAAATATTCACATCCTTACACGTGTTAAAATCCCAAGTTAACACATGCATTATCGCATTGTAACGTATTCGGATTTAGATGTATTTTAGTGTGTATGTGTAGTACTAATATATAATCATAACTCTTGATAAGACCACCCGAAAGGGTTATATTCAAGTGCTTCTTAAAGCTGCACACGCCACCTATATATTTAACTCTAAGAAGCAGAATATTCCACGTTACAAAAACAGCAACGGCAAAAGCTCTTTCATAACACCCCATTCGTCATATTGGATCGATTAGGGACAGTTTATTTATTATATGAATATGAGATCAAGTAGTTGTACTCCTTTCTGTACGAACATTACTCAGACATATATTCCAAAGATACAATGGACATATCCTCATGAAGGGACCTAAATACAAAGATACAACGATTGAAATCAATTCGTTTGCGACACTTGAACCAATGTTGATTTTAACCTTTCCCTTCCTGTGCTAAAAAAATCCGCGCGTTCCGGTGCTGTGTATTCAATACACATGTAAAAATGAACGATTTAAAATCGAAAAATAAGAATGTTCATAGCCAATCGCTTAAATGAATTAAATTTGAAGTCAAACGTGATAATAGTCGTAATAGAAAAAATAGTAGTAATAGAAAAAAACATCGCCCGATGTTCACAAAACTGGCGAAGAGACCACCTCAAATGGATTCCCGAGAGCTACTGAAGCGGGAGAAGCGAGTGGACTGAGATTATATTTCTTGTCTTCCTATATACCGAAGTAGAGTGAGGGTGAGACGTAAATAGCGTCGCTTCCTCACACAGCGGTTTTTTTAAATAAATACATCTACGTCACACTCTGACACACGTTTGATTGTATTGGTTGAATTTATTCCCAATTTTCACAAAATATCTCATTTGGCCGATAAGTGCTACTTATTATTAATAATATATTTTCATTCAATGCGTAAATGTATTATGGAGGAATACCTAAAATCTGAACCCAGTATTTATTATATTTATAGAGATATTAAAGTTTTTAGAAGCAATGTGTACTAGTTACACATCACAGGGAAGGAAGGGTTAATATAAAATTAAAACACGGTTACGTTGTTTTACTTATTGCAAATCACAATGCATTTCAACTCTCGCTGTGTCATCATCAGATGAGTTGTGAAGGAATGAAGTACATAACATATATATTAATTCAATCGTGATGTGTGTGTGTTGTTCACGATAAAATAGAGTAAAAGTGTCTGCTTTTTGTTGTTTATGGTACTTTGAACGTTCCACAAAGTAACGCCCGAGTTATTTAAACATCAATATAGAATTTTTAGAAGCGGGTTTATATTTTAATATAAATATACATACAATTGAGATGTATAATTAATTTTACTTCGCTTTTTGAAGTACTCAAACGAAGATTAAGTCTCACAACAGTTGGTATTTGTTTCCAGTCTTACATACCTATCATGTTAAAAATCAAGTAATAATTTTAACAAGAGAAGCCGGGAACAAAAGGTGTCATTTCAATGCTGGAACATTATACATATATGACCTGTATGCTCCCAGTCTAGAATCAAGGTTTCCGACCCACTTGTACCTATTGATCACTGTACCACATGTTTCTACCTCAAATTTAAAGGCTTTTTTAAGGCTTAATTAATATTCTTGACTTTTTACGAAAACCATTGATGAATGTACTTGTTTTTTTTTCTATCGAAAGTTTTTTTTTCAATATTACAGTATAACAAAATACCTCTATAATAAACTGAAATACCTTTATGATATCGGTTATTTTGATTGGAGAGGAAGTTCTTAATATTTTTTATTAATTCTATAATATTTATAACATTTATAACAAATAATTTACACGTGTTATTCTATTTAAATTGTTATTATATTTAAGGACCCAATACACTATAACTTATCGATTGTATTAAGGTTTACTAAGTGTTGCACATCGTGCTTTGGTTTATGATGTTGACGTTTCGAAAGCGTTGCAATTTTTATCTCCAGGGCTTGTTTTTTTTATCAATTTAGGCCAACCAAAGAGTTATGATGCTCGATCAATCAGAATCAATAGAAATCTATAAATAATATTAATCGAGACGACGAATTTCATCTCAAATCAGCATGGTACCCCATGATCAAATATATAATCAAATCAAATCAGCTTGGTACTCCATAACTATAATAAAATTGATAATAAAATGAAAATGAACAAATATCATCAACTTTGCGAAAGCCGCGCGCTTTGTTCCCCCATTGTGGGATATACTCATGCGCTCACGTCACGCTTGTGAACCGGGACAGACCCATGCTCACACATTAGAGATGAAATTCCACTTACAGCCGAGATGTATCCGGCGCATGTTTATTTATGGCTAAGTTGATTACAAACAATTGCTGAAGCTGAAACCTGTAACCTTTTCGAAACGTAGGCATCGTTAGCTAAATCACGCAGCACAACACTCTGAAATACTTTAAAGAACTGAGACAAAAAATCATGAGTCTCGAAATATATCAAACTCAAATTTTTGAAGCGCTTTGTTAAAAACTTTGTTTCCAGTTTAATTTAAATTTAGTAAAATTACAAATAATAATAATATAATAAAATATTAATGTGTCTCCCCTATTAAATTTGTTACAGGCTCTAATTTCAAGGCTCATCAAACAATTACAAATTCTTGTGCAAAATTTCTTGGACATTTAACTTTACTACAAGGTTTCATAACATGGAATTTTCAGAATTCCCCGAATGAAATTTTCAGATAGCAGGGGTCACATTGAAATATCTCATAAGAAATTAACTACCCTAACAAAAGGCTTACAGTGAATATGACCATAGAATTTGTGAAATTTAAAATTTTTAAGGCGGTTTCCATCACAAAATACTCGTACATTAGGTAGAAATTATAGCGGAAACTATTAAGTCCCTTATTTATGATAAACTGGTATTTTTAAATAACACTTCGGCATATTCACTATTATGGGTGTTCTTGAAAAAATCATAAGCCAAATTTAAGTGTGCGGTTTAATATCAAGTATTACCTGGTTGAACTGGAAACGAATGCGCCAAATTATTCATATGTCAAAAGATAGATGGACCAAGTGAGTATTCAACTAGATCCGTAAACCATAAAAAATCCTCAGGCCGTCGTCCAACAAGTCGGATGGATGCCAACAAGTGGTGGATAAAGGATTCACAGCACTGGGAGAAATTAAGAAAAAATGAAAGACGAATTCTTTATAATGAACTCATTAACACTGAAATAAGAACGATACTGGAGTCCAAATTCGATATGATATCAACAATGCAGAAAGTACGTTATGTACTATTATTTATTGTAGTTGATTAAAGAAATAAAAAAAAAGGTATCCAATGTTAGGAGGCAACATTATCTTCGTCTCCGTTAATCGAGCATTGAATTAAGAACCACTGGAAGAAGCACGAAATTTGTCGATCGTAATCATACGTGTAAATAATAATACCGAACGCAAAGAGTCGATAACACTGACACACGAGTCAAACGTGTGTGATGGTATACCAATATGGATTATAACCCATCAAGTTATCATGGCCTGTGTCACTATTTCTTAAACTTTTTATGTTCATAAACCAGTTAACTTTTATTCCAATCTATCGGGTACTAGTATTATTTTCAAAATAAATTTAAATATTTTAAAATAAAACGAATCGGATTCAAATTCACTTTTTTTTGTATTTATAGATACAAGTATCCAGAAAAAATAAAATTTCAAAGAAAATACAGTTGTATAAGAAGTGTCTACCGGGTAGTTTGGCTTATAATATTGTACATACGTTTCGGAAACGTAGTTTTCACTTTCAGGATTCAATTACAGTCAACTACGCCATAAACTAAAGCACGTATTACAACACTCCGAAAAAACTCATACAACTGATGTAAATAACTGAGAAAGCCTCGAAACACATTTAAATACGAGTAGTAAAAATATTGGAAATTTCGCATTAAATCTCTCTCTCTCCCTGGCTCCATCCCAACTCATTGTCTGCGAAGACTGTTGGGGTCAGCTCTCCTCGTCCTCAGGTTGTATGCTCTTCTGTCCCGGACTACGTCCCCCAGGCCGTGCCTCTGCATCAGGTTATCTTTTTGCACCACCCATGAATTCTTTGGTCTTCCTCTAGTTGTTATTCGAGGAAGATCCATGGAGATTGCCTGGTTCACAATGTGATCGGGTGCTCTGCGTCCAGCGTGCCCATACCATCTCAATCGCCTCTCCTCCATCTTGTTGTTGATGTCTGTAACACCTAGGCTTCCACGAATGCGTGAGTTTCTTATTTTGTCTCTTAGGGACACACCTGCTGACCATCTTAGCATGCGCATTTCAGCAGTTTCTAGTTGCCTAGAGTAAGAGTTATACATCGTCCAGCATTCGGAGCCATAGAGGAGTGCGGGTCTGACAATCGTTTGGTAATAATTAACGTATTAAATACGTGTTTAAATATAATAGTAAAAAATTAATATAATTGTATACACGCATACGTACTATCACGCCTTTTTCCTGTCAGTTTAGGCAAAGAGGAAATATCTTCAGACTTTCTTATCTCAACACACATCCTTAGCTTCTTCTAGATCCATACAACTTCCACGATTCCTCTGACCTTCTAAGTTTTCTTCTTTCAGCGTGCTCTTCTTTATCTTACTTAATGCATCAGCCTTAAGGTCACACTCACCCTTTTTCACTTCGTTCCGTATTCTGTTATACATTGTCACTACATGTGTTCTGAATGTATGCATTTATTTCTCTCATTTTTCAATTTATAATGTTTCCACTTACAATACAATACTATGACTTAAACGAATTTTCTTATTGTTTGTTACTAGTATTTATAATTAACTCTAAATTTTTCGACATATTTGAAAATCGTTTAACTTTTTTAAATATATTTTTTAAGTTGATTCCCGTTTCGGGCCAATAATAATTTGTAAGTACTTATATTTATTTATTTATTTTATACATGACAAGAAATAAACATAATGTGCGAAAAAAACAACAGGCAATTTAATTTTGACACACAATTTTAATGGATCTGGGTTTGTTGCCTTTCACTTGTCTATTGGGACCATATTTTGAGTAGCGCTGGTATATGCAATTATTCCAGATTATTCAGTATTATTATGAAAAAATATACTCAAACAAGACTTAACGACATATTTTAAAATCATTTTACTTGTAATTAATTTAAATATAAAATTTTAAGTACAATTACGTTTTGCCCCAATAATAAACGCACTTCTCTGGGGATTATATTGGCGCTGATATAAATGATTATATTCCAGACTATTCAGTATTATTATGAAAAAATATACTCAGTATTTTTAAAGTATTCATAAAATTAAGTGGATATGAAACTGTTAAGCGTTATGAACAACTAATTTTCTTAATCGATAATATTAGAAATGAGAGGATGTTTTGAAACTCTGTTTATGTAACAAATCATCTTTGAACATATACCGAGCTTGAACAATAAGTCAGTCAGCGGCATTTCAGTATACATCTTCAAATACATTCATTCTAAATCTAAAGCGTATTATATTTGTAGTTAGGTCTAATAGTTTCTGACCTGTACAATTTAAAGTGAGCATTGACAGATATCACTTCGGCAACGCCTAAATATGATCAGGCGATGTAAGAGATTATTTCACAAATCTACCCTTAATAGTACCATATGTCGACTTGACACGATAAGAGATTATTTCACAAATCTACCCTTAATAGTACCATATGTCGACTTGACACGATAAGAGATTATTTCACAAATCTACCCTTAATAGTACCATATGTCGACTTGACACGATAAGAGATTATTTCACAAATCTACCCTTAATAGTACCATATGTCGACTTGACACGATAAGAGATTATTTCACAAATCTACCCTTAATAGTACCATATGTCGACTTGACACGATAAGAGATTATTTCACAAATCTACCCTTAATAGTACCATATGTCGACTTGACACGATAAGAGATTATTTCACAAATCTACCCTTAATAGTACCATATGTCGACTTGACACGATAAGAGATTATTTCACAAATCTACCCTTAATAGTACCATATGTCGACTTGACACGATAAGAGATTATTTCACAAATCTACCCTTAATAGTACCATATGTCGACTTGACACGATAAGAGATTATTTCACAAATCTACCCTTAATAGTACCATATGTCGACTTGACACGATAAGAGATTATTTCACAAATATACCCTAAATAGTACCATATGTCGACTTGACACGATAAAATACGTGTTAGTTTGTTTTATTTTAAATTGTTTAAAAGTGTTATAAGTTTCTTTCAATAAAAGGGAAAATCCCGATAGAAATTAAATGAAATTAAAGTGCTGAATAACTTTTCCGCCATATTCTACAGTGAAATATTTAACAAATTTTGTTCTACGATTATTAAAATTACTACTGTACAATTTAACACTGGTCCTGTGGCGTGAAATGAACTGTTTCAAAGTATAAAAAATATAGGTAGTGTCTGAAATTATATGAAGCACTTGAAAACAACCCTATTTGAAAGGTCTTTTGGAAATTTATGAATATATATATAAACACTACAAACATACAATACACTCCCTCTAAAGTCGAATATGATAATATCACATATTGGAAGATCTAGATTGTTTTTTTTTGTAGTTCATCTTTCCTTGGTAAGTTTTCTATGTTTTCCCCATAAATATGTTTTTGAGGTCAGTCACTTAACAGTAGACTATTAATAACTTAATGTTTTTTTTAATTGATGTATTTGGGATAAACATGTCGGAAATGTAAATACACTCATAAATATAAATATATAATCGATTAGGATATTTTAAGGGGTACCACATGAATAAATAAACTGTACCGATACAATATATATGTAGTATTTTATTTTGGAGAGTCTTATAATATAATTCAATCAAATCAAGTAATTTATAAACAAGACTGAAATAGAGTCTCCTGTTTTAATGATGTAGGCAAACAATAGTGTTCTTCTGGATTAATTTGATTGTGTTTTTCTTCGAATTGTCCTGTTTTTTTAAATTTCGTATTTACTAATTTAAAACGAAACTTTTATTAAGTCAAATAAATTATGGTTTAAAAATAACTAAAACTTAGATCAAAAGGTTAAAAATGGCATAGTTAGTGCGGTGACCCTCGGAACCTCGGTGGTTTTAGATTACTCGCTTTCCGGAAACTTGAGCACAAGCATTTTAATTAAGGCCACGCTAGAAGCAGTACCACTGAGAACTTTTACTTGAGTTTTATATACCGATATTATTACAAAGAGCTTGCAGTTTAAGATGCGAGAACTTATAAAAGTTTAAGGAACTTAATTTGTTTCGTAATTTTTCGCATTGTAAAATATGTCTTATCGGTTTGTTTTATTGAATTATACTTCTTATATTAAAAATTAAATCTGTTAAATTTTTCGCCGTATAACAATTTCTTACAACAAACGAGAAAGATGTTGCACTGCCACTAATACACTTTACTTCAAAATTATCACATTGATAAGATTTTAAGAACTACTTTTAAGAAATCTTATAATCTAGTTACCGTGTCCAGGGAGTTATAAACGTTGGTTTTTTTTTTATTTATTTAAATTAATTTCAACTTTTCCATCGTAATATTGAAGGACTTTGTTTTATTAAATAAATTATTATTTGCGTTTTGAAAATTTAATCTTCTGAACTTACATCGAAATAATTCAATGTTATAAAGAACATACATATACGAGTACATATGTATAAACGTACATCTGTGTTTCATATTGATTTGATTATGCATATTTAGTGTACCAAAAAAAACTTTATGTGCTTTCGTAAAACATATCTATAATTAAGTGAAAATATCGTGTTTTTTATTATATATAGAGAAATCTGACTTATTTTAAATATATTTTCAATAAAATTATTGAAATGTTCAATTAATTTGTTTACAAACCTTGTTATCCTAATTTTAATCTACCATTTTGAATGAAGAGGTTGATTTTTCACAAGATCAACCAAAATACTCGTATATACGAGAACATTTACATAAATTCTAAAATATTCAATATGTTCCCCAATAAAAATATTGAATTAAATTATCCTTTAAACGTGAAATTAATTATATTCATGATAACAACTCCTTTCGCTCTTTAACTATTCCCATTCTATAGATAAACTGAAAGTTGTTGGCAGTTGACTGATAACTATACGATATTTATCCAATCATGAAGTTTAGAACTAAAATAAATAACTTAAGGACTTTAACAAACAACCTTGATGTATTTATTCCTCTGGAGGCTCTCTTTAAAGATAGGAGACCGAAATACGTGTTGCGGGGATAAATTTTATTGGTCAAAAATTAAAAAAAAAAGGACACTTAGAGAGCAGACTTTCTCAAAGTATGCTCTAGCTCGGGATTTGAACCCACTTTTATTAGATCAAAAAGATTTAAAAATAAGTCCAAATTGTATCTAGTATTTTTATATGACACTTCGGCATATCCACTAATATTGATATTCGTGAAAGAATCGTAAGTCAAATACAAGTGTGAGACTTAATAACAAGTATTGTCTGGCTAGAGTAGAAACGAATGTGCAAAATTGTTTGTATGCCAAAATATAGAGAGATGCACCAAACGTGTATTCGACTGCAATCCGTGAACCACAAAAAATCTTCAGATTGTCTTCGTACAAGTCGTATGGATGCCAGCAAGGGGTGGATAAATGATTCACACCCCTGGGAGAAATTAAGAAGAAATGAAAGGCTTATGTTTTGTAATGAACTAATTATTACTGACATAAAAGGAAAAAATAAGTAAAATAAAAAACTCATTTTATATTTTGTGTTTACCACAGGTTTAATTTAGGTTCACAACTAGTTTCGAAGACCACCGTCTTCTTCGTCAGGTGAATATGAACTAAGTTGCTAAAGTATATTCTGTACAAGTGTAAATAACCTAATATAAAAGAGGTGTGATAGGGGAGTGACCCTACTACCCTACCAAACCTATTTTATATTAGATTGTTTACACTTGTACAGAATATATTTTAGCAACTTAGTTTATATTCACCTGACGAAGAAGACGGTGGTCTTCGAAACTAGTTGTGTACCTAAATTAAACCTGTGGTAAACACAAAATATAAAATAAGTTTTTTATTTCACTTATTTTTTCCTTTTATGTAAAAAATGGCACCACAAAGTGAAACTGAAGTCTTTTCGAAGATTCATGAAATTATTACTGAAATGAGGATGATACTGGAGTCCAAATTTGATATATCAACAAGTTTAGTCAATAGATAGGAAGGTGGTATCTGCGGCCATTCGATTAGGAACTTCTACTCAACTGCAAATATTTAAAAAAAAATTGATAAGAAAACCGCAAAAAAGGGAACTAACATACATAGATGTCTTTGTAGGTCTTCCGATATGTGATAATAACACATTCAGCTTTATTTTGAGTGTAGTGTAGGTATGTATTAAATATTTTAATACAGAATTCCACAACGTTAAAACTGAATTGATAAAGTTATATTATCATGTTCTTAAAATGTGTATCCATCATAAATAAAAACAACGTATAAAAAATTCACACCACGCGTCGAATATACCCAATTTACAAATCAACTCTCTTTCTGGGCTAGAAAATATCCCGACATCTGTGTATATTCCCATTTTTCAACTTTCCATATTCATCACCCGCCACGCTCCAAATTCAATAGAATATTTCATCGCACGTATCATCAGGGTGGCCTCAAAGCTTTGCAATGAGATCTGTTGGAAGATTTATTACGGATCATGTATCATTTCTCGTCAAGAATAATTCTGTTGATTTTATTCCCGCAGAAAGATCGAGTACCCCTCTTAAAACGTTATTGCTCAATCAAGCGAGAACGAAAAATATTTTATCTACGTTTGGAAGTGTAAATTTTGTATCGCTTGAGAATGGGCCACGTGTGATGGCAAATCAGCTTTACAGAATGGATTTTGTAGAAGATTCCGTCGGTGAAGGTGGTCTACATCGTAGGTTTTTCGACTGTCCTTTATCTCTCCGTGGTTGCAGTCCTAAGACTGGTTTGCAGCAATTTCAACTCTTCTCCTCCATTCCCCCCTGTCCTGTGTGGCTCTTTTTAAATCTGTATATGTTGAGCAGCGCACGTCCACCAACAGGTCCTCCAGGTACTCTCGGCGTGGGCGTCCCCTAGAGCTTGTCCCCTTGGTCGTACCCTCCATTATGGCATGCAAGAGGCCCTCTTGTCGTATTATATGACCGATCCATCTTGCACGCCTTTCGGACAGGATCCTGAGCAGGTGCCTTCCTCCTTCGATTCGTTGGAGAACCTCTTCATTTGTGATGCGGTCTCTCCAGGAAATTCCTAATAGTCTTCTATAGGACCACATCTCAAAAGCCTCTAGTCTTCGTCTATCTCTTTCGGATAGGCACCATGTCTCGCAGCCGTACATCAAGATACTCCATACATAGGTCTTGATGAGGAGTATTCTCAGTTTTAGGTCTATATTATTTGATTCTATTATTTTCGACCTTTTATTAAATGCAAGTCTAGCCTGATGTATACGGCTGTCGACCTCGCTCTTGGACCGACCGTCCCATGTTATTTTGCTCCCGAGGTAGACAAACTCCTTTATGTGGCAGACTAATTTACAAAATGCTACATCTTGAACATTATTTATAAGGGTTGCATTTCTTCTTTCTACAAAGAACATTTCCTCTTATAAATTAACTGTCAATTTATTTATTTTTAAATAATTTGCAAGTGTCTTAAGCAAAATAATAGCAGTTGAGACGGTTTGGGCATGTATAACAAATAAATGAAGAAACATATATAGTCGAATCGGACAGTATCAAAATTTGTTAAAATGATATTCCAAAAGGGAATTTTAGTACCGTCTTTGCTTCATGGAAGTAAAATTAGGACGTGGAAAAATATCGAAAGAAGCTGGATAAATGCAATTGAAATTGGTGCACTGTGAAGAATACGCGGGGTAACAATGTGCGATAAAATACGGAATGTAGTGGTTAAGGATGAATTTTAGCTAAAGGTTGATGTATTAAGTAAGATTTAGAAAAGCACTCTAATGTGATATGGGCATGTAGAACGAATGAATGAAGAAATACTACTAAAGCAAATATACTGAGTACATGTGAAGGAAAGGCGCGGTAGAGGAAGATCAAATAAAGTGTGGATTGATCAAGTGAATGCTGTTTTGAAAGAAATAAATGTGAAAGCCAGAGAAATTAAAGGAGTTGAATTGCTATGGTTTGTAAAAGAAACAAATGAATGGTTGAATTAAAATGGGCACTAAGTACCAAAAAAATTAAGTATGCAGTTTCGTTATGCTATATGTCATATATAATGAAACTGTATACTTAGTTTTTTTTGTTTTTTTTTTTTGGTACTTAGTGCCTATTTTAATTCAACCATTCAAATGTAACATGTATTTAAAAAAAATAAGTTAATATATAGGTATTTCATACAACAAAAATATTTTAAAGTGAAATGTAATATTTAAGTGGAAAAATTGTTTAATTATTTGAGAGAAAGCGTTGAATAATAGTTTTTTTGGTTAGAAAATATTAACATGTCTAAACTAAATGTGATCTTATTTTTTGGTTAGAAAATATAAACATGTCTAAACTAAATGTGATCTTATTTTTTGGTTATAAAATATAAACATGTCTAAACTAAATGTGATCTTATTTTTTGGTTATAAAATATAAACATGTCTAAACTAAATGTGATCTTATTTTTTGGTTATAAAATATAAACATGTCTAAACTAAATGTGATCTTATTTTTTGGTTAGAAAATATAAACATGTCTAAACTAAATGTGATCTTATTTTTTGGTTATAAAATATAAACATGTCTAAACTAAATGTGATCTTATTTTTTGGTTAGAAAATATAAACATGTCTAAACTAAATGTAATCTTATTTTTATTCTTGGAAATAGTTACAAAAAAAAATAAGAGAGATGAACGTTGCGAACGGTCCGTTCTATACGTCTAGCTAGATGTATCGCTTCCATTAAGTAGTCAAACCGCGGACGTGATAAGGGGCCCTATTTTCCATCGTTACCCCTTTTTTAAGCTACCCTTACCCAAATAAATAGGCCTCAAATGTATAAACCCTGTGGTAGCTTGAAACAAGCTTTCTTTTTTTTTTTAAACAAACCATCAAATTCAAATTGAGACTATAAAATAAGTATATAAAGCTAGTAATGATCATTGTGCAACTTTGGTCACAGCACTATACTGATTAAGTTTGTTAGATATATGTGCGCATGTGTTGGTGCGTGGATAATATATGTATGAATATACGCATTCTTACTTTACACCAGGATGTAAACTTTAGCTGAATGCAAGCCTAAGTCTTAACAAGAATAGTTTATATAAAATAAATGAAAAACATGATTTTTATTTCTATAGGAGGAACCTAATCTAATATAAATGACGCAGCCCTCCGATTATTTTACTCAAATTGAACATGTTCGTATCTTGTTATCTTTCAATAACAGAAAAATTGAATAGAGAGTAAAATCACCTTTGAAGAGAGGTTGAAAATAAATTGTTATTTCTTTATTGTGATAAATAAAAAAAAAATGGTGACGAGAAAATATACTGGTGTTTTTCTCGTGTTCAATAAATATTTCTCGATTTTTACCACCATATTACATAATTCATTTAAAAAAAAAACAAGATTGATTTGAGAAAATTTACTGGTAATTTTTAAAAGATATTCTAAAAAAATTATTTTTCTTTCAAACTTAATTACAAAAAAAAAATATGAGATAATTTCGTGTTTTTTTTTGGTCAGTTTTATAACATTTCTCAAACTTAACCACCAGATCTAATTTCCATTAAAAAAAAAAACAAAGGTGATGAGAAAAATTACTTTGTATTTTTCTCATGTTCTGTAATATTTCCACAACTTTACCACCAGATTCCAATCTCCGTTTTTTTTTAAGTTAGAACCCAGCATGATTATATCACAGTTCTTATTTTTCCACAGAAAAAAACTTTGAGAATAAACTACTGTGAATGGATTAGCTCTTTTGTTTGATTGTGGTTTATACCATCACAACAGTAAAACAATATAACATCATTTGGATATTCCAGAACGAAAAAGTTTGTAACAAAAAATATTGTTGTGTTCTCAGTGACAGGCCTAGATAGTGAGAAGAAAAGTTTAACAATAATTCCCTATAGGCCGCATCGAAGAACTCCTCAAGGAAACATAAGTTACTATATTAAAACTTGACCTGAAACTTAGCTATTGAAACTTTTTGTCTTGAAAGAATACAATTTGAACTTTGTTAAATAATGTTTATTCGTGAATAGTCTTCATCTTAGAATAATGCTTTCAGGATCAACCCTCTCAATCGCGATACGTTGGAATTGACTGGGTTTCAGAATATTAAACCATATTGTTGGAGAATAATCTGAAAAAAATGGCATTATTTCCTTAGTTAGAATTTCGAAAAGATTGGCTTTATTTTGTAAAAACTAACTTTTTTTTATTCACTTAGAATACAGTTAGATACAAAATAATAAGATCATGGTGTGAAATATGGTATTGCTAATTATAAATAGGCCAAAACCCGTACAACGGTTGTCACCAAAGAGAGAATACGATAATTGAATTTCGAATGCAAGAGAGCGAGAGAGGAATACTTCGATACTCTCTCGGTGGGTCCGTGATAAATGAACAGATAAAAACTATACTGAACGAATTTTAAATACTTAGCTAACAATTTTTGAACCGGTGTGAAAGGGGACGATGCAAATTTATTTTGAATTGTAATTCATTAAATAATTCATTTATTTCCTACTATATTGAACCTTATAATTACTTGTGTTTATTTATCTTATGTTATTTTTTTTAATGCAGACAAAAGCATTATTTAAAAAATATAGATTTTTTTTTACTTCCGTGAATATTTCACGGGCTGCAACTAGTTGTTAATTACATGTCTTGGGTTTAAGAATACAACAAACTAGGCAATGACATGTGTCTAGTTGGATATCTTAATTAATTGATTCAATCAAATCTTAATTCAATATATTTAAATATTTTTTCAATTCAATAAAAATCGTCTCTCTATTTTTATTTTAAGTTTATTTTTCCCCAAAATACTTCTTTTTTGACTCGTTCATGTTTCATAAAGAAGGAAGCTAAAAAAGGACGATCTCAAATTACGTATCATTTATTAAATGTTGTATGTCATTTATTCTATTTTTTAAAAACGTCTTTATTCATGACTGTAATTTTTGAAATGGCTCTTTTTACATTAATATAAAAACATATTATCCTTCGTTTATTTTGCAATAAATGAAAGGAAAGGAATATTCCAATAAACATGACTCAGTAAAGAAATGCTATTTTGAAAAACTGTTTTCCGTAAAAAAAATTCTATCCGGACCTTTTAATAAACTTCTAGCCTTGGGGGCTGGAGATTGATCATGTCTCCTTCCGAAAAAAAAAACCCTGATTACCAAAGCTTTGGCCATCCTATCCCCCTGCACAAGAGGTTTTCAAAGTGAGTGTTTGCGATAAATTTTCAGGAGTGCCGTGGAATATTCGCAAACCTAAATGATTCGAGGCAATCTTAATACATTTAAATACAAAATTTGTCAATATGGAACGGGTTTTGGATATCAGTAAAGGCTGAATGTATTTTTTCGATTTATAAATATTTTTGTTTAATTTGTGATAACTTACATTTGTAAAACTGGGTTTTTGATGGTAGCAATAATAAAAACGTAATAGCGCTCCAAACCCAACGAAGAACAACAAATGATGATAGTTGTGTCTAGTTTGATTTTAAAATTAGAGAAAATGTATGGTGAATAACAGGTTTTTCCATCCCACTAATTGGTATTTTTTATTTTTGTTTAATTTGTGATAACTTACATCTATAAAACTGGGTTTTTGATGGTAGCAATAATAAAAACCTAATAGCGCTCCAAACCCAACGAAGAACAACAAATGATGATAGTTGTGTCTAGTTTGATTTTAAAATTTGAGTAAATGTATAATGAATAACAGGTTTTACCATCCTACTAATTGGTATTTTTTTTTGTTTAATTTGTGATAACTTACATCTATAAAACTGGGGTTTTGATGGTAGCAATAATAAAAACCTAATAGCGCTACAAACCCAACGAAGAACAACAAATGATGATACTTGTATCTAGTTTGATTTTAAAATTAGAGAAAATTTATGGTGAATAACAGGTTTTTCCATCCCACTAATTGGTATTTTTTAGAGCTCCGTGAAAAAAAAAATTGTTTTAATAAGAGCATCGTGAAAAAAAAGTTTGAAAGACACTGTCATATACAACATACAAGACAAGAGGCCAATCGGTTCAGGTGGAAAAAAATTGTGGTCTCCACATGTTTTATATTGGGTGTGTAATCGATAAAAATGCGGACATTCGATAAAGAATGTAAATATATTCGCGTCTTATAAAATATTTAGGTAGTAAAAAAACATTGATGATTGTTCCATTATATAAAAGTAAGGGTTCAAGAATAAAGCGTAGAAGTTAAAACAGAGCCATTAGTTAACTGAGTGGCAAGCAAACATTATGAAAAAAATCTGAAACTAAAATTAAAGTGTGAAATACGTACACTGCCTTTTTTAACTGAAACAGGATGACTGATCAAATTTTCTATTGACGTCTGCTTAAAGAAAACTACAATTATGCGTTTTTAGAACTTGGATAGAGAATGTGACTGCGTTATAAGGTGCAAATTATGAAAAAAATAAACTGGTATTTAATATAAATTAATACATGATGTTGCCTTAATGGAAGGGTTCATTGAAAGGGTAAATATTATATTATATAGAAAATGAAATAACAGAAATTTAAATTGATGAGCTGTGTTCTTTTAAAACTCAGTCAAATACAATAATAAACACAGTGAAAAACTTGGTCGGCTCGTTTTAGTTCAGAGCACTGTTCAATTATTTTGTTACGTTCAAAAAGTTCGATTAGTATTGATATATGTTATCACGATTAGCTTAAGAACTTTGTTTTGCATATCAAGAAAATGTTTTGTTTTTAAAGTTTAAAATTTATAAATATTCCTGAAAAAAAATAATGCCAGCTGAAACACTATATACGAGTACATGAAAAATTAATGCCCGGTTGAAACACAATATTAGTGAAAAATTCCATTTCCATTTCACGATATCTAGCCAATGGAACTTTGTATAATGCGATCTTGTGTGGTATCAAATTAAATTAAGTGTAACATTTATAACATGAAAATTTTTAAAGCAACATTTTATCGTTTATTTGATTTTGAATATTAATTATTCAAACGCAGTTCCTTTTTTTTGGTACACCGAGAAAATGTTCAACTTTGAAAGTGGAAAATTGGTAAAGTTTAAGTATGAAATGCTGACTTAACGACTTAAGTTAATGTTTTATTTTGAAATATTACTCAGTAAAGCTGTCATGTTTTTCAATTAATCAACTTATTTCTGGCATTAAGTAAACATTGTTATTTTTCGTTTGAATTTCATAGATAAGTTGTTGTTTTTATTGGTAGGATATAAATATTTACTAGAAAACACAAACTTTTTGGTAGGTCGTTCACCCCCAGACAAATTATTTGTAACTTTAAATTTTTAGAAGGTTTTATACTAATTTCTACAGTTCAATGTGTCAACTGGGGAAATTTTCTGTATTGTCACATTTTTTAACTTTAATTTATTTACCCAATGAGTACGCAAGGGTGTTTATAACAAGAATGTCAAGTTTTTTATGGTATGCAATTATAGAAGCCTCGAAACATGACAAGTGTCCATCGCGTTTATCATGTGAAAAGTTTCCCGTAGTACTCGTATAAGAGGTTTTTATGTTCCTGATAATAATGACCGTGCAAAAAATTATCCCTTATTCTATGTATCAACTAACAGAAATAATGTGATGGCTACACTCAGTAATGCGTGGTTTAGAAATATTAAAGAAATAGAGTGACATAGTCGATATATTTTCGACAGCGCCTAACATTATAAGTGAAATTCTTCATAGAAATATTCTACAAAAAAAATTAAAGCTATATTTTGCATCAGGAGAAATCCATATGGTGTGGAAAGTAAAATAAAACACAAACCATTAGAAAACACTTAAGCAATGAAAAAAAAATACAGAATAGAGGAAATAAAGCATTAAGAACAATAAAATAAGAAAGTAACCAAGTTAATGCATTTATGAAAAAAAAACAACATACCGGTTTCCGGAACTTCGCCAGGGTCATGAATTGGCCATTCTGAAAACTGAAAATAAAATATTAGTAAAACGACGTTAAAACAATACAACGCAGAAAAAATATAAATACCAATGTGACTACAAAACGGTTTTTTTCTTAAACGGTTCTTTTACATTATTTTGCTCTGTTGTTGCAGAGTTGTAATTAAATATCATAAATTAAATTAAAGCTTGGTTTGTTAAATAAAATAAGGATTTAATTTGATTTCACACATTTAAGAAACCTTTTAAATGTTTCGAAATTTCTTAAATAAATGACATAAGAGAATTTACAACACATGAAAAGAAGACACGGACATAAATTTATTTAAGTTAAATCATTTATAATATAATAACCCTAAATATATTCGAATTGATGGTGCGGACATGTTGAATTGTGTGACAGAGACAATGTTGTCTTCAGCCCAAATAATCGAAGTTTTGGGTTAAGAACCACTGGAGTGGGCAAGGAACTCGCTGTTTGTCATCGTACGTGCTGTATTTCTACCACACGGGAGTGCGTACGTGGAATGGCAACAACAGACATAAACGTCTAACGTGTATGAGTATTGTTAGCAGACGACAATTTTTTAAACCAGACGAGGATCCTTTTGTTTGTTTTTTTTTCTCCATCTAGAATTGAACATGAAACCTCCGAGTGGAATACCAGTGTCTAACTTACTATGCCCCTGAGGTTTACTATTCAAACCAACCAACATAAGTAAATTTGAAAAAAAAAGAATGGTAAACTGGGAAAACCAAGTAAAAATCTTTATTTGAGCGAAGGGTAAGTTCATGAATTAAAAGAAACTGAACATTTTCGATGAGATTAGAGAGGATGGTGAGGTAGTTCAGGATATTTTACACTTGGTATAATATGTAAATTAAGTGTGTGTTTCTCATATTAAACTAATTAAGTTTTTTCTGAAAAAATATTTCTTTCTTAGATAATACTCGTACATAAATATCAGATAAATATTTTAGGGATGAGAAACAACAGATTTTACTTCAACAACCATAATTCAAGTTGGTTATTGCAACAAACTGAAGCGGAGTTCCAAATTGTACGGATAAAGAATGGGTTTGTATTCTGTTACAGAATAAGGGCGTTAGTTGGGTTCTGGAACATGTAGCTCAGGTCGTTATGATTAAATCCGAGTCGCTTCATAACACACACGGCAGGGTAAGGGAGCACCAGAGGATGAGTGTATGCGCTTAGTAAGTGCTCAGTGCAGTTTGATTAAGTAGTCTTACAGTCTTGCAAGGGCTTATTATTTCAGCAGATTGTATTTCACTTAAGACTGAACTTAATATAAACTCGTATTCATTTAAAAATCTGTAAAAATTACTTCTCTATCATGTGCGGTTCAGGAAATATCAGTCGTCATGTATTTTCAAAATGTAAGATTTTTGGAGTTGTTAAAAAATTAACCACTGCCCAAAATTATCTGAAAAAAAAAAAACAATGGTGTATTTCATAAGGTACATGGTAGCGCGGTGAAGCAATGGACTTCGGTGCGCAAGGTCGCCGGTTCAAACCCCGTACAGTGCTACTCCCCTTGAATTAAGGCATTTTTCTGCACAGCATTTGGGAGTATACCCATACCTCTGAAGTCAGTCATATATATTTAAAAAAAAAACATGCCGGTGAGATCTGATCGTCTCATTTCAGATATGCCATCGGATCCAGTGCAGCGGTGTACAATGCGAGTCTGCTGGTGCGTTTCACTCACTTAAAAAAAATATTCCATGGCAGAGCTTCACTTTACAACTGAGTCAGAATGACGAGGGTTTTTTAGATAACGAAGTCCAGTGACGACGATGATTCAGATATAAATAGTTGAGTGAAGACAAACAACAATAAGGTGTCCTACGAGATGAACGGATTAAATAAAGGAGTTAACAGTAATCTGAAGAGATGGAGATATGTTTTGTGCTGAGTTTAAGATATAGTAGAGAACCACGACGTTCCATATTATACACACGAGGAAGAAGAAGAAAAAAGTATAAAAATAATCTACAGGATGGAAGGTGTGTATTAAGTTGACACAGAATAATTCCAAAGTGAAACGATATGATAATTGTTAGTAAAATACTTGTCCACGACAGTATTTGTACCGGACAGGTACAAATACTATAGATAGGTGGTTGGTCGCCGTGTAGCGCTCAGAGAATCGAGCTAGCGAATTCCGTAGCGAAGATCCAGCAGAAGAAGAAGAGCAGGGAGAGATTCCTCTCAGGCAGTCGATGTAGGGTAGCGGGTCTCGAGTAAAAACACGGTAAAATCGGTATTACTGAGAATATATTTTTCCGAAGAAGTGAGAAGCACAAGATTTCCAAATTGGGGGGCCCTCCATATTGATGGTCAGTCGGCCGTCACAAGCGCCCATTGCCCGCGAAAAACAACAACTTTCGGGGTTTGGGCCTTGCTTACGCCAACTGGCCCCCGACCTACTCCGATCGCCTCGCCCGGCAAGTCACTTATTTCCAGTGCGGTCGCGAATGCGATCGGAGTCAAATAAACATACATATTTACATGTAAAATACAAGAACATATAGAAGATTTACATATACAAACGATTATACAAATATAATGAATTATGAATTACAGCATATAAGTTTAATAATACAGATCCACACACAATGTCCTTTTCATCATATCACATACACACACACGGGTGACGGCACACGTCCGATACAGTATTTATTTGGATGAATGAGAGTAAAACATGGATTTGGAAAAATGAATTATGTAGGAATGCATGGTTCTAATGTGTGCATGGTTTAAATGTGAGTGGAAGTCGAAGAAAAGGAAGATTTATGAAAGTATAGTTGGATTAAGGTTATGATATTTAGAATAAATATCTAAATTGTAAATATATCGTAAATTTTATAAGAGATGCGAAGAGAAATATCTAACGATAAATATCATAAAATCCAAAGTAATGATGATAGAAAAGTGTGAAATGAAAAGTAAATTCGACAAATGTGTGATAAATGAAAGATTGGAACAATTTATGAATTCTGCAATTTTGTTTTCTGATTTCATAGATGATGGAAGAATTAAGAGGGATATCGAACGTTGTGTAGTGATAAGAAACAAAGTCTATAGGACACTAAAACATATATACTGGAACCGGACACAGCATCAAAATCTGTTAAGATAGTATTCGACAATATTATTTTGGTGCCGACATTGCTGTATGAAAGTGAAAGGTGGACGAAGAAAAAGACTTAGAGGAGATAAATGCTTTAGAAATGCGTGCATTGAGAATAATGCATAGAGTGACAATGTAGGACAGAATACTGTGTGAAGTGAAAAGGGATGAATGTGAATCTAAGGCTAATGTTTTAAGTAAGACGATGAAGAAAACGTTGAGATGGTTTGTGCACGTGGAATTAATTAATGAAGGAAAACTAACAAAACATATATGTATTACAAATTTGAGTGGAACGAATGTGAAAGGAAAACCAAGGAAAGTATGGTTGGATCAAGTGAATATTTTAAAACAAGCAAACGTAGAAAGTCAGAGCAATCGTATAAGTTATGTTATATGAGAACGTGTATGGATGTAGAAGAGGATAATGGTATGTGTCGAGAAAGGAAAAGGAAATGGCGGGATGGTATGTTCTTCCGTTTGCTTTATCGTGGAGTAACTGCCTTTATCTATAGTTCGTAAGCTTATTTTTTTAAGCATACAGACGTGTGTGTTCACCTTTCTTTAATAATAATTTAGTTATCTGAAATATCAATAAGTAAATTTGAATAAAGAACTTAAATTTTTTTTTATAAATTCTATATTAGTAAAAAATGTTCTTTCTTCTTCTTCATGTCGTCGTTAAGAATCCATGCCGCCACACTCCGGAACCAAATATCAGCCGCTATAAGGCTAGCATCCTCAACGGTTTGTTTTAAATAGCAATTTAAAAATACGACTTCCCTTAACAAAATTTTTTTTTTCCCTTATTCAACATTTCATTTTCTTATCTTTTCACCTTAACCCTTCCCTTTTCCATCTAACTTACCGTTTTCAAGTCAATGGTGACATTTAAAAATGTTTTATCTCATTTTAATATTTTATATTATATCGCAACACAAGAATTTGTTGTTCCGAGATCTATGCCTTTTGCTCTTACTGTAATAAGTACTCCCTTGTAAAAATTATCTGATATCTGTATATATTATGTTTTCTCGTGTACATAAGTACCTTAACATTATAAGTTTTATATGTACTATTAATAATGAATAACTCTTTAGTTAAACCGGCATACTAAGGTGATCTGGAAAGAAGCTTCG
Organism: Odontocerum albicorne; assembly: GCA_949825065.1. Lineage (NCBI taxonomy): Eukaryota > Metazoa > Arthropoda > Insecta > Trichoptera > Odontoceridae > Odontocerum > Odontocerum albicorne. Next base: position 7,618,206 of record OX463842.1, on the reverse strand, counting down.
TAATGTTTGGATAAATATTGTTGGGACAAAATTTTCGTTGTGCTATGCGTATCCAGAAAGTAAGTGTACTGAGGCTCTCACGACCGGATGGATTTTATTTTCGACATGTTGGCTACACTTCCGTGTAACCTGACCCTTCCCCTCCGCAACGAGACCGGTTCGAGGTCAGTACGTTGAGAAGTGTCGACGCGACAACACGTTTCGTGAAAAATGTCAATCCAAACTCCCGCCAAGTGCGAAATACGTTTGGTTATCTCGTTTGGAAGGAAAAACCTCCGGTTGAGGTTTATAATGAGGAGAAAACTGCATATGGTGATAAAGCTATGAATTGTACGAGTGTGTACAAGTGGTGTCGCGAGTTAAAAAACGGTCACGTCACACCTCTTCACCCTCCGCCAAAAAGTTCAAACCCACAATTTCAGCCAAGAAAATCATGGCATCCGTGTTTTGGGACTGTCAAGGCATAATTTTAATTGAATATATGCCTCAAGGGGAGACCATCAACTTTGCAAGATACTGTGAGACCCTAAAAAAATGGGGAGGGCGATTCAGAACAAGAGGAGAGGCATGCTGACAAAGGAAATCTGCCTGCTGCACGACAATGCCAGACCACACACGGTCAACGCCACGAAGAAACTGCTCGCCTCGTTTAAATAGGATGTCCTGAACCATCCCGCGCATTCCCCTGATCTAGCACCTTCAGATTACTATCTCTTTACCTCCCTGAAGCTGCACATGGGTGGAAAAAGGTTTTCAACCGACGAGGAGATAAAGGAGGAGGTGGAGAAGTGGACGGAGGGGTTGGCGGGAAACTACTTCGAGGAAGGCATCAAAAAGTTGATACCCCGCTTCACCACCTGCATTGAGAGGAATAGCGACAATATCGAAAAATAGCTTACATATGTACTACGGTAACCACGTAATTTTTTTGTTTAAATAAAAAAAAATTTAACCTACAAAAATTCAGTACACTTACTTTCTGGATATGCCTCGTAATTCATTGCAAATATGCATTATCATGAAACATAAAAATATATAGTTTAGCGTATTCTTCAGCCATTATTTATCCAAATTCCTTGAATGTTTTTTTAAGGCTTTATTTTAAGATGTAACAAAATGAGTTGTTTTATCGATGTTTACGTGTACGAGTATGTCTTTTATACAATAAAGTAAAAAATAGACACAAACCAAACCAAAGATATTTATTTATTTATTTAACACTTTTATTGCAAATACAATCTGGCGGGTTTATTACCAGGCGGCAATCTCTTCCAACCAACCTGACAAAAGTAAATGAAGCAAGTTACGTGGTCACATAAATCATTCAAATGAGTAGCCATCCCCACGAAATCCATAAACATATACGTGAGCACATGCCCACGAACCTCACAAAGATGGATAATCACCCGAACATTCTTTTTAATATAAAGTGAGATATCATCAATCAACAGGAAAGGAAGGGATGGTGGAGAAGAAAGGAACAGAAAAATCAGGAATGAAACACGTTATTTTACTGACTAGAAATTAAGAGGTTTTTCAGTCGCTTCTTAAAGTATGCCAAGGATGGAGCAAGTCTTACATTGGTTTGTAACTGATTCCAGAGTCTCACTGCATGGACAGTTAAGGACGACGTAAAGAAAGAGGAGCGGTGAACTGGAAAGACCAATAAACAATCTTTGTTTGAGCGTAGCGCTAATCCATGATTGGAAATACGCTGAAAATTCTCGGCGAGATAAGAGGGGGCAGCGGGACAGTTAAGGGTATTATACAATAGATTCAGTATGTGAATCTGGCGTCTATTTCTAACATTCAGTAGATATGTTCAGTATACGTGTACAGAACAGAATATATTTCAGTATACGAGTACATCGACAATACAGTAAGCGATCACGTGTGTCAAATGTGATTAAAAACAATACATAATGGTGATACGACACATGAAGATGGTGTCCACTCTGAAAGGCAGATGACTGTTGATGACGACCACATAAAGGTTTCGATCGATAATAACCAGCGTCCTACGATACAAGATATTACTGATATACTAAAAAATATCGAACACCATAATTTACAAACCATTTGTTGAAGTTTAGTTGTGTGAATTGCTGCGATGTTTGGGTACCGCGTATTTTGAGTGATTTTTTTTAATGGATTAAGTATCCGTAAGCAATTCATTATAAACACGTAATGAAAACAACGAGTGACAAAAAGTAAATCACTTATAACGAAGTCAAGCGGAAAATATCGTAGGAAAAGTAATGTAAATTAACTTTAATCAGCCCAAATGCTGATTTTCATATGTAAAAGGTCGTGTTATGTATCTGGTGGGATTGGAATAAAATCATCTTCTACGAGCCAAATAACCAAATTCTCAATTTAAAAAATACTGCTATCAATTTCATTAATTGAAGGCTGCCACGGACCGAAAGCATTTAAAATTACTCAAAAAGAAATGCGTCAACTTTTACCAGAATACACGTGATCTCGCATATCAGCTGATAGGAAAAGTGAATTGGTATAGTTAGGCATGTCTTACTTCACCCGCCGTATTCATTGGACTTAGTACCTTTCAATTACTACTTATTCCGGTCCCTTAAGAGGAACAACTTCACTTTCCCGGCGGCCTGCTAAATTATCTGGAGCAGTTTTTCGCCAAAAAGTATTGAGAAGCTTTCTTTTGGATTTAAAGTATTTTGAAAGATGCCATAATGTAGAAGCATTAGAACGGTGTATACATTACGAAATAAAGTTTTATCTAATTATAAAAAAAAACTTCGTTAAAATTTAACTTCAAAATATGAAAAAGCTTTTGGGATAATAATATTATGCATTCGTTTGATTGATGCTTATTGAATGTGCAATTCAAAGGATCTGTATACGAAGTATATTTTCTATCTTTTATCGCAAAATGAATTTATTTTCGAAGAACCATTTCTCTTTGATCTTTCAGTATTCTCCCCGTAGCATCATCCCACAACACCACGCTGCATTATTTTTAAGCGCTGTATCGCCATCACAGCATCACTACCGAGGCTTTAATAGCAGCCTTCTTCCGTCCGCTCCGAGATAATAGCGACTCTGATCATTATACGAGAGGAGATTTTTTTCTAAGTATTGATGATATCCATTCTAAGATAAATACTTTTCTTTTTCACCTGAAAGCGTTATGCAACGGTAGGTATACGAGAAATAATGAGCGATAATGTGAATATAAAAAACTTCAGCTTTAATTTTGTGGATTTCCACATAGGAGTACTAAACTCTAACTCGTCTTGTTATTCCACTAATTATAATAAATCGCCATCAGATGCATTTCAAATTTCTTGAATCTACCTGAAGAGAGCCGTGAGACCTGAGTTACATATGTGTTGCAAATGGTTTTTTTTAATAGACAACCCGCCCACTAGGGTGATTTGTGACACCGTTCTAATTCCTTTACATTATGCCAAAGCTCAAAATGCAATTTTAATAGTCAATTTAATAAATGAAATAAAATTTTAAAGCTTCCGTATCGCAAAAGTTATTCGAACAAAGAAGAAACACGATATTCATTGGACACGGAAAATATATTATGATATTAAGTATATCAAATCTGTCACGTAATCATCATCATCCTGTTGTGTAACTCATGACTGATCATCGTGACTCCGATGATAGTCTCCGACGACTCCTTCCATCCATTCCTGCACTCCGTGGCTCGAAGGGCAATTTGTGTAGGGTAGTCCAGTTGTGCCTCTCACTTGGTCAATCCAACGCATTGGAATTCTTCCTCTTGTGCGTTGCCCTTCCACATATTCTGTAACAACGAACCTCTCCAAACTGTCTCCTTGACAACGGTCAATGTTTCCGAAGAATCGAAGGACCTGTCAAAGGCATATTGTCGACAATCTGTAGGTGATTCTCAGTTCTTAGACAATGTAGGTGTTAGTTCCCCTTGCACATCAAGCACAACTGAAAAACACATGATGTATAATTTCATAATTCTGACCAAACTTGCAGCCAGCATCCTCCACAATAGTCATTCTGTAAAGACGACTAGCCACCACGCCGTGGTTCAACCGCAAGTGACACATGATACTTTCGTCTTGTTCATTTTAATTGTACTAAGCTACGAATTCAAATAGCTAGATGACTAAATTAATTTATATATGGGGCTCTTATTTGCACTAGTTACTCGTATATCCTAGTGGAATAAAAAAAAGGATACACAAATCTTTAAACAAAGAACTTAAATAATAAATTTAGATCAGTCAATTTATGAAATATGAAAATACATATCGAAGATCATTGATTTTTCGGTAAGCTATTTACGAATATTCAAAAAAACATTGTGTTTTAAAAAATATATGAATTTATAAATAAATATAAATTCAGTTAAAAGAAATTTCACGTTATTATTTATTTATTTAATACTTTTATTGGAAATACAATCTGGCGGGCTTATTGCCAGGCGGCAATCTCTTCCAGCCAACCAGACAAAAGTAAATGAAGCAAGTTACGTGGTAAATCATTCAAATGACTATTCATCCCCACGAAATCCATAAATATATACGTGAGCAAATGCCCACGAGCCCTACAAACACGGACTATTACACGTACATTCTTATTCATATAAAGTGAGATATCATCAATCAAAAGGAAAGAAAGGGTTGGTGGAGAGGAAAGGAATAGAAAAATCAGGAATGAAACACGTTATTTTACTGAATAGAAATTAAGAGGGTTTTCGGTCCCTTTTTAAAGCATGCCAAGGACGGAGCGAGTCTTATATTGGTTTGTAACTGATTCCAGAGTCTCACTGCATGGTCAGTAAAGGACGACGTAAAGAAAAAGGAGCGGTGAACTGGAAATCCATGATCGGTAGCGCTAATCCATGATTGGAAAGACGCTGAAAATTCTGGGCGAGATAAGAGGATTATTATTTATGGTCTTAGATTAAAAAAAGTATTTAAAGATTTTCTCAACTTTATACTGACACATTTAAAAGAAAACCTTTTTATTCAAGCGTCAAAACTTTTCTCACATTCCGTGGACTATGGTTGAATTAAATCCATATGGTTTATATTTTTTTTCCTTGAATAAAGCATGTCCTTTAAATATTAAATATAATAAGGGTTCAACCGCTTGAGTAGAAACGTCCAAGTAGCTAACAGCACCCTAAAAACGATGCTTCCTTCAACCCGAGCTTAAGGGTTGAATATAAGGCAGTTTTTCTCTATCGAGAGAGGGATCAGCATTGTAAGCTCACTGAAAAAAATTTGATGTCCATAAAACACTTTTTATTTTCTTAAAGACCCTAAGTTTTGTTATTTATGAAACACACAATGTGTTGGCACATATTATAAATGAAAAAAATATAAATACATTTTTCTCTATCTTCCCATCTCTCGATTCAATTCAATTCAAAGGACAATTTTATACAGTACCTTTTAAAGAGTAAACTCTCTTCAAGGGCGTTCTAGCTCGGGACTCGAACCCATAAATATTAAATAAATACGTCTAGCAGCTTTATAGTAGCGCCTGATCCAATCATGTATAACGTTTTCTTTGTAAACACTACAACCTTGTAATTTGTTTTTTTATCAAACACTGTTTATTCCACATTTTGTAACGGTATGTTTTGAAAAGAGATTTCGTGAACACAAATTTGCCTTAACAAATCCTCTAATTTTGTCTGAAATGGCTAATCATTGTCACCGTGAAAACCACACATTTTCAATCGATGATGCCAAATTCTTAAAAATCAGTAGTAACGGAAATAAATTGGACAGATTAGAGACCCTAGAATTTGTTCCTCCTCTAATTTATTCTGAAATGGCTAATCATTGTCACCGTGAAAACCATACTTTTTCTATCGATGATGCCAAATTTTTACATATCAGTAGTAACGAAAATAAATTGGAGAGATTAGAGGCCCATTACATATGTTGAAGTCATTACATCGATCCGAAGTCATTACATCGATCGATATAGTCATTACATCGATCCGAACATCTGTTGAACAGTTGTATCCCAAAAATCTCTCCGCTCTTGGCCGAAATCGTCCTATGCCTCCCTCACCCCTTAGCCCCCAACCGTTGAAGTGTGTATATCGGTACCAGTTCGAATAGACTTAAGTCTTGTTTGTGCTCCCCTGAAGATGAGGTGAGAGCCTTGAAACCGGTAGGGTTATACCGTCACAAAAAAGTGGAATAAACAGTGTGATAAAAATAAATTACAATGTCTTTAAACCTCCACAACGTTAATGCCTTAGCTATAAACAACATATCCCGAGAATCTCTCCGCTGCTGGCCGAGATTTTCTCATCCCTCCCTTCACCCCCAGTCATCAACCCGAATGTTAACAGTTAGAAACGTGTATCTCGGTACCAGTTTAAATAGAATTCAGTCTTGTTTGTGCTCCCAGATGATGAGGTGAATGCCTTGAAACCGATAGGGTTATGCCGTTTCAAAAAAGTGGAATAAACAGTGTTTGATAAGACAAATTACAATTTCTTTAAGCCTTCACAATGTTAATACCTTAACAATAAATAATATATTACAATCTTGTAGGATAATTCTCATGAGGTAATCATTTCCGACCAACCAGAAAGATGTTTATGAGATCCTAAGTGAAAGCCAGACTTAAAACCTTTTTTTTTTTTATGCAGGTTTCCAGTGGGAATTGAAGCTTCAGGTCGGGAGATAGGCGTCCTATCAAGTAGGTCACGGAGGTCATCAAAAACATGCTCTCCAGATAACAGAATTCCTGAATTAGCTCTAATATTTCATTGTTTATTTATATGTCGCAAAATTTCTTGTGTTCACTTTTTTTTTAATCATTATTTGTGACTTGTTTAAATTCAGTTATAAATCCTTTTCTTGGCTTTTTTATACATTGTCTCATACAAAACTACTAAATAACTTTTATTCTATCCCACGAGCATCATATCGTCTGCATTCGAAAAACCATTTCCAACTAATCTGAATATTTCCACTCCGCTTGTTTCACTCTTCGTGTCGTTTGCACAGTAATCAGTTCAGTTCAAATCCCACCCACCACCCATGGTGTTATGGGGGACAGAATAAATCCCCATCCAACGCGATCTACACTAGAAGATCGATTTTTATTTTATTTTTTAATGAGCGCGACTTTACGTAGTGAAAAAAAAAGAAGAGCTCAAATAAAGTCATCTTTCGGTGACGATATACCTGCACATGAAAATAATAGTAGCGACGACCGACCTAAGGTCTGACGTCACGGGAGTGGACGTCGGACCTTAGGTCAAGAGGCTTATTGCCTGGAGTTCCAGCCCAGCAAGTTTCCAGTACTTTTATAGAAAACTTCGAATGTAAGAATTTTCAGCGTCTTTCCAATCATGTATTAGCGCTACGGTCAAACAGAGATTGTTTATTGGCCTTTCCAGTTCCCCGCTCCTCTTTCTTCACGTCGTCCTTAACTGTCCATGCAGTGAGACTCTGGAATCAGTTACAAACCAATATATGACTCGCTCCGTCCTTGGCATGCTTTAAGAAGCGACTGAAAAACTCTTAATTTCTAGTCAGTAAAATAACGTGTTTCATTCCTGATTTTTCTTTTCCTTTCCTCTCCACCATCCCTTCCTTTCCTTTTGATTGATGATATCTCATTTTATATGAAAAAGAATGTTCGGGTGATTGTCCGTCTTTGTGGGGTTCGTGGGAATGTGCTCACGTATATGTTTATGGATTTCGTGGGGATGGATAGTCATTTGAGTAGATTGTATTTGCAATAAAACTGTTAAATAAATGTAGCAAAATTACACTTTTACACTACTATGAATTATATAAATCAATGTTAATAAAGCCATGGAGAGAGCACGCATTTTTTACTTCTTTATTAAAACCATTCAGTTTTCCATTCCTTCGCTCAATCTGAAACTTCAATGATGAAAAAATGGGAGCCACGCTGAAACTCCTACATGTCGTTTACATTATTCTCAAGTCTTGCCGGCTTCCAATGCAGAGGCTGTTTCAAAAGCAGATCTATTTTTCACCTAGTCACTCCAGCGTACATGTGATCGCTCTCTGCTCTTACGACTCTTCGCATTGTCAGTCATCATGAGTATTTCTATGCTCTCCTTGTGCAAAATGTTTTCGAAGAATCAGTGAAGTATATTATTTATGTATTTGACCACTTATACGATATAAACCAGTGGTGGCCAAACTTTTGATCAGTACGGGCGACCTGCTTTTTAAATTATTGGCGGCGGTCTACTAACATCGTATGTGTTAAGTGATCATAAGAAAAGTAGTAATTTAAAGCCAAAAATAAGTTAAAATTTTAAATAAACATAGATGATATCAATACCCATACCCGTACCTATTCAATATCAAATTATTTTAATAACATAAATTAATGATTACTTCACACAACATAAAAAAGTTGATAAATAAAAGAATACGTTCTTTTATTTTCTTTTTATTAATGCAAACAATATGCTTGTCAACATGAACTATTAGAGTTTATGTCGTATCAGAGGACGCGCTGGAAACATGACATTGCATATATTCGGCAAGCTTGTCATATTGTGGTTCATATGTATTTACAGCTATTCGTAAACATGCTGCCAAATGGTCATCTGTTAAACGGGAGAGATGTTTTGTTTGGATTGCATTCATGGTAGAAAATGTTGTTTCGCAGAGGTAAGTAGAACCGTAAAAAGTTGTTAAATACGCCGCACATCTCCACAAACATGGATATTTTTTTTCACAAAGTAAATTCCAATAATTATTTTGAGAAAAGTTCTTGATTTAAAAAAAAAATCGCATTTTAATTCTCGACAGTCTCCTTCTAAAACTCGACGCGCATACTTATAGCTTATATAACCTATAAGTCTGCGCGTCGAGTTTTAGAAGGAGACTGTCGTCGATAATCGGCTAACTTCGGCTTTGTAGCGCGTCGTCTCTGTCGTACGTGCGCTTAGCAGCTGATTCCCGGAATAACAGAGATGTGTACGATCAGAAAGGCGGATGACTAGAAATAGCTACGCGGTCGACGCTTTGGAAACCCCTGATATAAACAAACTACTTTCAAAAGGTAATATTCTCTTCATTAAACCACAATAAACACACAAATATATTATATATGATAGAGGGAAGAAAAGAAATAAAGGAAACAGATAAAACGACAATATAAACAATGGGACAGTAAAATAACGAGAAAATGTTTAAGAATGGACTCTTACAAACATCTAATTGACAGTTAAGTAAATATGTTTTATTTTGTAAACATTTTTTTCTTTTCTTTTAACTTTCAAAATTATCTAGCAGTAATGTCTTATTTAATAATTCGAACTCTATCCTTTTTAAAAAGAATATTTCAAGGAATGTTGATGTGAATACTAGATTTTAAATATATTATTTATAGTTAAGGCATTAACATTGTGGAGGTTTAAGGACATTGTTATTTGTTTCATCAAACACTGTTTATTCCACTTTTTGTAACGGTATAACCCTACCGGTTTCAATTCTTTCACCTCATCGGTAGGGTCTTCTTCTTCCTGGCATTGTCCCAACTCTGGGATGTTGGATCAGCTCTTTTTGTTCTTAGGCTGTATATTATTCGGTTCTGGGTATGGCTTTCATCTAGGCCGGTAGGGTTATACCGTTACAAAAAGTGGAATAAACAGTGTAATAAAACAAATTATAAAGATTTTTAATATAATTTACATATAATGAGACTTTTACATAAATTTGACGATTTTTCAACTGAGTAACATTTTTTTTAAATACGAGAATAATACAATGTCAGTGACACACACAAATTTCACAAAAAAGACTATTGATATAATTTGAAAGCACAGTAAAAAAGGAAAAGTTATAATTGCACCTATCCGCCTTGAAAGTATGTCCTTTGGTAATCGGTTCACTCAATGTAGATGTCCAAGTAAATGCTGTGTCTTTTCTTATAGTAGCTCTACAGCTCATGGTAAACCAATGCAATTAAGGACTTCCTTATTGGTAAACTTGTTTTTCTAAGTTATGTCAATTATTCGACGCAAATATCGCATATAGAAGGCATTCACTATCTTCTCCTAATATATACCATATACGATGGTCACGTTTCAACGCTATAGAGGAAATAATTCAGGATACCAGCTTTTATTTTCAAATTGCGAGTTTTCTGTGCTACCCAGTTTGTCAAATATTGTCCCAGTTTTGCCAAAGCGTGAATTTATTTCCTAATCTAATGATAACATTTTGATTGGTTCGTGTTATCAGCTATATAAGGTATTTCATAATGTTCAATAGCGGGCATCATACGCCAAACAACGCGGCATAACGCTGAAAGACCTTTTTTAAATTTTAATAGGCAATCCATCCAAACTAGAATGATTTGTGCTATCAAATTCAAGTCATAATGCAATTATGCGAGTCAATATAATTTTTTTTTTAATTACTATACAACACTATTTAAAGTCTGATTAAGCTTTAAAACTTTAACAATCGATCTATGGTATATGTGGAAAAGTTCGTCGAAGAAAGAAGAAACGCAACGTTCATCTGACGCGGCAAAGATACGACCTTTAGTAAATCAAATACTACCTTGATCAAAAAGTTTTAGGACCGGCCACCGTGTGGCGCTGTCAGTCACCCGATTGGAATTCTTTTTTTTTGTTAGGTTACCACATCTATCATTGATACTTCCCTTTAAATTTCAGCTTCATAGCTTGACATTTGTACAAGTAACGCTGTACTGAGCACGTCTACCTTTGTGCGTGTTTTCGATTTTTTACAAGTTTGAAAATGGCATCAATTGTGCATCAACAAGTTTGCATTAAATTTTGTGTTAAAAATGGATTTAACGGTCCGCAGACCTTGGAAATGTAAGAGAAGTGTTTTTTGGTGGCACGAACGCTGGCACGAACCGGTCAGAAATGGTCGTGAGTCGGTCGAGGATGACGAACGCAGTGTCAGTCGAAAACCGATGAAAACATCGATAGAATCAAAGAAATGTTGGCCGAAAACCGCAAATTGACTATCAAAAAGCTGGCAGCGGACTTGAACATCGTTAATGAATCCGCTCAATACATTTTGGTTAGTGATTTGGGCCTCGCTGCAAAACTGGTGCCGAAAGACCTCAATTTCATGCAAAAAAAGGACCGCGTTGAAATCGCGAAAGACATTATTTCCATGAGTTTTTTACTAAAAACAACACGACTACTATCCAGCAGCCTTTGAATTCACCTGATCTGGCTCCCTGCGACTTTTTCCTGTTCAACCGACATAAAAAACCGCTTCGTGGAACGCGTTACAGCACCCGAGAGGATGTTATGAAAAAATCGAAGACGGGTCTGATGGACATACCGAAAATTGAGTACCAGCGGTGTTTCGAGTGTTTGGATCAAGCGCTGGCGTAAGTGCGTTGCAGTCGATGGGGAGTACTTTGAAGGGGACCATATCGATTTTGATGAATAAGCTTGTAATTTCGATTTTATGAATAAAGTCCTAAAACTTTTTGATCAAGGTTGTATGTATCGCAGAGGACAACCGAAAAATACATAGTCTATAGTTTAGTCACCCAGACCACACTCGCAGCCGGGATTCACCACAATACCCGTTATATATAGGTGACTAGCCACCACGCAGTGACCCATCTGCAAACGATACATGACAGACACTTCCATCTTGTTCATTCTTATTATATTAAACCATGGTTTCAAAGACATAGATTGTTGTATTGATTTATAGCTTAACCCCTTATTTACACCAGTTATATCTCAATCTAACGCCCATTAGTGCCAAGTATCATATTAAATTTTTTTTTAAAGATCAGTTACTAAAATAACTTATGCAAATAAATCAAATATTTCTCTCATCCCAATAAAATAAACTTTTAAATTATTTTCAAGATTATCTGGTATTATTATTTACAGGGAAAAGGATTTTTAAAACTTTTAGAAGATTGATAAAATATTTGCCAAATAGGGCGATCAGTTTTGATTGGGTTCGATATTTCATGGTTCCCAAGAGTCGGTAAAATACCTGAAACGGCTCTGAATTAGGGGAAAATTGGATTGATAACACGTGCGAGAGAGATGATGTGTAGGAATGAAATCACGCAAAAGAATTATTGGACTTGAATAAAAAAAAAGCAAGAAAGTAAATTTCGAATGAATGTTTAAAATGTATACTTCGCATTCGATAATGCTGTAGGAATACCTACCTAAATAAATGAATAAATAAATAATTGTTAAACACAATTATTTAAATTAATTATTGTCAGATAGTAAACATACAGGGTCAATGACCGATGAAGAATTCAATGATTGTTACACACTATGAACAACGACAATATTTACTATTTACAGCGTCTGCAAATTGGCTAGCCATCTCCAAATATAAATAATTAACCTACCGCCAGTTCATGCGCTAGAGCAAGGCAGATATATATCGCGAATGTATTTACTCATTGGTATAAATTACTCGGACGCCGAGAAATAAACATATTAGTATTGTCATTCATTCAACTGTCAAGACTTGTATTATTTATTTACCCGCTGTCCACTTATCGATTTATATCCGCATTCCTGAGTCTATGCTCATTGACTACAAATCAAGATCATCACGCGTATCAAGATAAGCAATCCGCTATATCGATGACCCTGAACGAGAAGGAATGCAGAATCGACTAAAACGAAGATAACGATGTCGATATCAAAATCATCAGCACGTCCTAATAGGACACATGCTACACTGATAACGACCATCGTTACAATGCGTTTAAGAAAAAATAATATAATAATACTTTGATATTGAAAGTATTAACTTAAAAATTTAATTTTTTTTCGGAAATTTAACCATGTTGAGTTGGCTTAAATAATGACCAACGTTTCGAAAGTGTTGCAACTTTCATCTTCTGTGTGATGTCAAAAAATATTATTGAATATACTAAACACGTACTTCGAAACAAAGGCCGAAATTTAAGTCAAATTAATACCGCACAACTAAACAATTTCAATTTAGGTGAAAATATCTGTGAAATATGTACTCACGTGCTTCTACTTAATATTTGTGGAATTCGCTATAAGCTTTAAATAAATAAAAATATTAACTTTCGTTTTCGTAAAATTATGCAAGCCATCACGTCATTCCCCCTTCAGGGTAGACATAGAGGACATATCCCCAGAATGCATATCTCTACACACATCCTTTGTATTTTCCATATCCATACACTTTCTCATATAACTCCTAAGAAATCTATGAAAGTTTTACGATTCGTTCTTTCAAAACATAATTCACTTGATCTTACTATACTTTCCCTGATCTTTCTTTATCTCACCTTTTACTAACATTTGCATTTTATATTTGTTTTGTTAATCGTTCTTCATTCATTCGTTCTACGTGCCCAAACAATCTCACAGTACTTTTAATCATCGTGTTCAAAACATAACACTTATGTTCACATTCATCCCTTATCATTTAATTCTGTAATCTGTTATATAATTTTACTCCATACATTTTTTTCAGTACATGCAATTCTTCAGCATTCGTTCGGCTCCTTTCAGTGAAAATTACGATGGTCCGTAACAGTATGAGGTATACAAGTAAATTGATAACTTGATATTCACACTAATGAAATAAATTAACAATGGCGACCTTTTAAATAAGAACGCAAATTTTCTATAATTGATAAATATATACATATCATTACGCTATGCCCCTTGTGAAGAAGGCAAATATAACATATCCCCAATTTTTTTGATCTAAGCACACAACTTTCACCTACTGCACATTTATGCATCTCGTCAGGCATAATCTATTATTATTTATACTTCTCACTTAACCTTGTTTCAAAATCTGGTCTATTTGGTCCAGCCACGTCTTCCTCGGCCAACCTCTTCAACGCACACCTTGGACTTCTAACTTAGGGTCTTTCAAATTGAGCGTTTTTTTTTAATTCTTGGATAAAACACAGATGGCGTCGTGAACTTGCCTGGGTCTTGTGGCATTTGAGAAGTGTAATGTATGACATTTATAAAAAAAAGAGTCGTATACAATACAACAACGCGTTCAAATTGTTGAATTATTTTATGTATTGTAATCTCCGGAAACGGTGATGTTAATTGGCCACCAAGATTATGTGATCTGACACCGTTGGACTATTTTCTCTGGGGTTACGTGAAAAGTCAAGTTTACAAGAATGACCTCCAATCAATTCTTGAGCAGAAGGACGAAATTATTCGCGTAACTGGTTAGTTAGATCTGCAATTATGCCAAAATGTCATCAAAAATTTGGACAAAAGATTGGACATCTGTGGAGCTGTAAGAGGTGGACATTTGACAAATATTTTTTTTTGTGTTTAAATGTCATACATTATACTTTAATAACCAATAAAAAGTTTTTTGAAATCAAAGTAAATTGTGTGCTTTAAACAAGAATTAAAAAAAATTTAATTTAAAAAACCGCTCAATTTGAAAGACCCTTTATATGGTTTACATACATATTATCATTGCATGCCCATTGCGGACTAAGCAGAGATAAATTCAAACACTCACACATACAAACAAAACCCCAGATTTACGGCCAATGTGAAGAGAGAAAATAAAATTGTAGTCCAAATTTTAACAAAATAAAGAAATAAACTAGAAGACAAGTTTTTTGTGAGATTTGTCTTATTACACGTATTGATGTTTTATTACACATATTGGTGAGATTTGTCTTATTACACGTATTGATATACCACCCAACACATTAAGAGAAAAAAAAAACATTTGTACACATAAAGTGCCTGTTTGTTACCTGAAAAACTTTATTACTATACTCAAGAAAATGTAGCATGGGTCCTGTGACATTTGAAATGTCATGTCTTAAAGGGATGGGGTAAAATCGTTTTTTTGCTAATCGAATCGTTTTTTTATATATCGAAAAATAGTTTTTCTCCAAACTAATGTTTTAATTCCTAATTTTCATTATACTGTCTTTCAAATGTATTGTATTATTTGTATATATCTTTTAAAAGGCCAAGATCCACTATTAATTAATACTTATTACGAACATTTAATTTTACGCATAAATAAATCGAAAATCCAATTATCGTATACCCCATCCCTAGCAAATGCAGACTAACGGAGTTGACGAACGTCGCCAAATGTTATTTGGTTTTAACAAACTGATATATTTTTGCTAATTTGTAACAAGATTGTATTAATTTGTCTGTGTCTATGTATTTACCTAAATAACGTGCTGTTTATTAGAATCGAGGCTTATATTAAAGTTGATAAAATAATTAAAATTACTGTACTTCGTTACCGGGTTGTATTGGGGCAAATTTGTGAAACGTCACAGGGACCATGCTACATTTTCTTTAGTATACTGAGATCATTTGACATCTAACCCTTAAGCCTCGGGTTCTATCAAATGTCTTTTCAACTTGTCTTCTTATATTCTAGCAAACCTTTTTCTCATTTTCAACTTCAAGTTTCATACTTACATTATCTATGCTTTTTTACATTCTGTTTCTAATTTTGATCAGTATGCACTATTCAATTTTCCTCATTCTTCCTCTATATTCGAACACCACGTGTATACATAGTTTACAAAATTATATTGTGCGCAACAAGAACCGCAATTTTAATTCAGAGTCATTGGACCACGAGTATATTTTTTCGAAGATGAACATGGTCAAGTAGTTTCGGTTATTAAAAATCAATATCGTGACTTGATTCAAACTTTATTTGGCGTCATTACACGATTTGGACTTGGAAAACAAGTGGTTCCAGCAAGATGAGGCTACGTGTCATGCTACTGATGAAACAATGGCTTTATTGCAAGAAAAATTCTCCAACCATCTAATTTCTCGTCGTAGAAATATAAATTGGATTGTATGATTTAACCCCTTTAGATTTTTTCTCTGGGATTATGTTAAATCTCAATTGTACGCCAAAAATCCAAAAACCATCGATGACCTTAAATCCAACGTCGTCATCTGTAACAGGAGCCAAGGCAACCATTTGGCCAATATTATTTTTAACACATAAATTTTATATGCATTTATTACATTAATGTCAATAAACATGAACATTAAAAAAAACTTGTTTATTTTTTTCTTAATTAAAAATTGCAGTTCTTGTTGCGCCAGAGCTAAAAATAATCCATTTATTTTAACAAAATACAATTTTCTTTTGTTTTAGAAAAAAAAATCCGTTAACTCAAGTAAATTCTTTGCCAAGAAATATGATTATTTCGTGTATAAATAAGTCGAGGAAAAGTGTTAAAAGAACAAAGATATAATTTCTTCGGATATTAAGGATCCCTATCGCCATATGGACCACGAATCCCTGACCCACCCTGCATCTAAGAGGCCCCTCTTTCAGAACAAACAATGATAATTGTCAAAGTTCTCCAAAGCGTGAATATAAAGGAACATAAGAAATTGTTTGGGATAATTAAGACGCAACTCACGCATAATTTATCTGTAGCACACTTCACCAAATTTGGGTCACTTTATTATGTTAGCAGAGGGAATAATGTAGGGTTGTGTTATGCAAATGTTGTTGGGTCTTTGCAGAATATTCTAAAGACAATATGAAACAAACACATTACACTTAACTTCAGGACGAGACTTATTGACACTCGTCCCACTCGAGTATTAACGACGTTTACTCAAAGGAACCACATACGTGGTAAAATCTAAAAGTTTATGGTACAAGGAGATAAAAAAGGTAATAGAATGAAATGAAAATTTCTATTTTTAAATATAATCACCCTATAGTTCATACCCAATAACTTTATTGTTCCAAATTAATTCAATATAGTGGGGTATTATGGTTGAGTTTTTACCGTCACTAATCTTTTGCGTGCAATGGCCTACCCTTAAGTGTTAGACATAAGAGTAAGGTGCATAGTAACGCGGATTGGTTTAACTTTAAGTGATGTGGAATATGACCTGACGTGGAATGGCATGAATGGTGGAATGAAGGGACATAGAATGGCCTACCTCTAAGTGTTAGACATAAGGGTAAGGTGCATAGTAACTCAGAATGGCTTAACTTTAAGTGATGTGGAATGTGACCTGACGTGTAATGGCATGAATGGTGGAATGAAGGGACATAGAATAGTCTACCTCTAAGTGTTAGACATAAGGGTAAGGTGCATAGTAACTCGGAATGGCTTAACTTTAAGTGATGTGGAATGTGACCTGACGTGGAATGGCGTGAATGGTGGAATGAAGGGACATAGAATAGTCTACCTCTAAGTTTTAGACATAAGGGTAAGGTGCATAGTAACTCGGAATGGCTTAACTTTAAGTGATGTGGAATGTGACCTGACGTGGAATGGCATGAATGGTGGAATGAAGGGACATATAATGGCCTACCTCTAAGTGTTAGACATAAGGGTAAGGTGCATAATTACGCGGAATGGTTTACCTCTAAGTGATGTGGAATGTGACTTGACGTGGAATGGTATGGATGGTGGAATGAAGTGGCATAGAATGACCTACCTCTAAGTGTTAGACATAAGAGTAAGGTGCACGGTAACGCACTGGACTTCCATGCGCAAGGTCGTCGATTCGAGCCCGGCGCTGTTCTACTCCCCTCAAATGACATAGACATTTTTCCGCCTCATATTCGAGGGTAGGAGACCGCTGGTCTGCCTTAAAAAGGATTATCATCAATGGATTATCTGTATCAGTGACAGTGATAATGAAACTATTCAGCCTGATCTTTGACTGTGGAAGCTGACGCGGAAGATTCTTCGTACACGCCATCTAAACGTTATTAATTTATGCCGAACATTTCCGGGTTCCAGTTGAAATTCTACAATACTCAGGGTAGAGATGTCAAATTTAAACTGTAAAATCGTCAGACCGAAAGCTTTTGAACATTACTACATATATTTAGATCATATAATGAACAACATCGTTAAAATACATTTGCGTCTATCCACAGAGTTCGGAGTACATATTAAGCATGCCGTCGTGTACACTGAGTACGCTATTGCAGCGGTTCTCAACCAGTAGTTCATGTACCACTGACTGAAAGCCAAATTTTAAAAACATAATTTCATAATTAACTCTATTATAATCATTGATTGTCATACATACGAGTATGTACGAGTATATACTCGTACTTTTAAGCCTTGTGGCACGCAGGTCAAAATACATCTATCTCCTCGCATTTTATCCACGCACACAGCTCTCGCCTCGTATATACATTTCGTCATACATGCTCTCTTATTTCCTCTGTGAAACCCTTTCCTTAGTGAATTTTTTTTCAAATTTTCTTCAACCACTCTTTCCTCGATCTCCATTAGTTTCAGATATATTTTGTATATTTGTTTCGTAAGTCTTTCGCAACTTATTATTTCAATATGCCCAAATCATATCGAGGTTACTTCTTTAAATCTACGTTTAACCCTTCCCTTACGGTGATAAAAATAATACGCGTGCTCCGGTGTTGGGTAGTGAGTACGCAATAAAAAAATAGCGATTTTAAATCGGAAAAACAAGAACATTCATAGATAATCCCCTTAATTAATTATAATTGAAGTTAAAAATTATAATAATTGAGATTTATTTGCTGAAAACATTAAAAAACCATCTGGCAACGCTCACGGACGGGCGTACGTCTAACCTATTTGCAAGCTTAGAAGCTACAAGTGGCGCGGAACGTCAGTCGCATACCCCGGCGCTTACGCTTATGCTTGCGACGTTGAGACAATTCAGCTCCTCGCAATTCAGTCTAGAATGCAAGAGTGAGATGCGAATATAGTGTCGCGCTTCCCGCATACTATTCACCTATCGTCAAGACGAGGCACTCGCAGCGTTTAAATGCGAATTTGTTTTCGATCTTTACAAAACACCTCGATGTAGTCGATAAATTCTGATTATTTTTAATATTATTTTTTAAATCAATGCGTAAATATATTATGGAGGAATACCTAAAATCTTAACCTTGTATTTATTATATTTATAGAGATATTGATAGTTATTAGAAGCAACGTGTAGAAGATACCCAACACAGGGAAGGAAAGGTTAACATCCATCCCTTACAAACAGGTGTCGTTTATTCTATTGTTCTGAACTCTAATAATATATTTTAATAACAGGTATTATACGCAAAGGACTCACTTATGTCGCGTTTATTCTACTCTTATCACTTCATTTCAATGGTCAGACTTCATTTCCATACATCAAGGTAGACGTTCGTCGTTGTCGTTTCTGGGCTTCGTAGTCGAAGATCTCTTCAATTCGGTTGGAAAGGGAAGTGTTCCGTGTATTTAATCTGATGTCACACTGAAAGAGACGATAGTAGCACGCTGATATATATATATATATATATATATATATATATATATATATATATATATATATATATATATATATATATATATATATATATATATATATATATATATATATATATATATATATATATATATATATATATATATATATATATATATATATATATATATATATATATATATATATATATATATATATATATATATATATATATATATATATATATATATATTTCTCCTTTTGAAAAGATAGACATAACTGAAGTCATAGGTATCCTTATAACCCCAAATACTAGATGGAAAATTCCTGTGCGATTTGAGAGTAAAGTACGGGGTTTGAACTGGTGATCATCCATATGGAAATGAGTGTTACCGCGCGGCCATGCACCTCATTAACACATCACAGTGCAAAATATTTTTTTCAACACTGCGATTCATTAATTAGCAAAAGTAGTACCTAATACGCTGTTGAATTTGTTCCCAGCAACAGCGCGCTTTTTAATTTATATAAATTTAGCTTGCTATCTCACTAACACGTATTCTAAAATGCCACTTTATCTCTTCGAAAAACTGAATTGGGCTAGAAACTTTCACGGCTACGAAACTAGAGGCAGAGAGACTCTTTTACTTATCCCAAACCATAACCTAACACTGTTCAGGGGATCCTTCTCATACTCAGCCAGCAAATGCTGGAATGAGTTGCCCCAGGCCTTGAAGGAGCGGGTGAATAGTTATACCTTCAGAGATGCTCTAAAGCGTTATCTTCTGGGTGGTTAATGGGTTTCTCAGTGGTAAATGGGTTCTTGTTTGCTTTTCTTTTCTTATTTTCTTTCTTTTTGCTGGTGGTGAATCGAGGATTGTGCATACGTGTTTGTGCGTTATTTCCTCATTAATTCTTTTAAAACTGCTTATCTATCTCAATGTATTACTGCCTAACTATTTCAATGTCGTCTCAACAATCTTACTTCCCACTTGTCATTGTGTAAAATTTGGACTCCTTTGAGGTTTTTCTTTTCTTTTTTTTTCTCGTTCTTGCTGACAGTTAACCTGAGGTGGTATATGTGGGTTTACTTTTTATTTTGTTTTCTGCCATACGTTTTTGTTTTTTTCTTTTTTTTTTCTATTAATTCTTAATCTAGATATGCGGGGGTGTGGGATGGACGCCCCCTGATGCCCTTGCAGTTGGGCTCGCCCTACATTGGTGGGGTGTATCTCGGCCGGGGGAATGTTTGTGGGATGAGCCCGGACCTTTTAGTGTCTTCTCTCTTGAATGTATTTTTTTTTGTCATCTATTTATTTTCTGTGTTTACTTTTTTTTTTTTAATATCTTCTTGTTCTACGTGTTCAAGGGTGTGGGCTGAAAAACATCTGGTGTCCCCGTGGCTGGCTTCGCCCTATATTGGTGGGGTGTATCTTGGCTGAGGGGATGCTATTAGATGAGCCCAGACCTTTTGATAGCTTCTGTATTTAATGTATTATCTGCAATTTATGTGTTTTAGAAGTGTTATTTAAATATAATCTGTACATACTATGTTGCTATCAATAAACCTATTATTTATTTATTTATTTATTTATTCCTCAAATAGCGAAATTCCTCACCGAGCTCTTTTAAAAATTAATGAAATTTTTTTTCATAAATTTCTCTCGTTTTCTAGATTTAGCAAACTATTGTAATCAGCAATTAAGGGATCAGGTCATTCGTTCAAAAACGAGCCCCACAATGGGATGGCATTTTTTTCGAATGCTTTCGGGAATGGTTAAAATTTTATTTTGTGTTTTTTCTTTGGCTTTTTACATAAAAACCACCCTCCTCCCCAACAGTCATAAAAATGCTAAAATTTTAAGCGTACGGTCACCATCACTATTAATTAACGAATGATAATTAAAATGTGAATTTTTTTAAATTCTTTTGTTTGAGTTTTCAGGACACCAAAAACCAGTAAATTTATTGAATTTTTTTTTAAATCAAATATTCAATATAGACAATAGCCAAATACTCAATAAAGACAATAGCCAAATATTTAATATAGACAACAGCCCAATATTCAATAAAGACAATAGCCAAATCTGAAAATAAAATAACAATTTATAAAGCGCACTTTAGAAAAGTGTGAAAGCGCGTGTCGAGATAGGAAAGTCTGGTAATCTGTTCATGTTGCTTACTTCAACATGGAAATGACGTGATGGTATGTACTCGTATGTATTTAGATTCAAGATTTTTTAATTATTAAATTAAAAAAAACATTCAAATAAAAAAATATCTATGCATCATAATTCGAATCATGTTTAATGTATAATTAAGCAACTAGTTGCAGCCAGTGAAATTTTCACGGAAGTAAAACAAATTCTACATTTATGAAAATATATATTCATAAATGTAAAATTTGTTTATATATATATATATATATATATATATATATATATATATATATATATATATATATATATATATATATATATATATATATATATATATATATATATATATATATATATATATATATATATATATATATATCATTTATACGTCGTTCCCTTTTACACCGGTTCAAAAATTGTTAGCTAGGTGTTTAAAATTAGTCCAATATCACGCACCCACCGAGATTCAAATTTCGAATTTCTTTCGGAGAGAATCCAAGTATTCATCTCTCGCTCTCTTGTATTCAAAATTCAATTTTCGTATTCTTTCTTTGACGATAACCATCGTACGGGTTTTGGCATGTTTATACTATGAGATTAATTTGATATTTACCATCCATTTTGAATTCAATTTAATTCGCTCACAATACTTAAATTTTGAAAAAAAAATTTATGGAAATTCATTCATTTTTTATAATTTTGATTGGTGTTATATTTTACGAGTATATTTAATTAAAGCAATTAAATAAAACGAGTATATTTAATTAAAGCAATTAAAAAATACGATTTTTACATCGTCCCCTTTACACCGGTTCAAAAATTGTTAGCTAGGTATTTAAAATTCGTTCAGTATCCCCACCGAGATTCAAATTACTTTCGGAGGGAATCCAAATATTCGATAGCCGTACGAGTTTTGGCCTATTTATACTATGATTGAAAAAATAAATAAATTGAAACGAACAAACACAATCAAGCATAGTGCTTCCGTTTCCCTGACCCTGAAGTACTCTGACACAGAACAAGATAAACAATGTTTCAGCTAATACGCACGGTTTCGAGAAAAATACATCTACTCGTACATCTAAAATTGTATAAGCTTTGGTTTAAAATATCCCCAATCATATCATTCATTTCCTTGGCGGTGAAATCTGTTAATCACAGAGTTCTGAAAACAATTTGTCCGTGACTGTACAATCACAAATTAATTGAAAAACAAAAGATCTAAAAACTCGTTTGAAATTGCTTCACGTGTCCATCTCACTTGTGTTTATTTATACTGTCAAACTGTGAGAAATACCGTTGATAATTGGAATGAAAAAAATATATATTTCGTAAACAGAAGTGAGAGAAGTGTTTGTGTTTCAAATTTATCATTTCGAAATTTGGTTTCCTTTGTTGTCTTTGCTTATTGGTTATTCGGAAAATAGGAAACAAGCGCCGAATGAGAGATACAAAAGAAAAATAACCAAAACAAACGTTGGAAATCGCTTTATATCCTGTCAGCATCACAAAATATAAGAAGGAAGAGTACACCGTCGACTTGTACTCGTATTTGGCGGTTCGCGTGTACTCAAGAAATAAAAATATATTCGAAGAGGATTCATTAATAATTTTTGGGAATATTGCCCGTTTTCGAATATTGCCCGTTTTTTTATATATTGCCCGTTTTGGGAATATTGCCCGTTTTCGTTCCCGAATATTGCCCGTTTGGTAATATTGCCAGGATTCATTAATAATTTTTGGGAATATTGAACATTTGAAGGTCTTAAATTATTTGAATATAAGAAAAAGACGTTTTTTTTTTAAAGTTCAATTTCACGATCTAGACATGTGTCAAAAATAAAATTTATTGCTCTAAATGTTTATCCTCAATTTTCATTTCTCAAATGTCATACAACCTGTATTTTACGAAAAATATATATATCACTAAACTATGAACATTTTGCCGATAAAATGAAAATACAGAAAGGGTATCTCTTGATATATGGTAAATAGTGAAAATATTAAGCGAGTTTAACAATTTTAATTCTGGGATGCTGTGTACATGATCAAAGGTGTCTCAAAAAATTTAAATGAGAGTGTAGATGGCACGATGTTGCTTCAAAGAAATGCAGGATTTATTTTGCAGCATGAATTTCAATCTTGACTTACCTTTGCAAATTTTTACGAAGTAACGTATTCTTCGTACTTTTTTATGATGTTGAACTATGGTTACTGTCGAAGGCCATAACAAAGAATCTACAAGTGTTTAAAATTAGTGCAATCCGAGTGTGCTGAAAGTTTAATGGGTTAACTAAATCTGTTAAGATGACATGTTGAAACGGAAGAAAGAGAAGCACCATTCAACTTTCATAAGAAAAAAAATATGAAAGTACTCGTGGCACATACTATTTTGAACTCTTTATTTCATCGATATTTTGTCATCATCAAAACATCGCATTTTCCTCCGTTCCAGTTCTTTTCTCCCCGACCTCACATCTTCCATTGTTGGTAATACTGTCATGGCATCGAAGAAACATATACCGGTGTCTGAATGAATGAATGCCCATAACCTGTAACGAGAATAACAGAGGACACAAAACAAAATGCATGATCTGGGTACCTGACGTTGGTGCCACCGGAGATGACAGTATAAGCCGATCAGTGATTGCATATACTATTCTGCGTCATTTTTGTCTATTAAATCCTTAATAACTAACAACAGTTCCACACCAATTAACTATTTACTGTTGTTTGCTCCAAGTTGTGCTGACCATTAATGTTTATAAGCGTCTCATGCAGGGCGTTCTTACGAGTATATCTCTTGCGCTGACCACTGTGTCTCATTCTGCCCTTCGTCAGCTCGTCAAGCAAGACATTTTTTTGGGAATCTGTACTCAACCATGCGGGCCACATGTTCAGACCAACGCAGGCGTACACGTGACATCAGAATATCTAAGCTAGCCAAAAAAAGAGATCAGCGGTTTTATTTACAAAACCTCTAATTTATTTGTGAAGTTGGTTGTAGTCAAACTAATTGACACGGAGATATTAGAATTCTATCACTTGTTAAATAAGTTTGTCATCAATCATAAGTGGACATCTCACTGATTTTTTAAAATAGTTAAATATTTAGTCAGTTATTTTTATAAGGATATCTATGACTTTGGTCATATACATTCTTTCAAAAAGAGAAAAAAAATTGTCGGGGTGCACTTCAGGTGTGCTATCGGATCTAGTACAACGATGTAGCCAGTTAGTTTGCTGGTGTGTAACGGCTCATTCACTTAGAAAAACAAACTTCACGGCACAGCTTTGCTTTCCAACTGAAATGACGAAGAGGTCCTCAGCTGCGAGACCCGGCAACAACGACGACGATTATGTAACTGAACAATACAAAAATAGCACTATGTAAAACTGCTTTACGAAAAACCGTAACAAATGAAACCTGCCAAAGTTTGATCTTTTTGCCGTCAGAACCCTAGGTTTATTTTGTCATTAGCGGAACCCTGGGTTTATTTTATCAATGGCAGTTTGCATCAGTAAAAAACTGTCCGCAGATAAACCAATGCACTCACTGGTTTATGTCGTCAAATAAGTATGTAACAGGCGTCTTCCATCCATAGGATGACTGGTGATCCTTCTCGATCACTAGGGATAGTGATAGGGATAGTTTATCGATCGATCGATACTAATCAAGTTATCCCTATTTTGTAGCCCAGCTCGAATGATGTGACTCCTTCAATTATTCAATCCATTATTATATTGAAAAGGAACGAACTCAAACTGTCTTCCTGTCTTATTCCTTTGACAGTAACATTTCAAATTGTCAATATTTCCGCCATTGGGAAAAATGTTGTGGTACATATCTGAAGAGTAGGTTTCAAATCTGAATTGAGAAATTTAAACGAGGGCAAGCAATATACTATGTCTATCCAGGCCAATAGCTTGCTTTTGACAGGTGTTACGAAACTTTAAACTTTTTGTTTGTCATTGTTCAACACAGCATATTGGATACGAACACTACAGGGACGGCAATAAATTGATGACAGGATAAACTTGGTTAAATTTGAACATTTGGATATAAATTTTAAACCCAATTTTTTTTAAATGTGGTCATTTTATATAAGTGTTTTTATTTTTGATTGATCGTTAAGTTTATCTTTGATGTGATCAAATCGATTAATTTCAATCACTAGTAGGGTACCATCCGAGTAGAAACCGCACATCAGCATGTAGCGATATTAAAAAATATATTTTGGACTTTTTTTACTATTCACACTAATCCACTGTTGGTTATAACCAACTATCAAGATTATGGTTGTTCATAAGAGGGATATATGAAGATGATTTGATAGTTATATATGAGTACCACTAAGTTCTAAGTTTCTGGTCGGAACAAGTAATGACAAGTATGGATAGATACCACGCAAACTGCATGATCAGGCAATGTTGCAGATACAATTGGATACCTTCTACCACCATTGGTATGTCAAATAAAGCCGATAGAAGACATGTTGTTTCGTTATATTTTAAATCGTTAAAAACATATATCGCGAAGTTATCAAGTTTCTTTCAAAAGAAAGGTAAAGCCTGTCAAAAATTAAATGACACTTAGATGCTGATGTTGTTTAATTTTGGTCGAAATTTTCTCTTCTTTTGAAACAAACTTGATTGCCATACGAAATTCAATTTTTAACATTTCAGAATATAACGAAATAAAACGTAATCTATCGACTCTCAAGTTGAAATACTACTGAGAGGAGGCATCAAGTTTTGACTGTATTTAACTGACCATGTGATGGGCGTACCCGGCGCGGTAGTCATTATTGCTGGGTCGCGTAGTCGAGGAGCCCATCGCCATTTCAATGTCCATTTGGTTGAAAAGTGAAGCTGTGACGTGGAGTTTGTTTTTTAAGCGAGTGAGTCGTTGAACACCAGCAAACTCACCAGCTTCACCGCTGTGCTGGATCCGATGACACACCTAAAGTGAAATGATCGGAGTACACCAGCATATTTATTTTCCTATTTTTTTTTAAAGATTATATATGACCGAAGTCATAGGTATCCTTATATACTCGAACACTAGGCGGAAAAATGCACGTATCATTAAAAGAGAGTAGCACAGTGTGGGTTTCAAAATTAAGTACGTTACTGCGCGGCCATATGTAACATACTACTCGTATATATCTCACGAACCGGTGTGTTATCCGTCCACACACGCTCTAAGTTGTTCAGGCCGGAAACTTTTGGACACTATTGCTGTATCATTTAATTGAAATATATCTATGTTACATATAAGATTTATTTAATTTTGTTTTATTTATTACGTCAGCTTAAGCTACCGATTGGATAATAGAATTAATGTACTTACTTTGACTTTCCGCCCCCTGCGGGCGGCGATTTGCCTGGACTGTCTCCTTAACGCCTCCAGAGGTACTCGCGGGCCTCTCCGCCCGCAGTTCCTCCTGCAATCCTGTACTGGGTCTCCTTTCGACT
Organism: Odontocerum albicorne; assembly: GCA_949825065.1. Classification (NCBI taxonomy): domain Eukaryota; kingdom Metazoa; phylum Arthropoda; class Insecta; order Trichoptera; family Odontoceridae; genus Odontocerum; species Odontocerum albicorne. Next base: position 7,591,323 of record OX463842.1, on the reverse strand, counting down.
TTCACTTCTTCACTAACACTTAACTTTATAATCACTTCCACTCTTCGATATTTGTATTATATCTTTCTTCTTTCGTTTGTATATTTAAACCCTTTCTTTTAAGCCCTGTTTCAGTTTTCGTTTACAGTATACCGGATATATTATTTCCTTTGTAGTTTTTGCAGCGCTTTGCTTCTACTCTGTCTTTAATATTTCAAAGTCTTTTTACTTCAGTAGCTTATTTAAACACAAGCTCTTTTCTTCCTTCCTTTCTTTGTTTAGACCTTTAATAATTCTAAGTTATTTGCAAAGCAATATCTTGTTTGCTTTGTAGATGTTTCTAGTTGATCCACAAAATCCGATTAGCTAAATACCTGTGTATACAGAGTAAATCACCGTACAATATTAATAATTGTTAACCACCTTAAATGAAACGCCTTTTTATTTTTGTACAAGGAACGTGAATACTCCTTTGAATGTTGTGGGATAACTTTCAGAGTACTTAGGGTTTACTAAAATGTAATTTATTTTATGTTATACGAGGATATAACACATAAGAGAAAATTATTAACTAAAAAGATAAAACAATGATTTTTTAATCAATGGAAACTTTTCTTCAGAGTTTGGAGTATCTTGTATTTATTAAATGTTGCCAGTTTCCTTCTGTAAGCTTTCTTTAATCCAGAAAGAATCGTATCTTAGAACTTAATCCTTTCTTGTTTACTGCGTTTCACGCCTACGGCTTGTAAGGATTTGGTCCTTTGTAAGGCCAGTTGTTTTTGATATCTTACATTCCGACGATTTCCTCTGTCTTTCGCAAAAAGCTTTGCGGTTATATAAAGACGTTATGTTCCAATTAAATACTAACAAGCCCTGTTTATCACTTTTTATCGCAAACTTGAAAGAAATATTTCGTTCATTTTCAGCTTTTCAACTTAGAAACAACTATGAAATATAAATTTTGTTTCTTGGAACTACCGTGAATGCGAACTGGTATTTTATGTTAGGAAGAAAAAACGCTGTTTATATAACAAGAAACGTTAAAACGACCAATTAAAAACTTTCGCAAGGATTTAAATTATTTTTATATTCCGAAACTTTCTCACGTATTAGCATTTTATAGATTCAATTGCTTCGTAAAAGTAAACAAGTTATTTTTAAATAATTGATTTATAAATGAAATAACTCACAGTCATGTCAATATCGATTTATGCTGCAAAGTAAATTTTTAAAATAACTTTTTTTTTTAAATATTTCCGAAAAGACTTATTTAATAATACCCATTACTTTACTTTTCATTTAAACTCGACAGTTTTTGCACAAATACATTTTAAATATGTCTCGATCATTTTCTTTCACAATAATGAAATTAAAAAATAAGCCACAATGGTAAGTACTTGTATTTCTATTTCACCTTGGTAACACTTTTCTTTCTGTGAGAGAAATCCGTATCATGGGTTCCTGAAACAAAAAGAAAATAATTTGTAATATAACAAGACCTTAATAAATAAAAATATGGAGTTTGTAGTAGAAATATTAAAACAATTGATACATATAAGTCTTTCCCCATTTCTTTTAAGCGTCAAGTCGTTGAAGATCAGAAACTGTTTGCTTCATAGTATTCGTACATCCGAAACTCTGGCCAGTTATATTTTTTAGTGTTTTGTATAAATGAGAAGTTGGCCATTTGTCTTATCACCAACATGAACGACCAGCATTAAAATAATAATAAAAAGATATTTCTTGAATCTTCGAAAAGACTATAGTTTCATTTTGTGGTGCCATTTTTTACATAAAAGGAAAAAATAAGTAAAATAAAAAACTTATTTTATATTTTTGTGTTCACCCAGGTTTAATTTAGGTTCACAACTAGTTTCGAAGACCACCGTCTTCTTCGTCAGGTGAATATAAACGAAGTTGCTAAAATATATTTTGTACAAGTGTAAATAACCTAATATAAAAGAGGGGAGTGAAGTGGGGAGTTAAATGTAATCTATCAATGTTTTTACGTACTATGGTATTTAACTAGCATAATATAGTAGTTATCCCTTGATACTTTTTTTAATCGCTATTCACCCAAATTAGGGCGCTCCCAGCCTGTGGGCGATAATAAGTTGATCACATTTATTGATAATATGTTCTAGAAGCGCTATTATAATAAGGGCAGGCAGACAACTGGTCACCAGAATTTCCTATCCCTTCGTACATCTTTTACTTTTTCCACATTTTCACAATTCCAGTATTTTTAGTGAGTTACATGTTACACATCAGCAAATTCACTAGCCATACCGCAGTACTGGATCCGATAATACACCAATGGGAGACGATCGGTGCACACTGGTATGTTTCTCTCTCTCTTTCCTTAATAGGCGTTTTTAGAAAAATATTCAATAAGGCACACGAATTATATTTTTTAATATTTTTTTCAATTTATTTGTTACTCTACAATATGACAATATGAATATGGAAAGACAACACACAAGAGGAAGAGTCCCAATGTGTTGGACTGAACAAGTGAGAGATGCAACAGGACTACCCTTAACAACTGCCCTTCGAGCCGCGGAGTGCAGGAATGGATGAAAGGGAATCGTCGGAGGGAGTCACAATGCTCAGTCATGAATTACACGACAGGTTGGAACTACTCGTATGACAATAAAATAACTAAAACTTAATATAACCTTCATATTTCTGGCCCCGTCCCTTGACGGTATTCAAGGTCTAGTAAGTAATTCACCTGTCTTTCAGCCCTAAGTTTGCTGATTAGGTTCCTGTTAGTATAGATCGTTTAGCCTTAAAAGTCATTTTGCAATAGTGTGACAACAGTGTGCTTACAAAAAATTGTCACTTTATTTTTTTAATGAAGTGAAAAAGCAAAAAAAATATTAAAAAAATATTTTATATTCAAACATTGAAATGAACACACACGTTTAGTAAATTAAAAATGCTGCCTGCTTAAATTGTAATAATCATAAAAATAAAATGAAAGTAAGTTTATTTAACACATTAATTGTTTAGGCATGGCAAATTCTAGAAAATATGATATAACAGTAATGGAATTTTTCAAGATTAAAAATAAATGTAAGTACAAATATTATAAAGTAAAAATGTTCGTCACCTTTAATTATATTGCACATAAAAATTAAATAAATGTAAGATTATTTAACGTATTAATGTATCATAATTACAATGCCAAATAATAACTTTTAAAATAATAGGGGATGGAGTGATACCAAATTCTAGGAAACTTTAAGTTCTAACAAAATACATTCTAAGCTTTCGAATTTTTTTAAATTATACATTACATTAAACAAAAATCATTGCAAAATAGACAAAAATCAATCATTACCAAAATTAAAAAAAATCTCCTCTCTTGGCTCGAAAGCGGTTTTCCCTTTCCTAATTTTGACATGGTAACTTTAATTTTAACAACAATACAAACGTACTAATCGTGTGGCATTCTTAAACCAATACCACTACACAAGTTGTGTAATACAGAGAGTGTTACTCACAATATTGCAAAATGACTATTTAGGCTAAACGAGCTATACCCCATGTTTTTTTAATTAAGTGTTCTAGTCTATTTGCTCATTAAGGCTTGTTGAAACACATTTAAGATTAGTGGGAAGAGATTGAAGCACAGTATTGAACTCGAAAGGGACAACGAAAGTGGAATCCATCCTGTGGTGTAACTCATCTGACTGAGCATCGTGACTCCCATGATAGCCTCCAACAACTACTCCCCATCCATCCCGGTACTCCGTAGATCGAAAGGCTCGTTAAGGGTAGTCCAGTTGCATTTCTCGCTTGATCAGCATCGTGACTCCCATGATAGCCTCCAACAACTACTCTCCATCCATCCTGGTACTCCGTAGATCGAAAGGCTCGTTAAGGGTAGTCCAGTTGCATCTCTCGCTTGATCAGCATCGTGACTCCCATGATAGCCTCCAACAACTACTCCCCATTCATCCCGGTACTCCGTAGATCGAAAGGCTCGTTAAGGATAGTCCAGTTGCATCTCTCGCTTGATCAGTCCAACGTTTTGGGATCCTTTCTATTGTGCGTCGTCCTTCCATGTCTCCAGTAACATAAACCTCTCCAAACTGAAGGCTTGTCGAAAGCATATTGTCAACAATACGTCGGTCATACTGGAGCATATGTAAATAAAGTAAGTAACCAATTCTAGAACATGAATACAATATAACAATGCAATATCCCAACTCTTGAGTTCTACATCTGTGGCGTTATGGCAGAAGTTGATATGTCCGTTTTACCTTAGTTTCTCTCTCCGTGGTTGCAGTCCTAAGACTGGTTTGCAGCAATTTCAACTCTTCTCCTCCATTCCTCCCTGTCCTGTGCGGCTCTTTTTAAATCTGTATATGTTGAGCAGCGCACGTCCACCAACAGGTCCTCCAGGTACTCTCGGCGTGGGCGTCCCCTAGAGCTTGTCCCCTCGGTCATACCCTCCATTATGGCATGCAAGAGGCCCTCTTGCTCCCCTAAAGTACTGGAGAACTCTGAGAAATGCCTTCTGGTCTCAGGTTTGAGGAAAGGAAAATCCTGATCTATTTCCTTCTCGTGGTGGGGAGTGAGCAACGACCTCGTGTCGGCAAATATAGACAGGGACCGAGCGTTGGCCGGAATAAGCTGACCATCAACTTTCGTCTGTTGTTTAGGTCACCCTCTTGTCCTGGAGAAGTAAATAATCTCCAAAGGCGGAAGAACTTTCGTGGTCAACGGCATAGGATGTGGAAAAAAACGGGAAACTACCACATTAAAGGCCCAAGTGGCATCCCAAGAACCAGCAAGACATGATTCAATCTCAAGTAAAATTCTCCGGAGGTAAAATAGTCCCCCGTTCGGATCTTCGGGTAACGACTGCTCGAGATGGTAGATTCACAAAATCAACAATGAAACCTTAGTTTACAGAAGCAATATTAACTTTGATAAGCTATTAAAATCAGTACAAATAAGCATTTTTTTAAGTTTTTCCAAACAATATATCTTTGTAATTTATTTTATCAAACACTGTTTTTTTACATTTGTTTGTAACGGTATATATAACCTTACCGGTTTCAAGGCTTTCACCTAAGCTTCAGGGGAGCACAAACAAGTCTTGTTTGTGCTCCCCTGATGATGAGATGAAAGCCTTTAAACCGGTAGGGTTATACCGTTACAAAAAAGTGAAAAAAACAGTGTTTGATAAAATAAATTACAATGTCTTTAAACCTCAACAACGTTAATGCCTTAAGTATAAACAATTTATCTTTTGTTTGGATAATGCCTGTCACACCAAGTTTTGCCACAACATGCTGAGAAATATTTTATATAAACTAGGAGAATAAACACAAAATGACAAAAAACGGACATATGAACTTCTGCCATAACGCCACAGACATATTTGTATTTTTTTTAAATTGAGGTCTCTATTTTCTCGATGTACCTTTGAAAAGAAATGTGAAAGTATGTTTGTTCGTAAATAAAAATAAAATTTGGTATTAAGTTACAAAATCTTGAGCAATTCCAATATGTTTTTATCAATCATTTACCGACTCAAGAATCCATTTTGTTTTGAATCTGGGTTTCGCCAAGCTGCTCACCTTTCAGCGCTCCTATTCAAGTGGACTGCCACTTCAGCGTGATTAATTACGCGCAACATAGCACTGGTAGACAAGATGAATTATTTGGTAACAGGAGAGGCGTATCACTCAGACAACTGGATGGCGTCAATTTGTGTTACAATCGATCGATTTTAAAACTATCCAGTTTACTAATATCTTGATTAATTAGCACGAATTGGGTGTAAACAAACTGAATTCGATTGGGCCCACGCAGTTATTTGTAGACATCGAAATATCATCACATAGATTACAGATTCTTTATTTCCTGGCATTTCCTACATCTTTTGATTGTATTTATTTATTAATTTAACAGTTTTATTGCAAATACAATCTGGCGGGTTTATAACCAGGCGGCAATCTCTTCCGATCAACCAGGCAATAGTAAATGAAGCAAGTAACATGGTCGCAAAAAAACATTCAAATGACTATCCATCCCCACGAAATCCATGAACACATACATACGTGAGCATATGCCCACAAGTCCCACAAAGACGTACAATCACCCGAATATTCCTTTTCATATAAAAGGAGATATCATCAAAGAAAGGAACAGGAAGGGATGGTGGAGAGAAAGGGAAAATAAATCAGGAATGAAACATGTTATATTGACTAGAGATTTAGAGTTTTTTCAGTCGCTTCTTCAAGCATGTCAAGGACGGAGCGAGTCTAACATTGGTTTGTAACTGATTTCGGAGTCTCACTGCATGGACAGTGAAAAACGACGTAAAAAAAGAAGAGCGGTGAACTGGAAAGGCCAATAAACAATCTTTGTTTGAGCTTAGCGCTAGTCCATGGATGGAAAGGCGCTAAAAAAATAGGCAAGATAAGAGGGGGTGGCGGGACAGTTAAGAACGTTATACAATAAAGACAGTATGTGAATTTATGTGTATGATAAAAAAATGGATTAACTGTTTATCATGGTATAAAATAAATATTTAGGACTATTATGTAGTTATACTCTTAAATTAAAAGTATGTAGGTGTTAACTTTTTCTAAGACATGAAAAATTAAGATGATTAAATATATAATGTTATGTAGGATATTAAAATTTAGTTTGGTTATAGTTACGAGTATATACCATAAATTAGATTCGTTTTTAAGATTCACATTTGGGCCTTTGGTAAATGCCTTTGGTAAATGTTTGTATTGGGCCTTTGGTAAATGTTTGTATTGGGCCTTTGGTAAATGTTTGTATTGGGCCTTTGGTAAATGTTTGTATTGGGCCTTTGGTAAATGTTTGTATTATATATTACTTTATTAAATAAAAATAATATACACAATATATCTTGGTTTTTATTGAAATAAATAATTTTCTAAATACACCACTCGAAATTCGTACAGAGTGATCGTTAAAATGTCGAGATACCCACAAGGCTGAGTTACACCGCAGTAAACGAAACGGATTTCTTTGTTTCGTGAATGTTACAAAACAGAGGAGCATTTACGAAAAATCCTTGTTACACCTTATTTTTATTTGACTAGATAGTTCGGCAATGTTTAGTGATGAAATGGCCAGATTATATTGCATTCTTTTTTGAAAATTAAGCCTTTGTGCTGAAGCTCACGGGGTGATTTATTATATAACATATATATCGAATTAAGAACGATAGAAGGAATGCATTTATTTATTTAACTCTTTCAATACTTGGCACCGATAAGCATTAGATTGGAACATAATTGATGTTTATAAGGGCTCTAGATATAAACCAATCCTACAGTCTATCCCTTTGAAACCATAGTTAAATATTGTAAGAATGAATACGATGGAAGTTTCTGTCATTTGTCGTTTGCGGACGGGCCACTGCTTGGTAGCTAGTCACCTTTACATAATGGGTATTGTAGAGAATCACGGCTGCCAATGTCGTTTGGATGTTGAAACTATAGACCATGTATTATTCGATTGTCTTTTGTCAGATATATTTGATTAACTAAAAGCCATATCTTTGCTACGTCTAATAAATGCTGCGTTTCTTCTTTCTTCGAGGATTTTTTTTCATATATAGATCGATTGTTAAATTTTTGAAGCTTAATCAGTTGAAACTTTGAATTATCTAGAGTTGTGATTTATTTCAAATTATATATTTCATAATGTCGTCAGTTTTGTGAAACAAATCATCCTTATTTGTGTGGATTGCCTATATAAAAAAAAAAACAAGTGTTATGGCCTTTTGCAACGAAAACACTTTTAGAATTTCTATAATCGTTGAATTACATTGATGTATAATATTAACAGTATTGTTGAAGTAATAATAACGATGATGTTAACATCGTAGTGGCTTTAAGAATAATGATTCTGCCTCTGATATGACTTCATATTTAAAGCGAAGATATCATACGCACGACCCTTAGATAATTGGTCAGGTATGTTATCGGTGCCCTTAAGGTCAAATCGATATCAAGTAATCTATTTGGAATGTCTCGTTTGCTGTTTACTTCCATTAAGTGATATTAAATCTTTATTGAATTTGAATAGTAAACCGTTCCTGATAATTCCAACAGAAAATTAATTTAAACATAATACATTGAGTTAAGTTTGACATATACGTGATAACACTAATATTTATTGGATGTAGATAACATACTACATGATATGGTTAACATTGACAAGCTTAACATTGGTTTGCATGATTACTTATAATATTTATTGGATGTGGATAACAGAGTATATGATAATATTAACATTGGTAGGGATACATTACACAAGATTTAAAAAAAATATTCTTGCTCGTAAGTGTATTTATTATTTATACTAAATGCAACACAATGTCGTATAAGTTTAGATAGGTGATGCCCAGGCAGGCATTTCAAATCGATAATATAGTATTGAATGTTACACTTCATTTATCATTTAGAACAGAAATATACCACATATATTAGGTCCTTACATATGAAATTGGCGTTTTGTTTGGGAGGAACATAAAGTTGATTTTTTTTAAATATAATATATTTATTTAATCAAAGTATAAACCATTGCTATCTATGCACTTTTGCCATCTCATAGGTAGTTCATCGATCCCTTTACTAAAAAAACCATTCGGACGGGAATCAATAAAATCTTTGAAGTCGGTTTGGACTGCCCCATCGGAGTTGAATTTTTTCCCTTGCAAGAAGTTATCCAAATTTCGAAAAAAAATAGTAATCTGTTGGGGCAAGGTCCGGAGAGTACGGTGGATGTCTTAGACATTCCAATTGAAGCTCTTCTAATTTGGTAGCCGTCTGTTGTGCAGTGTGTGGTCTAGCGTTATCATGAAGCAGCAGTGACCTAGAGCGATTAACCAGCCTCGGTTGTTTAGCAGCTAGCTTTTCCATCATGGTTTGCAGTTGCTGACAATAGACATCTGCCGTAATCGTCTGGCCAGATTTAAGAAAGCTGTAGTGAACGACACCAGCACTAGTCCACCAAACACTCACAAGTAACTTTTTTGGAGTCAGTTTTCGCTTGGGGCATGGTTTGGCTGGTTCGGCAGGGTTCAGCCATTGCGATGAGCGCTTCCGATTATCATACAGGATCCACTTTTCATCACAGGTAATGATTCGATTCAAAATCCCTTCATTATTGTGCCGGTTGAGTAATGCAACGCAGCAGTCAACGCGCGTTTGTTGATTTGCTTCACTCAATTCGTGAGGTACCCACCTTTCAAGCTTTTTCACCTTCCCAATTTGCTTCAAGTGGATTAAAACAGTTTTATCACTAACACCGCAGCCTGCAGCTAACTCGGACGTGGTTTGCGATGGATCCGCTTCCACAATAGCTTTCAATTCTTCATTATCAACTTTGGTCTCCGGCCGTCCACGGGGCTTGTTCTGCAGGTCGAAATTTCCAGAACGAAAACGTTGGAACCAAAAACGCACTGTGTTTTCTTTTGCGGCACCGTCGCCATACACATCATTAATCCTTCGAGCCGTTTCTGCAGCACTGGTGCCACGGTGGAACTCGTACTCGTAAATAACGCGATATTTCAAGTTTTCCATTTTGTAAACTGAGTGACGCAAAGAAAAAAAACAATTGAGGAAAAAACAAATGAATTATAATTTTCGAAACACAAATACTTGAGTAAATAGCTGTATAAATTTGAATTTGGAATTCCTAACCAAAGAGAAGATATTTGAGATCAAAGTTGCCAGTACGGCAAAACGCCAATTTCATATGTAAGGACCTAATATTAGTTGTTTACAAAGTGCATAAGAACTCTTATGTCCATTTTAATGGATGACGGCTGTGAAGAGTATCAAGCATTTTTTCGAATCAAATAGCTTTTATTTCTTGATGTTTATTGGTATCCAAAACAAAATATATTTTAATTTTCATGAAAAAATTAGATGGGATCATCGAAGAATAAAGGAATGATTCAAATACGAGTACCAACGCTGATTTGTATAACGTTAACTTTGTATAACAATGATTTCACCATTCAAATTAAATCATTTTCATGTTTTTATATCTGGTGGATTTATTGCTTAGAAAAAAATTTCTTCCAATCAATCAGCTTAAGTTTTTTGAATTATTTTTAATATCCATTACCATGTATTTAACATTGTATATGAAAAAACATAGAGAAAAACTAACAATAATCGGAATGATAGAAACATATTAACGAAAATAGGGGTAAAAACGAGAATTAGATGGGAGTAAAGAACAAAGAATATATCATATTAAAACAATACTTCTTTATTTATTTAACAACATTTTCATGCAAATACATATAGTGGATTTATTTTCATGCAAATAATAGGTTGATAATAGGTAATAGGTAACGTCAAATAATAGGTAACGTCGTATTTTTACGTAGACTTTTTTTATATTTTTTTCACCAACTGTGTTAACAGATGTTCTTAATGGTGTCTTTCTATTATATAAAGGAGGGTTTCTTCTAACATTTTTTTTCAGTTTACCGTTAGCGGTTGAGCTATACAGAGCCCTTGTGAATTTTTGAAATGTCAGAGAAAAGAGTGCATATTCGACACTGTTTACTTTTTGAATTCGATAAAGGCCACAATGCAACTGAGGTAACCAAAAACATACGTGATGTGTACGGCAGAGATGCTATCGATGTTCGAAGCAGTCAACGATGGTTTGCTAAATTCAGATCTGGGAATTTATTAACAGCTGATGAAGAAAGATCGGGACGCCCTTCAACCACCGATGATGATGTACTGAAAGCCATACTTGAAGCTGATCCCCGTCAAAATACCAGGGACATCGCATTGACGATGGTATCGATCAATCAGATGTGGTGAGGCATCTGCATTGCATTGGAATGGTTTCCAAGTACGACGTGTGGGTCCCGCACGAATTGTCACCCGCAAATCTGTTAGACCGAGTTACGACATGCGTTTCCTTGTCTGCGAGACAAGAGCATGAACCCTTTTTGCATCGGCTAGTGACGGGAGATTAAAAATGGGTTGTGTATAAAAATAAAACAAGGAAGCGACACTGGGCCAAGCCAGGACAAGTCCCATTAACCACTCCTCTTCAGAAACACAAATACAAAACAACAAAAATTAAAACAACAAGAAGAAACCCACACAAATCTTTTCCACACGTCATTCATCCTGAAAGCCCAAGTACTCAAAATCCTGTTGCAATAACAACCACGCTCCGATCGACTGTCTAAATGGTTTTCCTTCCTTTATCTTTATCGAATTCGGCACGCCATTGTACGTCATGGAAGCCAAATAAGCATATTGCCTTTGGGCAAAAGAGGTTTTAACTCTAGGGATGGTGAACATTTCATTAGTTGCCATGCGTGTCTCTGCTGAGTCTGCATCTTCCTTTCCTCTCGATGGTAGTGCCAGAGAATGGATTTAAAATGCAAATTGGCTATGTTCAGGACCCGATACTCTCTGAAAAGCTCCGCCGTGGGATACCGGACAGGAAGTTTATTAATTATTTTCACAATAAATTTTTGGGAAATCTGCAATATGTGTTTTTGGGTTAAGGTGCGTTCCCCCAAACTGATATACCGTAGGAAAGTATATTTACATCTAAATGTTAAATAAATAATAATAAAAATACTTTACTGGGAAAGTCTGTGACAAAAGCGATTTATTTTCTTTCTTAATCATAAATTTGACACATTTTTCCTTAATAGCAAAACATTCAATTGAAACATTCACACATATTCTTAAATATATGAAGGATGAAACACATTTGATTAAGCTAAGAAGATTCTAAGAAGCTAAGAAACTCAAGTTGAGTGAACAGCAAAATATGATGTATAGTTAACAACTTTGCCATAAAACTGCGATCAAATGGAAATCTGGTTTAATATTAATTCTTAATGTGTTGATTTCTTTCATTATAAATAAACAAACGTTTCTTTTTGAGCGTTTAATATTATTCCATACTATCGTGTAGCTCATAACTGAGCATTTTGACTCCCAATATAGCATTTGACGACAACTTTCCATCCATTCCTACACTCCGCGGCTCGAAGGGCAGTTGTTAAGGATAGCCCAGTTACATCTCTCACTTACGTCAGTAATTCTAAATTATTCGAGAATGGAGTAATTAGTTCACCTGGTTATCCATAGAATTTGTTACACCTTTCATTTGATCTCCTCATAATATATTCTCCATATAGGTTTAACAAATCGGAAGAGAGTATGAACCCTTGCCGTACAGCCTTTTGCACATAAAACTATTTGGACTTGATGTTGACTTTGATTGTTGGAGAACTATGTTGGTACAGTAACATAATAAGGTTCACAAGATGTTCTGGTACTCTAATTTCTAGAAGAATGTGCTACAGTTTCTCCCATTTTACACAATGAAGTGCTTCAAGTTTTTTAATTTTATAAGACAGTTTTAAAATGAGTCTGGAAAACATCAGATGCATGAGTATAGAATCTAGGATATTTGAATGATATGCCTGCATTTTACCTACTAGGCTATGACACCAATAAACTAGGCATGCTTAATACATCAATGAATTCAGACTAAAACAGTAGAATATGTAATGTGTCAGTATACCAATTTTTTGCATTATTACGTAATTGTACTTAACGGTTCACCTTTCCATCAAAAGGATTTGAAGAGTCAGCGTTGTTTTGTTAATATTAAATTGTGAGAAGTTTTGTCACGAAATAGAGTAGATTTTTTATTAATAATCCACGAGATTCAATAGGGCTTCAGAAACGTAATATTATCTCATTCAATTTAGATTTTGAAACGTAAAGACCTCTCCGCCGAAATAACTCGTAAGCTTCGTAATGCCCTTTGAACAACAATAAATTTCCAAGTACGAAATAAATGGGTTTTTCTGAACGCGTTCTGCCTCTCTGTCTCATATTGTGACAACTTCATTTAAATCATTGTGTTGCGTCTACATCTTATGATTGAATATTTTATAATGTCATTTTATAATCTTGTTTGAATTTCCCGATGTACATTTTCTCACATTTATCATAAATCTCCTTACCCATTGAGACTGTAATAGAGAAAATACAATACAATAATCTAAACATGTTATTTTTAACATAGTTAAGGCATTTATATTTTGGAGGTTTGAAGACATTGTCATTTGTTTTTATCAAACACTGTTTATTCCAATTTATATAACAGTATAACCCTGCCGGTTTCAATGTTTTTACCCCATCATCAGGGAAGCATAAAAATACTGAATTTTGTTCGAGCTGGTACCAAAATACACACTTCTAACGGTAAAAATCGGTTTGGGGACTGTGGATGGAGGAAAGCAGAAGACAAGATTTATCATTTAATTTCTAATTTAGGAATAGCACAGCACAGGGTTGGAACCGGCAATCTTCTGGACGGAAATTCAGTATGTTACCGCACGGCCATGCGCCTCAATAATATACGAGCGAAGTTCTAGTTTACTTGTGAAACCACAAAAAAGTTAGTAAACGAGTAAATAAACTCAGGTCAAAATAATTTGAGTGTTTTTTAATTATTTTTTTTTTAGTTTTTACATATATTGTGTATAAATGTTGTAAAAACGTTTCATGTAAAAAAATACAAAATTTAAACTTAACTCGTATTTGTCGTCCGTTTTCCGATACTTTTAAAATACTTTTCTGTACAAGAAAAAAATGAGCAAATTATCTCTCCAACATTTTGACCACCCGGTATATTTTTTCATCCAATCCATTAAATAATACCCTTTGGGAAATTATCAATTAGCTTTTAACTTGTACATGAGTTTGACATTTAACTCCACCTTTAAATTTATTAACAGAGCATTCTTAATTCAAATAATGAATGCTAAAAATAAATATTGCAAACAATTTTCACGTATGTATTTGATTATCCAATAACTTTATTGTATATAACTTTGCTTATCTAATAATTTTCACGTATGTATTTTCTTATCTCATAACTTTATTGCATATAACTTTGCTTATCTAATAACTTTCACGTATGTATTTTCTTATCTCATAACTTTATTACATATTACTTTGCTTATCTAATAATTTTCACGTATGTATTTGCTTATCTAATGACTTTATTGTATATTATTTTGATTGTCTAATAATTTTCACGTATGTATTTTCTTATCTCATAACTTTATTGTACGAGTATATTACATATGCTTATCTGATCATTTTCACGTATGTATTTTCTTATCTAATAACTTTATTGTATATGACTTTGCTTATCTAATAATTTTAACGTATGTATTTGCTTATCTAATAACTTTATTTTATATTAATTTGCTTATCTAAAAATTTTCACATATGCTTATCTAATAACTGTATTGTATATGAGTTTGCTTATCTAATAGTTTTAACGTATGTATTTGCTTATCTAATAACTTTATTTTATATTACTTTGCTTATCTAATAATTTTCCCATATGCTTATCTGATAATTTTCACGTATGTATTTTCTTATCTAATAACTGTATTGTGTATGACTTTGCTTATCTAATAGTTTTAACGTATGCATTTGCTTGTCTAATAACTTTATTTTATATTACTTTGCTTATCTAATAATTTTCACGTATGTATTTTCTTATCTCATAACTTTATTGTGTATTACTTTGATTTTTTCACGTATGTATTTGCTTATCTAATAACTTTATTCTACTCGTATATATGACTTTGCTTATCTTATAGTTTTCACGTATGCATTTGCTTATTTAATAACGTTATTATATATAACTTTGTCTATCTAATCATTTTCACGTATGTTCGAGTATTTGTGTTGAGCATTCCCTTTTTAATGTGTTGAGCACTCACTACTGGCTTTTTTATATTTTTTTGCTATTTTTGTTATAAGGTAAATTGTACCGTTTTATTTATAAATAAATAAAGGAATTAAATGGATTCGCATTATAACAAATGTAGAAGACGTTATAAAGGTGTGCAAAAGAATGAAGTGGCAATGGGTCAGACACGTAGCCAGAATGTCAGACTCCCGATGGACATCCGAAATAATCCAATGGTACCCAAGATGCATAAAGAGGTCCAGAAGAAGACCGAAGGTACGCTGGATGGATGAAGCCAGGAAGAATGGCAGCATCACATGGCATCAACGAGCAAAAAACCGAACTATTTGGAGTCAGCTTGGGGAGACCTTCATCCAGCAGTGGATCGACCCTGGTTGATAATGATGATGATGATGAAATTAATTAAACAATGTCGTTATATTCATCACATTTTTAATAATGTTACAGATGTATACCGTCACGCTGTTTAATTAATATTACACATATTTCCTGTAAGGGTAAACAGAGAAGACGGAGTACAAAACTCGTTCGCCTGTTCCAGATCTATACATCTTTTTTGATCTCTCTTCTTTCCTTTTCTTCTTTCAAAATATCTTTCACTTATTTTACCAAGTCTTCCACTCACATTCGTAGAACATATTTATTTTCTTAGTTTTTTTCATTTATTCGTTCCACGTGCTCAAACCATCTCAGAGGACTCTTCTACATCTTGTTCAATACATCAGCCTTCATTTTACACTCATTCCTAATTACTTCATTTCGAGTTCCATCATATTTTTTTTATTTGATAGTTTTTTTTAAATATTTTCTGCTTTTTATCTTGAGGTGTACGTGCGATTTTGGAACGTAATTATGGTACAAATGTATATACTATATTGCTATCAATAAACTTATATGTATTCATATAAAGACATTATCACACCACAAATTCTTCTAAATGCTCGTTTTTTTAATATTGATAAACAATAAATATATTAAATACTTACCTTAAAATGGCAATATGTAAAACTAAACCAGCTGTGAGCTTATAAACCGGCTGTGAGCTTATAAACCGGATGTGCGCTTATAAACCGACTGTGAGCTTACAAAAACAAAACAGTGGTGAATACAAAAGTACAAAATAAGTGTTTAATTTATTTAACTAAAAATTTATCAAAAAAATATTACTATGCACCCAATTGTATCTTTTCATAGCACCAAATTATTTTTTGACATTTTTTATAAAGGTTTTTATACATAATTATTGTGAGAATGTTTTTTTATTTGTATTGAAGCTATTCGGTTTGTGTAGAGTAAAAATTGTGCATTGTAATATATTTGGCTTTAGATGTAGTGTATTGCATGTTTTAAAATACTATCATAAAATTTGACAAGACCTCCCATAAAAGGGGTGTCTTCAAGTGCTAGACCGATCACTCCACACCACAAATACAAAAAAAAATATTAAAAAATTGAGATCGTTTCCTCTCATAAACGAACACATAAAATTCCTGACGCGTATCGAAAAGTAAAAGTTTGATAATAACGACCTATCGAGCGAAAAAGGAAAGTCCCATATGAAAAGAAAGCGAAATGTGTCACAAGCAATTATAACACATGTTTTGTGGTGTTCGAGACTAAACGATTTTTCACAGTGATCAATTAATTCAATTAAAATGTATTTTGCAAATGCCTGTTAGGTCTCTCTAAGCAAGATTTAATCGAACTAGCAAACATACATATCATTGCACCGTATCTCTTCTGGGGCAGGCAAAGAGAAAAGAATTCCAAACTTTTATATCCAAGCATACAACTTTCACCTCTTCCACATTCATACATATTGTCTTGCAAAATCTTTTATTATTTATACTTCTGACTTAACCCTCTTTCAAAAACAATCCATTTTGTTCAGCCACATTTTTAACTCTGCATCTCTCATCTAAACATGCACTTCTGACTTATACACTCGCTTAGTCATTCTTTCATCATTCATTCTCTCTATATCCATACCTCGTTAAAGCTCCTTTCTTCATCTTACATAAAACATCCATGCATTAATTTTTTATTTCTTCATTCCGCCTTTTTGCAAACATTGACATTCCTCAATTTTTACTTGGTGTACGCATCTTCAAAGTATTAAATTTTACTCTTATTTTTTTCCAGCCAAAATAGCTAGTGGATTACTAAAATAAATGTTTGTATCGTATTTATCCTTTTATTTATGGTAAACTATTGAATTGAAACTAGGGTTATTGGATTTGAATGTAAATATTTCGTTTTTTTTGTCCAAATAATTGATTTTAAATGATAATCATACGTACTTAAACATAATTATTTAATTGAACAACTTTTTCCTTTCACCCCGCTCTTAGTTAATTTATATTTTTATGCGGCGCCCTAATCAAAAAATTGTTACCCATTATTGGAAAGGTCGAGCTTGGTGTTCACCACAGTTTCGCAAATCTTGGAATCAACTTGACAAAATCTTTCTCATTTCTAGATACAGCTATCCAGGTTAGTAAAGGTAAGGCATCGCAAATTGAATCAGGATTTACTGATCTTTTGAACTTAGGAAGACAATATTCACCCTTTACTGACATCCAAAATTCAACCAGTTCCCTATCGACAAAATTAAGTTTTTAATGTTCTCTTATCGACAAAAGAAAATAAAATAAATTAATTAATTATTGGCGATTATTTTATCTAATGTCACATTGACCTTAAGATTGATGTTAACACGTAAAGTTAAGATTGAAGCGCGTGCGTGTATCACACACTATACTAATATGACAAACTAAGTTTGACAACCCATTTTAGTGACTACAACCTGATAAAAAAGTATGATCTTGGTGATCCTCTAGCGACGTCCGAGTATAGTAATAAAATATTACGATTATTACACATTAGCTCGTCATTCTAAGGTGGCCAATCCCTGGCACTCATAATGAGGTAAAGGGATGTATCCAGCGCTTGTGTGAGGTAATGTAAAGGGTGCGTAATCTCGGGGAAAATTCAAATTGTTTTACTTAATCACTCGAGTCACAGGAATTAGCGCCGCGACTCGACTGCCTCGAGAGATAAAATAAAATTGGGGCATTACAACTCATCCCAAACGCATTAGTTTCTTTGTTGAGGTGTAATTTGTATAATCTCGACATATTTTGTAAGTAAAATATGATTTTTATTGAAAAATAAATGTGATATGTGAGTAACAAAGGAGCGAGAAGAACAAGCTGAAGAATTTTGTAATTTAGGTTGTATTTTCTAAATAACGAGTTACGAGGGATTTCGAATGGTGTACAGCGCTAGGATAGTCAATGGGAAACTAAAAAATATATACTTGAACCGAGCAGTACCAAAATCTGCCAAAAAAAATAGTCCACAACAATATTTGAGTATTATCTTAGAAGGTGCGGTAGATGAATATCAAAAGTGTAGTTGAATCATGTGAATGATATTTTTAAAAACAGAAAAGGAAGAAATAAGATAAATATAATGAGATATATATGAGAAGGTATATGGGAGTAGAGCAGCTGAAATATGTGTGACAATATAGAAAAACATGGCACTCTGACCTCTCTTCTTTCCCATCATCAGGCGGTATTATACGAGTATATACGAGTATGTGTATTTTATAAAAAATATAAATAACCTATTTTAAATATTAAGGCTAAAAATTTAGATTCAAAACTATGCTATTCATTTATGTAAACAATTTATTGACAATATTAAATATTTTATCGGTTTTTGAAATTATATGTTTATTTTGCACGGACGCAGTCTTTACGAAAATTTCCATCGAGTACAGATTAATAAAAAAATATAACATGAAGATTCAAAATAGTTATCAAATAAACGTTAAAACAAAACACTTGACAAAAAATTTATCTCAAAACATAATCAAAACGGATAAATATTATACTTATATGATTGTATGAAAGAAAAAAATGTTATAAATATTAGGTACAAATACTTAAAAAAAAACATCATTTTATCAGAGAACTTTTTTAAGAAACATTTTTCATTTATCCATTCGCATGAAACCTCAATATGATATATTCACATTGGTGATAGGCACTTATTAACTAGCGTAATAAGACCCACCATTTTCTTTCGCCCTATTAATTGGGCATTTAGTTTTTTTTAGTAGAGTAGTAATGAAATTCGCAGTTTGTCGTCGTTGATGTTGGCAATTCAAGCGTAGTTTTTTAGCGCGTGCTAGTATTGTTGTCAAATGAAATCTTCCATCACTTATGAGACTTCTATATCCAATGGGTTTAGCTAGAAAGACCTTTTTATTGGATGTGTTTCATCCATGCGCTATATACAGCCAGTTTATTTTACATGAGCTATTTCCATAACATAAACTATATTGGATTCCCAAAATCTTTACATAACTTAATCACACATTTATAACGAATACAAATTTATCAAGTGTTTATAACGAATACTCCTGAGCGGTCCATACATACAATATGTATAAAAAAAACAGCATGACAAGAAATCTACTAAATGTTTTAGCATAATACAGTGGTTCCTAAGTTTTTTCGACTAACAGACTCTGAAAGAGTGAGAAGCGTGTTGAGCCAGTCTTCGAAATGTAGCCAGTCTTGTAAATGTTAGATGTCGTCGCATTCTTTTGTTACATCAGCATATCGATGGTCCGATTTAAAAACCATGTAAGATTCATTTCAGTGAAAATATTGGAAGGTTCCTCAGCGCCCCTATATGATATCCGCGACACTCAGGGTTGCTGTGGTGCACAATTTGGGAGCCATTAGCATAACATATGAAAAGGGTGTTTTTTAATGTCTGAATTAATTATTTTTATAAGAAAAAAAAACATTATTTTGAATATACAAATGTATTTTTGAGTTTTACTCTAAAACCCCTTACAAGAGAAAGATCTATTGTTTCTATTTATCTCAGGTCGCTCAAATGCTGAAAATTCATGCAAAATATTTAATTAGTACAAAAATGCAATCCTGCAATATTTAAGTTTGATGAGAACAATTTAAGTTGGGTGCGAATTTCCTCTAAGAATTATTTTTCAAAATATCTCATGAATTTCGGAATTTTCGCGCCTTCAGCATCTAAAATAATTGAGTATATCTTATACAATGTACTGTTTGCCAGAGAAGAATTAATTATTATTTTTAATAAAAGAACCTACAAAAAATCTTTACAATATGTATGTACATTTTTGCTTAGTGCTTACTTAAAAAAAACATACAAAGATGTCAGTGTTTTTAAAATTATTAAAATTACTAAGTTTCTCAAATATTTAAAAGAGAAGACATCAAGTTCTTGAAGTTAAAGATATATAATATGGAACCAAAATTTGCAAATAAATTATATGATGCTAAGCTATAGTGCAAACAACTTACAAAACAAAGCCGGATACTTCTAATTAGTTAGCGTTTATATTTATAGGAGTATAAATAACGGATGGCGTGTATTCAGTCTGAGTCCCGTGATGTAAGAACCATTGCTCGTTATATCAGTTGGTGTTGAAGCCGTGAGTCACCCGCACGCGCACTGTTACGCCAGCACGCGCATTCGCAAGCATACATCACAAATAATAAAGTATCTTTATTTTAAGTAAGATAATCAAAGAACTTCTCTTTAATTTTCGTTCTTAAAAAAATAACATTACGCTATTCTAGAGAAACCAATCAATTGCTCATACTAAATGTTAATTGTGGAATAACATGATGATTAAGATTTTGAAAATCGAAGGAGTTATTCAAAAAAAAAACACCATATATAGTCTTTTTATATAAAAAATTGATTCTAAACGTGAAATAGAAGATTCAATACTTAAACAGACGATTTTTAACTTAAAAACTGTAGATTATTCGTTTTTTGTGTTCGAAAGGTTTATTCAATAGATTTATATTTGTTCAACTACGTAATTTATCTTTTAAAATTTTATTTAAGGCCGTAATTCTGTTTAACACATAGTTACTAAGTGAACCAAGTTAAACAAATAAAAATACGAGTATATGAAATTCGAGAAAAAAGCAAACATGGGTTTTAAACCATTTTTTAAATTAAAAATCGTGCTCTTTTGTTTAAAATTTTGTCTGAAAACTTTCTACTGATTTTCAGGAAAGCTGAAACTGGACGAAGGTAAAGTTGCCTTCAAAGTTGAGGCCGTTTGCCCCGGGGACCCGGTGTTCTGGTAACATGTAAAGCGAATTTCTAATTCGTGTCAAAAAACTTTCGCCCTTGAAATTTGAATCCTTTGTAAATTTGCCAAAATCCTTGACCTCCCTTTTCAAATTTCACATTATTTATTCATTAATGAACGGAGTTTCAAATGTATTCTTAGCTTTCAATCGTTCGAGGGTTAAACTTTCAAAAATTAGAACGTTTACATTTTCAGAGAAATGTTTGATTTTTTATTTGATAATAAAATTATTATTAAAAATGTTAATTGGTTTTTCGTATTGTTTATATTCTTGTATGAAATATTAAATAATCTACTTAAAACGAATACAACGTTAAGTTTTACTACGAGTATATAACAGGAGTCCGAAAAGTGTAAAATTAGTTAGCGTTTATATTTATAAGAGTTAGGGTGTGGGCTGAAAAACATCTGGTGTCTCCGTGGCTGGGTTCGCCTTATATTGGTGGGGTGTATCTTGGCCGAGGGAATGCTATTAGATGAGCCCAGACCTTTTGATAGCTTCTGTATTTAATGTATCATCTGCAATTCATGTGTTTTAGAAGTTTTATTTAAATTTAATATGTACATATTATGTTGCTATCAATAAACCTATTATTTATTTATTTATTGAAAAAAATCATAGACTCGAATATATCAGAGATGTTTCTTCTTCGGAAAGGAGTAGAACTTTGTGATTGATTTCATCTTCATAGAATAATTTCTGGTCAGTAAAATAACGTGTTTCATTCCTGATTTTTCTTTTCCTTTCCTTTTGATTAAGATATCTCACTTTATATGAAAAACAATGGTTGAGTGATTACCCGGGTCGTGGGGATGGATAGTCATTTGAATGATTTATGTGACCACGTACCTTGCTTCATTTACTTTTGTCTGTTTGGTTGGAAGAGATTGCCACCTGATAATAAGCCCGCCAGATTGTATTTACAAAAAAAGTGTTAAATAAATAAATAAAATAAATAAATTGATTGTTTCAATTCGAATGACGATAGAGCTTTTGCCATGACGTGAAACGGTATGCCTTTTAATGGTTAAGATATAGGTGGCTTGTGCAGCTTTAAGAAACGCTTAAAGAAAACTCTTTTTGGGAGTCTTACAGAAATTTTAAAATTGTATACGAATATTACAGAGATGCATTAATCCAAATATGATTTTTTTAATATCACATAATAGAAGACCTACAAAGATTTCTTTGTAGTTCGTCTTCCTTTGTTAAGTTATCTGAGGTTTTCTTACCAAATATGTTTTTTTCACCAAAAAAAGATGCGGAAAAGTGTCAAATCTAAAAACCGCATCCATTTCCTTTTTACTCTTAAATTCAAATTATATTTTTTTGTGATATTTTTAATTTGTCAATTATAGTGGACTCTTGTTCCGAGTTGGAGCGCTGTTGAAGGGACTTCGCTCTTTAAAAGGCGCTGTATAAATTGTCTTTTGATTATTATTAATATGGAAACAGGTTTCATGGGTTTGCTTTAAATACTTACTACTATTTACTTACTATTACATATAAAAAATATGGGAATGGATCCTTCATTTCTAAACAAGTGTTTTATTTTGAAATACAAACATCTTGTTATGTTCCATTTTTACATAAAGAGAGTTATAATATGACATGAAACCATTACATTTATGACTTGAATTGTACCCAAGCATATTTTTTTAATATTTATGCCTACGACTTGCGGTATAAGCCTTTTCATGATACATTGCATTAAATCTCAAAACCCGCATATTTTATAACGTGAATATTTTTTTTCAGTGTAAAGACCGGCAACAGCATGTTTAAATGGAATTATTTTTCACTGAAAGAAAATAACCATAGCACATTTTGTCTGATAGTTTTACTAATCTTGAAATATTATACGTTTATTCCATAATAACTTGAATTCTCGCGTCCAAAAGTGGTACCTATAACAAACTACAATAAAATTTAAAGTCGACAGAAAAGCGTTAAAACGTGCGATTAAAAAACACCCCCTAAATACTTGTATTTGAATTTATAGCTACCGGAGTGTTAACTGAAAATCTACCAATATAAATGAAATGAAGGTGTTTTGAATTTGCTCATTACACGCAGTCAACAAAAGAGGGATTGTTAATTATTATGCATAAATTAATTTGGTGTTTGGGTGATTTAATTTAATTAAGCGGAACAAAATTAATTATACAACATTGGCACCTTTGGGTTTTCTATTAAAAAAACATTTGATTTAATTATGAATGTACTGTACATATAATAAGACAATTTAGAAAAAAACAATGTGTTGTATGGGACTGGATGGATTAAAAAAAAATAAACGAACTTTAAATCAATGATATCTGAACATAAAAATCATCAGCGAGGGGAAAATGAAAGTATATTTGAATTTTTTTTTTTCATATAGTACACACATACATATCATCACGCGGTGTCTTATTTTCTATCCAAGCACACAACTTTTACCTTCTCCACATTTATACATCTCGTCATACACAGTATTTAATTTTATTCATACTTAACACTTTCATTACTTTCAAAATTTGGTCCATTTTGTCCAGCCACGTTTTGCTCGGTCTACTTTTTCCACGCACACCTTGCACTTCTTACTTGTTTATTCGCTAAGTCGTTATTTTATCATTCATTTTCTCCATATTTCTAAATAATCTTAGAGCTCTTTTAATTTTATCTTATTTAAAACATCAATTTCATCCTGACACACATGACACGCATGGCAACTAATGAAATGTTCACCATCTCTAGAGTTAAAACCTCTTTTACCCAAAGGCAATATACTTATTTGGCTCCCATAACATACAATGGCGTGCCGACTTCAATAAAGGTAAAGGTAGGAAAACCATTTAGACAGTGTGGGTTTCTTCTTGTTGTTTTCATTTTGGTGGTTTTTGTATTTGTGTTTCTGTGTGTTTTTTCTTTTAATTTTAATTTTTATTCTTATGATTGTGTGCGGTATATTGTGGGATGAATATTTTTGGTCTTTCTGGAGTAGTATTGTGTGAGGAGTTGAATTTCGCAAGATGTTACCAGTTATAGTTGAGTGTCACTGTTTATCAGGTTGATGAGAGCGTGCAACGGGGTTTTGTTTTTGTGTAATCAATAATCGGAGAGAAGTATCGATTTATTTTTTCATGCTAAATATCCTCAGTGAGATACAGGCAAAAGCCTAGTTTACTGGGGATACGACAAATGAAAGGCAACAAACCCAGAGCCATTAAAATTGTATGTCCAAATCAAATTACCTGTTGTTTTTTTCGCAAATTGTGTATATCTCTTGTCATGTGTAATAATAAATAAACAAATCTACACATTCATTTCTGTCGTCTTCGTTCCATCTTCTTTAAAAAATTGACACTCCACAAAATGTTCTTAGTCCACGCATCTTCACACCATTAATCTTACTCTTATCCTTCTGCTACTAAGTCCACGTTTCACTTCCATATAACTAGGTGAGCACCAACTCACAATTATACATTGCCTTTTTTGCTACCGTTTATATCGCGTAGTTGTTGTATGTAAAATAAAGTGCTCCGTTTATCTTGTTCTCTGTCGCTATCTTTTCAGTGCCCCTTTCAACTCACCCATTACACGCAAACATACTGCCCAGATAGCAGAACTTATCAACTTACTCTAGTTTTCTTGAGTGCACCCATACATCGTATATACTTTTAAACACACTTTTTTTCTCTAAGCATAACATTTGTTATAGTTAGATAAATAAGGGTGGGGAACCGTGTGGTACCTTCAATAATAAATCCTAATTAATGTTTCGTACATATTGAAGAGCGTAAATGGGAGACTATATTACCATACCTTCGGTCCCAGTAATCGAGTCTGGATTGCTTAAAATCTTTGGAATGGGTACGGATCTCGCGGTTGGTCATCATACGTGGTGGTAATACTAACGCTCGGCGCGTTCGAGTATCGCTACCACACAAAAAATTTAACCAAAATGACAGAGTTTTTTTTTGGTTACATCGGGAACCGAACGTAAAAACCACGAATGGAAGTAAAAGATCTTACCCCTAGGCTACAGAGGTCATCTTTTTTGTGATAATTGAAGTGTATATTTGAAACTGTAACTTTTGTTATTTTTGTGTATGTAAAAAACTAATGAATACACGCTCTAGAACGAATCATATTGAGAAGAAAATCAAATTTAGACGAGAAATTTGTTCTACATAATAAAACGAAATAAGTATTCAACAGGCTAATTTTGATAAATCAAGTCATCTACAGAAAAAAAAAAAAAAACTTGTTTAAAAAAACCAGAAATGAATTGCGACAGACATAACATAGAACTAATTTCGATATTTTGATTTTATCCCACAACCATCAAATCTCGGTTTATGGCGGTACAACAAATAACTTTCGTTTTTCTACCCCTTTTTTTGATAATTGAATCTATTCCACAAGTCTGATGGTGTAGCTTTATTCGGAGAAGTCGAAATACATCAACAAGCCTGTTTGCAAAATAAGAGGCGCTGCGGGAAAATCAAGGGATTCCGTTAAAACAATTTCACATTGGAACAGAAAAAAATGGGAAGCGACCCGTGACTGAAACGTCTGTTAGTTTCCATTTCAAAGTTTGTTGAATCTGTTCATATTTTTGATATTTCATGAAAATAAATGTTGGCCGAAAACAAAGTATCGTCAAAAGGTGCTTTCGTTTTATTATATTTTCGTTAATTTATTGTATTGTGTCCTTCAATACACTCGATAAGGTTCCGACCAGGTTGGATATACTGACAATCTCCGTGGTTCAGATGGAAAGACAGTGTTCAATCTTTGCTACCCCATTTTTTTTAAATGCTTACAGTCTGGTTTTTACTTAAGACATGTTTAACCGTTGTTATAATTATTGTATTATACTTTTTGTTATTAACAGTACAACCTGGCGAGCTTATACAAAATCTTTCTGAAATCGCTTAACATCTTTCTGGTTGGCTAGAAGATATTGCCATGCGGTAATATCTACCAACCAACCAGAAAGATGTTAATGAGGTCTTAAGTGAAAAACAGACGGGAATCGTTTATAAAAAATCTGAGTTCCAACGGGAATCGTACCCGCAACCTCCGTGCTGGGAGACAGGCGTCTTACCAACTGGATCACGGAGGTCGTCGTTTCTGGTTTGTCGGAAGATATTTTCACATGGTAATAAATTCGTCAGGTTATATTGTATACAACGAAAGTTTTATAAAATATGAAATGATTATATTTTCTTTGTACGAGTATTCAAGTCCCTTAATGGAATATCTCCATTGTATATTTTGAATATGTGTGAACCACACCGGTACTGGTTGGTATAGGTGGATGGTTGCCGCATACTCCTCGGGGATTCCGGCGTGACGCCCTTTTGGAGAGTTTGCTATGTAAACGGCGCTATATAAATTTCCCTTTTATTATTACAAAAGTATTCCCTTTTATTAAAACATTATCTTTAGTCTCATAAATCGAGCATTTAGAATTTTGAACCACTGGAGTAGGTACATAACTCGCAGTTCATCATCGCACGTGTTAGGAATACTACCTCGAAGGTTGGCAATCCTTATATCTACGAATGTTAGGCGAACAATGCCTGTATCATTCGAAGGTAGTAGTAAAGCGCGGATCTCGAATCGACGACTTTCTGCACGGAAGCCCAGTGTATTACCACACGTCCATGCATTTTATTTTGTCTCATTATTCAAGTAGTGTGGATTTTATCCCTCTCTTTCTTCTGTGAGCAAGCCATGATCGGTTGGCTGTCGCGCCAACACAAATGTCGAGCAGATATATGAGCGATGACCTAATCCTATGAAGTACGTTCGTATGTCTGTGACGCGGGAGGGTAGGTTCTGTCAGGTTCAGTCAGCAACCCCAATCCCCTGCCCCCACGGCAGCATCCCACCGCCCCGGAAACGGTAACCGCGATCGCACATTTCACAAGCAAGAAGACAATAACAACAATTTCGACAAACAAAAAACAGTAACAACGGAACAGAATGTATACACTAAAAAAATAACAATAATGTTATAAAACTATTTATATAATAATGTTATAAAACTTAAGTGTAATTAGTGACTCGTACATATTTGCAAATATTAGCAAATATTGTACATATTTGGTTAGAAAACCGTAGAAAACTCACCAAGAGGAAACGAACTACAAATAACCTCTATAGTCCTTCTGTTTTGTGATTGAAACACATTCGGCTTTAAAATTCACTAACCAAAGTTAAACGTTTTTACTCATGTATACAGTGAAAGACAAAATAAAGGTAAGGTTCTCTGAAGACTTGTGGAACTGAGGTCTGTATGGATGAAATCAAACGCGTTTTTTCCAGCATTTTGGGAACTGGTATATTGGCAGTATTTTAAAGAAAAAATGTAACGTTGATTGAAAATTTGCCATATGGTAATAAAATTTTCAGATTGAAGAAATTACAACAATGAACGAAGAAATGTTATTGAATGACTGATGTAAATGTCGAGTGTATGATGTGGTGTTGTAAAACATGATTTTGATGTGGTGGTTGAGAATATGATGCGATTAGTATTATGCATGTGATGGTTTGTGATTTAAATGTGTGTCATAACTTGTGATTTGTGTGATAGCTTGTGATTTGTGCATGTGATAACTTGTGATTTAAATTACGGATACTATTTTAGTGTTAAAAAAAATTGATTGAGGAATAAGTCCACTTCGTTACAGGTCTTGCCTGGTTCAGCAGTTCTTTATTTCCATCGAATGGAAGGTTTTTAGCATTGTTATGCACAAGTACTCTACGGTTAAATTTTCCATTAAAATGATATTAATTTGAAGGGTTCAATAGTGATTTAAAAAATAGATAACAAAGTCACACTAAATGAAAGAAATTCCGCTTCTAAAGGATTTTTGAAACTTTTTTGATAAAAATTACGCTCGCTAAATTTGAATGGAAAATATCACAATGAGTCCTTCCGGAAAGGTTAAACATTGCAGAAGAAAGAAATGTATCGCAAAAAAGTAGTCCACTTCTTATTGTTTGAAACGTTCTTCAACGTTCGCAGATATAATTTTAGCAAAATTTCATTTCGCAAATTTGAAGCACACTCATGTTATTCGCAATAAAACCAACAATTGTTTCGTTTATTTTCTTTCATTCCGTTTACTTTCAGCAGAGATACATTAAATAAATCCATTCCTACTTTCATATTTTTCATAAAAAAATTCAGGTTTTAAACAGGATAGATTTTTAAGGAAGAGAACATTTGTTAAGAGAAAACATTGTAAAAACACTGATATCAGAAGGAAATTTCATTATCAAACCCTATTTGGTCCCTTAGTTAATTTCTTCCTCTGTCAACTCAAAAATATCTGACATACGTATATACTATACAACCATCTCTATTTTTGTGGATGTAGTTTGGATGAGGAGAACTTGAATCCCAGATTTCCTAATTTTAATTTTTAACTTCATACAATTATAGCACCACGCTGCCTCCCTGCTGGGAGAGGCAGATATGACAGCGTCAAACTTTATTTAATAATGTATCTTCTTTGTCAAAAAACACTTTTTTGTCAAAAAACTATTTGGTGGGCGTATTGTCAGGTGGCAATCTCTCCCAACCAAACAGACAAAAGCAAACAAATCAAGTTACATGGTCGGGAAAAATATAAAAATGATTCTTCATCTTTACACTGTTTATGAACAATATACATAGTACAAGCGAGATATCATCAGAGGAAAACGAAGGGATTGTGAAGGGGAAAGAAAATCAGGAATGAAATACTTTATATTACTGACTTTTTGAAATAAAGAGTTTTTCAGTACCTTCTCAAAGCATGCCAATGACGGAGCGATTCTAATATTGATTTTTAACGGGGACCAGAGTCTCACTGCATGACCAGTAAATGACTTGAACTTTCCTATCTCGACACATATGTTACTACCTTGATCAAAAAGTTTTAGAACTTTATTCATAAAATCGAAAATACAAGTTTATTCATCAAAATCGATATGACCCCCTTCAAAGTACTCCCCATCGACTGCAACGCACTTACGCCAGTGATTGATACAATACTCGAAACACCGCTGGTACTCAATTTTCGGTATGTCCATCAGAGCCCTCTTTGATTTTTTCATGACATCCTCTCGGGTGGTGTAACGCGTTCCGCGAAGCGGTTTTTTAAGTCGGTTGAACAGGAAAAAGTCGCAGGGAGCCAGATCAGGTGAATTCAAAGGCTGCTACATAGTAGTAGTACTCGTGTTGTTTTTGGTCAAAAACTCATGGAAATCATGTCTTTCGCGATTTCAACGCTGTCCTTTTTTTTGCATGAAATTGAGGTCTTTGTCTTGAGCGGATCCACAAGTTTCAGGTCCTCTGCCAGCTCTTTGATGGTCAATTTGCGGTTTTTGGCCAACATTTCTTTGATTTTATCGATATTTTCATCAGTTTTCGACTGCCACTGCGTTTGTCATCCTCGACCGACTCACGACCACTTCTGAAGAGTTCGTGCCACCAAAAAACACTTCTCCAACATTTCCAAGGCCTGCGGACCGTTAAATCCGTTTTGCACACAAAATTTAATGCAAACTCGTTAATGCCATTTTCAAACTTGTAAAAAATCAAAAACACGCACAAAGGTAGATGTACTCAGTACAGCGTAACTTTTACAAATGTCAAGCTATGACGCTGAAGTTTAAAGGGAAGTGTCAATGAAAGATGTAACCTAACGAATAAAAAGGAATTCCAATCGGGTGACTGACAGCGCCACACGGTGGCCGGTCCTAAAACTTTTTGATCAAGTGGTATATAGCTTCTTCCACATTCTACGAATACAACTTTTACAAATTCTTAGACTTTTACTTTTTCTTCTTTCAAAACATCCTTCATTCTATCCATCCAACGATTCTCTCTTTTATCACGTTTTTAATTCATATTTCCACTACATATTTTTTGGTAGTCTTTCTCTATTCAACCGTTCCACGCGCCCAAACCATCTCAGAGTGATGTTCTTCATCTTACTCAATACATGTGTCTAATGTTCACATTCACCCCTAATCACTTCATTCTGTATTCTGTCCTACACTGTCACACTATATACGAGTATTACTCTAAGAGCACGCATTCCAGCAGCAATTAAAATGATTTTTTTTTTTTTATATTCTAGCCTATTTAAAAAAGTGTAAGAGTTTATAAAAAAAAATTAGTGTAGATTACACAGTTTTGATCTATGACAATATTTCTTAAATTATTAAATAGAGCAAATTTTAGTATTTTAGCTTACTTTTTTTATTTGTAATTTGTTTTATCAAACACTGTTTATTCCACTTTTTGTAACGGTATAACCCAATCGGTTTCCACAAGGCTTTCACCTCATCATCAGGGAAGGACAAACAAGAGTGTTGTCTGTGCTCCCCTGATGATTAGGTGAAAGCCTTGAAACCGGTAGGGTTATACCGTTACAAAAATTGAATAAACAGTGTTTGATACAAACAAATTACAACATCTTAAAACCTCCACAATGTCATCCCTTAACTATAAATAATATATTACTTTTTTATATTATTGTAATTTGTCCTTAATGTACATATGCATAATGACTAATTATTATTATTTTATACTTACATACCAAGACACCATTTCCAGCCGGGGTTGGCAGAAAAGACAGAGCGTCGGACTTTTCTACATCAACGTTTTCTATATACATCCTTCGCATTTTTCACATTCATACACCTTCTCATAAAACCAAAACGATTTATTTGACTTTCAACGTTTCCTTCTTTCATAATATTCACTTGGTCCAATCATACATTCCTTGGTCTTCGTTTACCACGCTTAATTTCGTGTAATACGTAAATAGAAATAATCAACGTTTATTTGGAGGGAGTAAAATATTTCGTTTCGGAGAACGCACAGGTGGAAATTAAAAAAAAATATATCGATAATAATTTATCATTGTATTCAGAGAGCAAAACATTTGCTTAGATATTCCATGGTTACTTGGTGCCCAGAATACACAACAATCGTGATAATCAATTCAGAGCGACAATTCACTCGAACGGAAGATTTCGTGGCAAGATCAAAACTTAGTTGACAGACGTTGAAAATAAGGGAATTTATTAATATGTTAAGATATTATAGGAGTTTCTAGTGAGAGCCGTTTCTAGTAAGAGCCAACAGAAATCGCCCTATAATTCGTATCAATCAGGTCCTGCTCAGATCATCAAAACGAATTTGTTTACTGAGCATCATAGTAAAAATAATGAATAAACATTAGTACGTATGCAAATTATTAACTCGATATTATGAAAAATGAAGTAATAACATATACATTTGCATTTGTCTCCTAAAATACTGCACAAGATTTATCGCGGTTTAAGTTTTTTCTCCGAAAAGATTTTTTTCCACAAATGAGGATATATTTTTATAAAAACTTTTAAATTGGGACTCTTGGATGAAGATGAATTAATCCAGTAACCTAGTAGGTCCAGAAAATACGGAAAAACCGATGAAAATTTATCAAGATCAAGCCATAAAATGTGATGTGGCATTTTGTGGATACAAATCGTGCTAGACAAAATAGCGAAATGGTTGGGAGAGAAAAGAAGGAATAAAAATTCAATATGTATGTCAACTAGGTAATTAGATTTCTGCTTTGTAAAATTATTTGATTATAAAGATTTATAATATTTAATATATCTATTTATTACAATGTATGGTTTTTTTATCGACAATTGAATATTATCCCAATAATAAATTCAAATGAAAATTTTAACAGGGCATAGACACAAATTTTTTTACAGGGCATAGACACAATTTTTTTTACAGGGCATAGACACAAAATTTTTTACAGGGCATAGACACAAAATTTTTTACAGGGCATTGACACAAAATTGAAGTGCCACAAAAAACATAATAATAATTTTTTATTTATTTTCTCAATACAGCCCTCATTACATTGAAAAAAATAAAAAATGTTAATATTAAAAAAATATATATTAATATGCTTACATACATACACACATAAATACACGTACATACACACATATATTCAAATTCACTTAAATACGTTGATGAGTACTTATTAACGCCCCCAATCTTAGAAGAAAATTTTCTTTTGCTTTTTGTAACGTGATATGAAATATGTTAATGTTCGAAACAGTCCCGTTCAAAGGAGTTAATAATAAAAAGACATTTTTAAAGAACAAATTCTCAAAGGCACTAAACCTCAAGATTTGAACCTACTCATAAATTTTGTTAAGACCTCCGAAAAATAATTTACCTTTGAGTGTTTTCTAAAGCTGCACTCGCCACCCATATCTTCGATACTAGGAGGCAGACCATTCCACACTACAGGACTAACAATGGCAAAAGCTCTTTCAAAATATCCCGCCCTACTGGATTACATATGCAAATAAAATCAGAAAGCAGTATGAACATGCATATCATCCTACCATTCATAAAATACAAACATGAGACCGGGCCACGGCTCAGGAGTCTAAAGTCCGTAACAAACAAAAAAAAATGTGTTTGTAAAAAATAAATATTCCTTCGAATAACTTATTCACTCAATACACAAAAAACACACACGTTAGTCGGATTTTTTTAGTTACTTTGAAAAACTTGAGAGAAAAAGAACAAGAGTGACGTCGTGGCACTGGATGTATAATTTAAACTAGAAATCTCTCATTAATGACGGTAGTAAATCAAAAACTTATGATATATTTTTTAATTAAGTTGAAAAGTTTTTCCTACATTTTTTATATCCAAATTTGTTTTTTCTTCTTCAAAAAATGTTACGTGTGAACAATATTTTTGGTTTACATATCAAAAAGTGACAGTTGTCTTATAATATTTAAACATTGAAATGTTTTGAATAAATAATTATTTGATAAACGGTTAGATGTATACATTCTTAGACATGAACTTACGTATAAGCGTTTTAATTTTTATTGATAAATAAAAGCGCTTCCTGAAAGAAGTTTTTAAAAGCATTAAAACTATTTTCAATATGTGCGAGAGCGCAGCATATTAATTATCCTATCGATGCAATCTGGATACGAGTTTTATTATTTTAATCTTATCCTATTAGATTCATCATTATTTGTCTCAATAAAACGTTCATAAATTTGGCGATATATTTTATTTCATCCCCCATTTTCCACGAATACCCAGCCCGACCTTAGACTTTATCTAAGGTCATGGTAAAATATTTTCAGATTAAGCACTCCAGTATTTGCCTAGATAAGCCATAAGCTCGTGACGCTATATAAAATACCATCCTATTTTATCGGGAACCAGCTGAGAACATTAACATCTTGCAAGTTTTCAGTTTAGGTCCAATATTCAAGATTACTCCACTCCTCTCTCATCCTGCTGTTCTCCTTTTTTGATTTCTTTATTAAGAGTAAATTACGAAAGTTTAATATTTGCCTACGGGATTTAGATATTTTTTTTAAACACAGAAGATTTTTATGAACATTCACTTTTATTAATTAAATAATGAATGACGTGAATTAGAAATTATGGTGGAAATGATAAAGGCTGATGTGTTGAGTAAAATGATGGAAATGATAAAGGCTGATGTGTTGAGTAAAATGATGGAAATGATAAAGGCTGATGTGTTGAGTAAAATGATGGAAATGATAAAGGCTGATGTGTTGAGTAAAATGAAGAAGAGCACTCTAAGATGATTTGGGCACGTGGGAGAAATGAATGAAAAATGGTTAACAAAACAAATATAGATGTAAATGCGATTAAAAGGCGTCTTTAAGTAAGATCTAGTAAAGTATTGTTAGATCAAGAATATGATATTTTGAAAAAAAAAGGAAATGTTAAAAATCATGGAATCATATTAGCTTTATGAGAAGGTGTATGGATGTAGAAGATTATGTCCTCAGTGAGATACAGGCAAAAGCCTAGTTTACTGGGGACACGAAAAATGAAATGCAACAAACCCACATCCATTAAAATTGTGTGTCCAAATTAAATTACCTGTTGTTTTTTCACAACTGGTGTACGAGTATATTGCTTGTCATGTGTAAAATCAATAAATAAAAAAAGGAGACGGCGTGATGGTACGTTTGTAATATTGTATATTAATCAAATTTACAAAATATTTTTAAATAAACCAATCTTATGATGTTTGCAAGTTTAATTATGTTGGAACAATAAAATTACGAGACACACTCGCCAAATACATTTCCCCTTCAAAAGTTCACCAGGAGCTCACAAGCCTATATTCATGTAATCTTCTGCTACATAATATGATATTTTCATCAAAATATCAAGTATGGAGTGGTTAAGGTACTTAATGGGAGTTTCTCAGAAGGAAGTTTCTCGTAAACCTTTATGACGAGGTGTCAGTTTATTCGTACCCCAGATTATGTCAATTTCATTCGATTGTTCAAACTATTTTGACCAATTGAATAAAAATGAATTTTCGATTTAAAACTTCAACTTTAAGATTCTTTTATATAACTTGAACCAATCATATCAAAAGTTTCGGCTTTAAATATGTTAAACTCCATTTTAGAATGTTCAATGACAAATTACTTGGTTGTTGCTACTCTTATGTAGTTTATCCCTGGAGGACATATGAAATAGATGTAAAAGTGCATATATTGGAATGACATAAAGAAATATTGACTTAAAAAATACAAGCATTATAAGCGGTGGTAGTTTAATAAAATATTTACAGGATTCGCAAACCATATTATGGAATCCACTCATAATTCAAGATAAAGTAAAGGTAAAAAAATTTGTTCTACACAAAAGTTATAAAATGCTATGAATTAAAATACATTAGAGATCCATTAAACCACAAGTTACAATAACATATTAATAAATAACCAAAGAATAAATTTTTTTTTCGTTTTTGGTCGAGACGTCACACACACTTTCGATTAAACGAAACGTCAGTTGGACCTTGCTTTTTAACAATCCAGGTTCATTCTGGCTGTAAAGAGGTAGAAACATATGTCTTCGGGATTATTATACCTTATTAGTGGAATAACAAAGTAATTTAATCGTTAATATTCTAAATAAAATAAAAATATAATTAAAACATTGTTTTACCAACTTGAAAACATATATTTAACCCAATTAGTTTAAAGTCATGTGCGATTCATCTTCAAGTCGACGCCGAACTCAAGATGAGTCGCATGTGACTTGAAACTAGTTGGGTTAAATATGTTTTTTCAAGTAGATAAAACTGTGTTTCAATTTTTCATTATATTTGAATAAACATGAATTTTGCGCATGGTTAACGCTAAAATTCTAGAAATATAAAATTGACTTATGAAGATTTCTAAGACATGATACTTTTGGCCTACCATGGGACCGTTTTTCCAAAATGATACTTGCGGTTTGTGGTTGCGTTCCTTTGGGGAATAACCAAGATTTAAAAAAAATCGTCGCCTCAAGTTGGAGTTAGTTTTCTTTCACGCGCATTTAACAAATTACCGTAGTCAGCATCCAAAGACCGTGCAGGGTGGTAATTACTTGAAGTTGATGAGAAGCGTGCAGAAACTACAAATTCTTCTCTCCCCATACTCCACTATAACTTGGAAACGAGACGTTCATTTGTAAAGGAGCCTTGTCGAACAATCGCTTTCTTAGAATGCTTTCTGAGAGCTGGATTTAAAATAAAAGTCACCCCAAGTATTCCCAATGATAATGGTGTG
Source organism: Odontocerum albicorne (assembly GCA_949825065.1). Classification (NCBI taxonomy): domain Eukaryota; kingdom Metazoa; phylum Arthropoda; class Insecta; order Trichoptera; family Odontoceridae; genus Odontocerum; species Odontocerum albicorne. The sequence continues at coordinate 7,555,714 of OX463842.1, read as the reverse complement.
AAAGGAATAGTTTACCATGTCTAAATCGTCTTTATTTCGATTTTCGACTGAATGTTGAATCAATTAGATTTAAAATCCTTGATTCTGGAAATATATGAGTCAACGTAAGTGTATTTAAAAACTGATAATTATTCGTCAATAGTGACGAAAGTTTTTTTTTTCAATGTGACGCTGTTCTTGTCTTTGTGTTGTTTCATACTGTTGTCGTGTTGCTTTTTCTCCAGTTTCGTGTGCTCCTTGTGATTGACGCGATTGTTAATTATTTTTTAACATCTGCTATTTTTTATTTCTATCCGTAATAATAAGTCTGTAATACTTTTAATTAAAATTTGAAAAGCAAAATTATGAGTAAAATTCGTTTTCGAACTGAAACTTGAAATCTTTAATAATGCAACATTTTAATGAATTCAAATCCATAACAGTGTTTATGTCTTAATGACAGAAAATATATTTTGTTTATTATTACTAACCAAAATATATTACAATATTTACATAACAGCATAAATAATGAAACTTAAAAAAATATTGATAAAATTATAAATGTTACAAGAATCAAGCATTCTCACTCATTATAAACTTCTTTCTCGTTATATTACTTATATTTTTCTGTTCAAAAGTAGGCATATATTCTGAATTAAAAACATAATTAACCATCGTTATTTTATGTCTTAAACAATAATCAGATAGAAGCGACAGCTGCCATATTGGAAAAAAATCAAACTATGACATTTCATTAAATAATACGTGTTACCATCGAACCGTAACATTAACACCTATTGTATCATACACGGACGTTTGTTCCACCGATTTCATATTGTTTGATGATAAATAAATTAATAAATATTATATGTTAGTAATAATTAATAAATGTCATACATTATATCTTCTCCCTGGCTACATCCCAACTCATTGTCTGCGAAGACTGTTGGGGTCAGCTCTCCTCGTCCTCAGGTTGTATGCTATTTTGTCCCGGACTACGTCCCCCAGATCGGGCCTCTGCACCAGGTTATCTTTTTGCACCACCCATGAATTCTTTGGTCTTCCTCTGGTCGTTATTCGCGGAAGATCCATGGAGATTGCCTGGTTCACAGTGTGATCGAGTGCTCTGTCGTCCAACGTGCCCATACCATATCAATCGCCTCTCCTACATCTTGCTGTTGATGTATGTAACACCTAGGCTTCCACGAATGCGTGAGCTTTTTATTTTCTCTCTTAGAGACACACCAGCTGACCATCTTAGCATGCGCATTTCAGCAGTTTCTAGTTGCCTAGAGTAAGAGTTATACATCGTACAGCATTCGGAGCCATATAAGAGTGCGGGTCTGACAATCGTTCATGTATTATATGTTATCACATAAATATATCTTCCAGCTTTGAGGGCACTTTTTCCATTTTTTGTGAGATCTTCTTAGTAAAAACATTATAAGCCATTGTTATTTTTTGTTTTATAATCATACCAACAAGTCACATATGTAAAACATTTATTTACAAATTGAAATGTTCTAGACACTATTTTAATCAATTAAAAAATAACTATGAAACTGCAATTTTAACATCGATCGTTACAGACAGACGTAAACACAACCCTTTTTTAATTTATTATTTATAGTTAAGGCATAAGCAGTGTGGAGGTTTCAATACATTGTAATTTGTTTTATCAAACACTGTTTATTCCACTATACGAGTATATAACATTATAACCCTGCCTGTGCTCCCCTGATTATGAGGTGAAAACATTGAAACCGGTAGGGTTATACCGTTATAAAAAGTGGAATAAACAGTGTTTGATAAAAACAAATTACAATGATTTTTAATTGTTCAGTGATACTTTTCCCGTCATCGTAAAAATACTGTGTCTTATTATCTCCATATCGAGACAATATAATAGAGTATAATATATGTTAATATACAATTCGACTTCACACTCCACCTGACGTACTTGACTACCATCTCTTATTGAATTACACCCGCCTTCTTAAATTCTCCGAAAGAAGAATTATATTCAATTTGATTTTTTTGTATAACATCACTCTCAATATCTTTAACAGTCACGATATATTCGTTCAAATTGGTTTCCACACTCCTGCTAGAATTAAATGGAACCTTTTACAATAGAAATGTGACAATAGCAATTTGTTAACGACAGTTGCAAGTTGTAATTCATCAATCGAGATTACATTTCTAGGTTAATGGATATTTTTGATGTAGACGTGCAAATTTTTTTCATATTTAAGTGTCAAATAATTCTGTAGTAAAACGGAGTTCTACAATATAAACACTATATCAATTAATAGTTGTTGTTAAGGAGGGGTTTTCTCCAGCATTTTCTTAAAATTATAGAATACTGGTTATTCTGTTTTATCTCTTTTTTGTGGTTTTGATTTGATTCGTTTATTTATTTACTTTTCAAGTTGTACTATATTTTGACATTTACTTTTCAAGTTGTACTATATTTTGACATTTACTTATCAAGTTGTACTATATTTTGACATTTACTTTTCAAGTTGTACTATATTTTGACATTTTCATTGATCATATTATGAGAGACATATAGCTGTAACCTAAAATCCGAAAGCTGTCCTATTTGGGTCATGTACATAGAGGAACAAAGTACAAATTACTGCCCCTCATCATCCAAGGCAAAATATAGGGTCACAGAGGTGTTGGCAGGAGGCAAATCTCCTGGCTCTTCAATATAAGTGATTGGACTATTATAAGGAACATTGGGGGTTTTTTCGGGCTGCCGGAGACAAAGATGCCTATAGTACTCTCAGGTGATACTCAACGTTGGGGTGACCTGACATGACACTAGCAAGAGGAAGAACACCTGTATCCTGAATTATTAGTTATGTTTTGCAAAATATTGATGCGTTATCTATTGTTTTTTTATTGTTACTGTGATATATAAAGGATAATTAACAGCAATATATTTTGTCAGTAAATAAATTGATAAATATAAATAATAAATATATAGAGTGCCTTGATAAGAAGTGATTATTATGTTATGCATTAACAAAACTTAGTTATATATTCATCGTTTCAACAAAATGATAATGTTGATTCAATACTTATGATTTTTATCGCGTATTAATATTCAAGGCTCAACTAGTTAGAGGACTCAATCGGGTCTCATCGTCATGGAATTATTTCTTCTAAAATACTAATATCTCAAAAAATATACCTATATGTGGTGACTATCACGAGTCCTACTTGAGGTCACAAGTCTAGCTGAAGCACTTGTTCCATGAGGATGACGCTAAAATTTACGAGTTGAAACTAGTCGAGTATAAAAAGACTAATACGCGATGACACCGTTAAGTTTTAAATCGATGCATCAAATTTTTGTGAAAAAAAAAAGACAATACACGAAATGACCATTAACTAATCCTTATTTTTCAGAAAAATATATTTTCATTTAGAAAGTATCGCTCTATATTAAAAAGAATTTTAAACACTTTAACAAATCATTTAAAATAACATTTCATAATTATTTCTAGTTTTATGTTACGAGTATTTTACTATATAATTCAAACAGTCTAATTCGAGGGTAGTGAACTTTGTTTCTAATAATTAATTAAATAATAATAATTTCACAAGTTTAAATTTACATTCACTTTTATTTGGCTAGTGTCAATAGAAAATTCAAATTTGAGGGAAGCGCCAACCTTGATGGGTGTTTTCTGGTTGATAGTGTAAATGGTAGACGGAACAGACACAGGACACACAATCGATGGAAGTGTGAGATAAATGGTAGACGGAGCAGAGACAGGACACCCAATCAATGGAAGTGTGTGTAAATGGTAGACGGAGCAGAGACAGGACACCCAATCGATGGAAGTGTGAGATAAATGGTAGACGGAGCAGAGACAGGACACCCAATCGATGGAAGTGTGTGTAAATGGTAGACGGAGCAGAGACAGGACACCCAATCGATGGAAGTGTGAGATAAGTGGTAGACGGAGCAGAGACAGGACACCCAATCGATGGAAGTGTGAGATAAATGGTAGACGGAGGAGAGACAGGACACCCAATTGATGGAAGTGTGAGATAAATGGTAGACGGAGCAGAGACAGGACACCCAATCGATGGAAGTGTGTGTAAATGGTAGACGGAGCAGAGACAGGACACCCAATCGATGGAAGTGTGAGATAAATGGTAGACGGAGCAGATACAGGACACCCAATCGATTATAGTGTGAGATAAATGGTAGACGGAGCAGAGACAGGACACCCAATCGATGGAAGTGTGAGATAAATGGTAGACGGAGCGGAGACAGGACATCCAATCGATGGAAGTGTGAGATAAATGGTAGACAGAGGAGAGACAGGACACCCAATTGATGGAAGTGTGAGATAAATGGTAGACGGAGCAGAGACAGGACACCCAATCGATGGAAGTGTGTGTAAATGGTAGACGGAGCAGAGACAGGACACCCAATCGATGGAAGTGTGAGATAAAAATGACTAATGTGCCATTTCAAGAAACATGCGGAATAATATTAAACAATAAATAACAACAATAATAATAATAATATAATAATGATGATGATGATGATAATAATAATAATAATAATAACAATAGTATACTAGTAATAATAATATTTATACTTATAATAATAATAATTATTATAATAATACTACTAATAATAATAATAATAATGCTAATGATTATGATAATAATAAAAATAATAATAATAATATTTTATGATACTGATCCTGAGAACTGAAGAAATAAATAATTCGAAATTGAGTTAATTGAGCGCGTCATTGTAAAAAATATGAAGGAATTTATGAAAATCGGTGTGAAATACGATGTTTAGAGGGTCTAAAAATATAGAAAAGCTAAAAAATTAAAAATGTTTTGTTTTCACAAATTACTGAAATATATTTTACCAGAATTATATTAGGCAATTTTCATTGTTCGACATTGTATTGTTAAAAGGAACCGATACAAATTTATATTCTCGATTTGAGATTTTGTGATCAATTTCTGAAGTGCTCAAGTAAGCACAAAATTGAAAACTTTTCCCAATCGTATTGCTCATTGCTACGAGTAAGTATCGTCACTCTCAAGATATCCTTGGGCGTTTCCAATACATCCATATACTCGTATATGATATGTACAACCCGCAGCTTCGAGAGAAGCGGTTACAGTAAGACCAGTGCACTCTCCTTTCAAATCTCCAGTTTCCATAAGCTTCTCTAAACTCTTCGTTCGCCACGGGCAACGTGTTCAGAGGATTTGTCAATTGTTGATATGTTAACTACGCTCAGCCCCACCTTTAGTAGATGTATTGATTCGTATTGCGATTCTAAATATCTAAATTTGTGATTTTTTAGTTTCAAATACATCTTCTTCTTCTTCGTCCTGGCACTGTCCTAACTCATTGCCTAGGTAAGCTGTTGGGGTCGGCTCTTCTCGTTCTCAGGCTGTATATTCTTCGGTTCTGGGTGTCGCTTTCATCTAGGCCGTTTCTCTGCAGGATTTTGGAGCATTGAGTCATCCAGGAGTTCTTTGGTCTTCTTCTGGACGGCTGTCCAGGAAGATCCACAGACATTGCCTGATTTACAGTATAGTCTGGTGGTTTCCGTCATATGTGCCCGTACCATCTCAGTTATCGCTCTTCCGCTTACTATTTATGTCAGTGAATTAGTTTCAAATACATCTTTCGTGTATTCATCGAGTTTTCATACCTCTATACTGTAACTGTAGATACAATTTGTGAAGATAAGAGACTTCACATTTTTGTAGCGATGGTGACAATCGTGGTCTACTTTATCTTTCCCAGTTAGAACATTGCAAATTTGTAAAGATAAGAGACTTCACATTTTTGTAGCGATGGTGACAATCGTTGTCTACTTTATCTTTCCCAGTTAGAACATTGCAAATTTGCCATTCCTGTTCTGGTGTTTTAATGTTTGACTATCAAATGATTATTAAATTTAGAGATGTTATTATTTCAATTGCAAAACTTACCCTTTTTAACGGTTTTAATTAATTTTTGATATGTGAAAAATGTAATGTTACAAATTAAGAAGTTTAAAACATTATACTTTACGTTTTATATAATTATTGACGACCTCCGTGCTCTTGTTTGTAAGACGTTTGACACTCATCCGGGGATTTCCGGTTCGGTTCCTAATGATACCCAAAAAACATTACTATTTTGGTAAAAGAGTTGTACTTTTGGATGTGTACAGTACAACTTGGCGGGCTTATTACCATTGTCAATATCTTCGTCTAGTAATTAACATACCCTAGAAGTGCACGAGTGTGCAGAGAAATATACCAAATACGTTTGAAGTCGAACCACGTGTTCCGTATATATATTTCAGTAGTTCCAACCCTGAAGGCTCGATTAATTATATCCCAGCTCCACTTTTCAATATTTCCGAATCAACTATTTGGTAAGGTAGAAGTGTTACTTTACGAAGACATTAATTAATGAAGGACATTATTTATTGTTTCAATATTTATATATAATTATACTTCAAGATGACATTTGTATTTAAGCAGTTATCTAGTTTAAATTTTCGTTTTATATTGTATTTAAAGTGAGTCATTAGGATCTATTTTATCTTTGACTATAAAAAAATAAACAAGAATTAAATAGTATGTAAATAGTATACAAGAATTAAATAATATTTTTCTCTTAAGACGTAATTTTACCTGTATTCAATTGCAACCCAAAAACAAACGCTTGAACGTCTTTGGGGAAAAGGTTTAATTTGTTTTCGCAATATTCATATACTCGTAAGGGTTAAAAAATTCAATACACATATTTTCATTTTACTGAATTTATGAAAAAATATGGACACCTGTCAGTTTAAAAGTACCGAAAATATAAGATGAACACCAAATGGATTTTATTCAATTTTAAAAGGTTACATATTTCAAAACGCACATGTCTTTTTATCAATTATTTATTAATATAAATTAAATGGTTGAATAATTTATTTAAATGCAAGATAAAATTAATTTATTTACGTTTTTAGCGGAAGTCAAGATTATTTAATTTAAATAAGATGAACAAAACCACGTTGACATGGTTTGGGCATGTAAAACGAATGAATGAAGAAAGACTAACAAAACATATACATATAGTGCGGAGGTGCGGAAGTTAAATATATTGAAGATGAAAATAATTGTACAGTAGATTTTTTAATGTTATTCATAGGATGCTGTGTGTAAAACACATAATGTGTATTTCTTTTCATTATATCATTAATGAACTTACCTCTTTCAAAACTGATAGTTTGTCTTTTACCCAAGATTTTCATAGTAACATTCAATGGATCATCATAACCAAAAACAATATTTTAGAACATTCAAGAGATCATCATAACCAAAAACAATATTTTAGAACATTCAATGGATCATCATAACCAAAAACAATATTTTAGAACATTCAATGGATCATCATAACCAAAAACAATATTTTAGAACATTCAAGGGATCATCATAACCAAAAACAATATTTTAGAACATTCAATGGATCATCATAACCAAAAACAATATTTTAGAACATTCAAGGGATCATCATAACCAAAAACAATATTTTAGAACATTCAAGAGATCATCATAACCAAAAACAATATTTTAGAACATTCAATGGATCATCATAACCAAAAACAATAATTTAGAACATTTAAGGGATCATCATAACCAAAAACAATATTTTAGAACATTCAATGGATCATCATAACCAAAAACAATATTTTAGAACATTTAAGGGATCATCATAACCAAAAACAATATTTTAGAACATTCAATGGATCATCATAACCAAAAACAATATTTTAGAACATTCAAGGGATCATCATAACCAAAAACAATATTTTAGAACATTCAATGGATCATCATAACCAAAAACAATATTTTAGAACATTCAAGGGATCATCATAACCAAAAACAATATTTTAGAACATTCAATGGATCATCATAACCAAAAACAATATTTTAGAACATTCAATGGATCATCATAACCAAAAACAATATTTTAGAACATTCAATGGATCATCATAACCAAAAACAATATTTTAGAACATTCAATGGATCATCATAACCAAAAACAATATTTTAGAATATTTAATGGATCATCATAACCAAAAACAATATTTTAGAACATTCAATGGATCATCATAACCAAAAACAATATTTTAGAACATTTAATGGATCATCATAACCAAAAACAATATTTTAGAACATTCAATGGATCATCATAACCAAAGACAATATTTTAAAACATTCAATGGATCATCATAACCAAAAATAATATTTTAGAACATCAAAAAAATACGTATTTAAACGTATTTTTTTGACACAAATGTACATTTTTAATGTGCAGGATTGTCATCGCAAAGTTTTAAATATTAATGCGCAAGATACGGCACGGCTATATTTAACGATAATTTATTGGTTGACTTATAATTTGTAATTTTATGAAAAGACAATTTAATTTTACTAACGTTTAACTTGATCTTTTAGAAAAATACACGGTGAATTTCAAAGAAATCAACAGTATTTATACATGTTAAAATACTTAGCAGACTATTCATTTTCAATTAATGCGAACGCCAATGCTAAGTTGGTCGATAATAACTTTATTATTACAAGCCTCAAATTGACGTCAGCATTTTGAAAAAGATTATTGTCCCAAAACATGCCCTGCAAATTGCCATCTCACCTAGCTAGTGAAATATATATTTTTTATAAAGATATCTATATTTATAGAGAAACAGTAAATTTCTTATGATAAATATGTGAAAACATTAGTTTTTAAATAATATATCCTAGGAAATAGTTTTGTTCAGCTTTTGGACAACGAGGACAGACTTGCTCGCACTTTTTTTACTCCGGACTTCCAGTCAATAACTGTGAACTATCTAATTGTTCCCCTGAATCATTTGCACCTATGAAACAACATGTCGTGTTTGAAGGTATGACCAAACGCAACGTCGAAAAATAGCAAAAAAATTATATGTTTGGATATAAAAAATCAATGTTTTAACCGGCCGACCAAATCATCGGTTTCAGGTTATTTTGAAACCATCTTAATTACCAGTTAACCAGTTTGGAAGCCCTAATTGACCCGATTTATTGTAATTGAGAAAGGCGCTATCTTTAAGTATAAAGGACTTTACAGAATATACATTCTTTAAAAATATATCTTTAGAACAGCTTCCAAAGCAAATTATTTTTTAAAACATGTTAATACTTCCAGCAGTATAGGAAAATTCCTGCAAGTCAAGCGAATAACAAGCCAAACATATTGTCTGAAAAAGAGAAAAACCCGCGTGACAAATGGGAAAATTTACTGCCAGCATAGTTTGAACGATATTCAGGGTACATATATGAAGAAAATAATCTCACATAGAACACGATACGATAACAAGTGTTCCTCATACATTTACAACGATTTGTATTGACAATTTTCATGTTTGAGAACTCATAAAAAAGAAAATTGTGTAATTGAAAATGTGTGATATTTGAAAACAAATAAAAATACCAATAAATAAACCTGAAAGTGAGTTATTGTATACAAATTTAGAAAGGGTTCCAATTGGGGTAATTTTTTTCTGAATATTTAAGATGATTTCTAAGAAATATTTAAATAAACTAACCCACCAGTTTCGAGTTCTGATGTTATACATGAAAAATAAAAACTAGAACGAGTAGATAAAACCTTCACAATGGGGATAATTTATCAGTTATGGGTGGTAAGTATCTTTCCAAATGATGGCACCAAATTTCTTGGTGTAAATTCTCCTTCGATAGACAAATTGGTTATACAGTTTCTTCAGTTTTCGGCACGTCTTGTCTTCCAAATGGGAAAATAAAAACTCTGATCAATTAATTTGTTGTGTCACGTCTGAAATATTGTAACTTGATTTAGGAGCTGCTAGGATGTTATGTGGTAGACATAAGTATCAGCATATTGGCCTGCTTCTAAAAAGTTAATACTGGCTTAAGTAAGTGTCGCGAAAGGGTTCATTTAAAAATTCATCTCTTTGCATTCAAATCGCTTAATGAGATATCTCCATTATACTTTTCGAAGGAAGAATTTCCGAGGAATGTTCCTTCGAAAAAAAGTACAACTTTGAGGTCGATTTATTATTCATCTAATAAATAGGGTTGCTCCAAATAAATCCAATAAAGCGGGGTATTATGATAGCGCTTTAACCGTAAGTGGTCACGTGACGTGGACTGTCTACCTCCTAGGGCCAAATATATCGGTGACATGTGCAGCTTTAGGAAGTACTAAAATAAATTCTTTTTTGGGAGGTATTATCAAAATTTATAAGTGGGTTCGAATCTTGAGTTGGAGCGCTCTTGAAGAGAGTTTTCTCTTGTTTCATATATTTATCCATTTTGTTTTGTTATTGTTAATGATTGAGTTTTATTTTAGTGTTATAACTTATCCTTAGAAGCTCTATAACAGTAGAAAAAGAATGTTGAGTACCTCTTAGCAGGAGTGATCAAGTGTCAAAAACAATTGAGTGCAGGCCGCAGTCGCTACATCCTATTCTTAAACTTTATTGTTATTTATGATTCGTAACATTCATGTTACCATCCAAAAAATAGTCAACTTCCTATTCGTCTTCTCTCGAATATTTTGGATCTAATAATTGAATATTTGAGATTGTCATCCAAGTTACAGTCTCGCGAGTAACCTGATCGATATGCCCAAATCCTCCTGAGAAGGAATATATTGGACAATTCCCTAAGGTGGAATCTGGACTATTCTACATGCACACAATAAAGAATCCATAAAATACCGCATATGCAAAGCATGTACACCATAGTGCGGTTATTTTTCACTATATAAAAAAGTTTTCAGAGTTGTCATAATGAGTTGGCTTTCATTAAGGCATTGTCAAAATTCGGTAATGTTTTTTTGACATCCCCCTGGAGATGATGGCTACAACGCCTTTAAAATGTCGGTCAATATTTAATCCAATTCAACAAGATAACGACTCCAAAAAACATTTTTTACTAGTAAATCGTGAAACATTTTTTATTTAAATGTTCCTATAAAATCAACATTAATCTAAATAAAAGGAGGCTTCCGTCATCCTTCAAGCCATCCCTCCACTCTTTTGTGGCTCATTAAAATGAACTGGTGGAGGCTTTAATAATCATTATTACACTTCTCACTTCATAATTGGAGCATTCTTTGAAACGTCAATAAGGGATCTGAATTAAGAAAAAAGGGAGAGATTTTACTTTTTCATTTAAAGGCGTGAACTTGATTTTGAACAAAGATATCGGATATGCTTCAAACAAGAATAAGGTTTCTCAAATTCTGAGTCGAAGACTTTTATACTTGTTAGGTTTGAAGAATCACAAAAAATTACAAAGCTTTATAAAATATTAAATTAATAAAGGTAAGAATTAAATCAATTTTTTTAGGACAATGACTCCTGGTTTGAATAAGGTTAGGGGTTTATTTTGTAATGGGAAATTAAAACATAAAACATAATTTTTATAAATTACTAACATATGTGTTCTCAAAGTATAGTCAAAATATTATTTAAAAAAGATGAATACAGGAAGAACGTATAGAAAACCAATCAGTAATTTTTCGACCCAAAAACACTGTATCTAATCCTATTGACGTCTTGATATGTTATATCGACACACATGTTACATAAAGCAAAAACACTGCATATAGTCCTGTTGACGTCTTGATATGGTATATCGACACACATGTTACATAAAGCAAAAACACTGCATCTAGTCCTGTTGACGTCTTGATATGTTATATCGACACACATGTTACATAAAGCAAAAACACTGCATCTAGTCCTGTTGACGTCTTGATATGTTATATCGACATACATGTTACATAAAGCAAAAACACTGCATCTAGTCCTGCTGACGTCTTGATATGTTATATCGACACACATGTTACATAAAGCAAAAACACTGCATCTAGTCTTGTTGACGTCTTGATATGTTATATCGACACACATGTAACATAAAGCAAAAACACTGCATCTAGTCCTGTTGGCGTCTTGATATATAATATCGACACACATGTTACATAAAGCAAAAACACTGCATCTAGTCCTGTTGACGTCTTGATATGTTATATCGACACACATGTTACATAAAGCAAAAACACTGCATCTAGTCCTGTTGACGTCTTGGTATGTTATATCGACACACATGTTACATAAAACAAAAACACTGCATCTAGTCCTGTTGACGTCTTGATATGTTATATCGACACACATGTTACATAAAGCAAAAACACTGCATCTAGTCCTGTTGACGTCTTGATATGTTATATCGACACACATGTTACATAAAGCAAAAACACTGCATCTAGTCTTGTTGACGTCTTGATATGTTATATCGACACACATGTAACATAAAGCAAAAACACTGCATCTAGTCCTGTTGGCGTCTTGATATATAATATCGACACACATGTTACATAAAGCAAAAACACTGCATCTAGTCCTGTTGACGTCTTGATATGTTATATCGACACACATGTTACATAAAGCAAAAACACTGCATCTAGTCCTGTTGACGTCTTGGTATGTTATATCGACACACATGTTACATAAAACAAAAACACTGCATCTAGTCCTGTTGACGTCTTGATATGTTATATCGACACACATGTTACATAAAGCAAAAACACTGCATCTAGTCCAGTTGACGTCTTGATAATTTTGAAAACCTGGTTACTTGAAGAAATTCGTATTGCCTAGTGTAATTTTCACAAAATTCAGTTGGTGGCAAAGAAATGTCAAATGCGAACGTATGCAGATTACTGTTTGCTGATGACACAGTAGTGTTGGCAGAGAGTGAAGGGGAAACGTGAATAAAAAAAAGAAGGTAAAACGCAGAGTGTGATAAGTAAATTGTATGAGAGATGCGAAGAGAAAGATCTGAGAATGAATTTTGTGAAATTCAAAGTCATGGTGATAAAAAAATGTGAAAGGTAAATGTGACATATGGGTGAAAAAATTAAGATTGCACGATGATGAATTTTGCTATATGAGGTAGTATAATTTTCAGACAGTGAAATAGTTAAGAGGGATTTCATACGTCGTTTTGTAGCGTTAGTAAACAAAGTTAACGGAGCACTAAAACATATATACTCGAATCGGACCGTATCAAAATCTGCTAAGATCATAGTACAAAAAAGTATTTTAGAACCAACAATGATGTATGGAAGTAAAATGCGGAAGTGGAAAAAACTTATTGGAGTTGAATAAATTGTGTAAAATGCGTGTACTGAGAATAATACGTGGAGCGTCAATGTATGGCAGAATGCTGAATAAAGTAATTAGGGATGAATGTGAACTTAAGGCTGATGTGTTGTGTAAGATAAAGAAGAGCATTCTGGAATATTTTGGGTATTCATAAAGATCGATTAATAAAATAACTATACAGTGCAAATGTAAGTGGGAGTCGTGGTAAAGGAAGACTAAGGAAATAGGGTTAGATCAAGTGAATGATATACTGAGAAAAGTAAAAGTAGAAAATTAGAGAAATCGTAGAGGTTGTATGGATACGGAAAAGGCTAAGGATATGTGTCGTGTAAGGAAAATATGGCGCGATGTGTTATTTTTGCTTAGCCCGACAAGGAAATGGCATGATGTATGTAGGTGTATTTTCACAAAATTGTCTTCCAGCCGCTATGCCTGTTGGAAGGGTCTTTACTTTTTTGAACGGGACTGCTTTGGATACTGACATATATCATATCACATTACCAAAAGCAAAAGTAAGTTTTCTTCTAAGATTGAGGGCGTTAGAAAGTACTCATCAACGTATTTAAGTGACTTTGAATATATGTGTATTAAAGTGTATATACTCGTATGCGTATGTTTGTGTGTGTATGTATGTATGCATATGCATAATTTTTTTATGTTAACATTTTTCATATTTTTCAATGGAATTGGGCTAAGTCTGTTTTGAGAAAATCAATAAAAAATATCTAGAATTGTTAAATGCTAGACCGTGACTAATTTATTCTGAACAAATTCTTACTTCGTTCAGCAAAATAACTAATAAAATGAATGGTTGAATTAAAATAGGCACTATAAAACCAAAAAAAAAACATAAAAAAACTAAGTATGCAGTTTCATTATATAGGACATATAGAACGAAACTGCATACCTAGTTTTTTTTGTTTCTTTTTTTGGTACTTAGTGCCTATTTTAATTCAACCATTAAAATGTTCTTATACACGTTATTCAATGAACATTGTGACAACTCGGTTATTTCATAAAATCGGCATTCTCAAGAGTTATTTTTACAAAATTGCATTTTTAACAATTCCGCAAGGGAATATATCAAGTGTCGTTAAATAAGAGATCGTGAAAATATTTTAAAATATTTACGTGATTCGACAAAATAGCTATAACACAATAAAAAATTTACAACCTTGAATTAAAAGGCACAACCTTAAATATATAATATTTTTTAATAAAATAAATAAAACAGTTATTTTTTATTTTGCATTCACCACTGTTTTACTGGTTAATAACTGGTTTCATAGACCTCCGTCTTCCTCGTCAGGTGAAGATGAATGAAATTATTTCATTCATTGTCACCCCATGTAACATACTCTGTTCAGTGCTAACAATTCTATAGTATTTATTCGATCTTATCAGTTTTTTCCACGTTTTACTTCCATGCATGAAACTTGATATTAGAATAGTGGTGTGGGCTATCATCTTAGCAGATTAATTCATCTTTAACCCTTCCTGTCCTGTGATGTGTAACTAGTACACATTGCTTATAAAAACTTTAATATCTCTATAAATATAATAAATACTGGGTTCAGATTTTAGGTTTTCCTCCGTTATACATTTACGCATTGAATGAAAATATAATATTAATAATAATTAGCCTATATCGGCCTATATCGGCCACATCAGAGATATTTTGTGAAAATCGGGAATAAATTCACCAATACAATCAAACGTGTGCCAGTGTGTGACGTAGGTATATTCATTCTAAACACCACTATGGGTGAGGAAGCGTAACTATTCACGTCTCTCGCTCACTCTACTTCGGTATATGGGAACGCAAGAAATAGAATCTCAGTTCGCTCGCTTCTCTCGCTCAGTAGCTCGCGGACTTTTGTTCGAGGTGGTCGCTTCGCCCGTTTTGTGAACGTCGGCCGATAATTTTTTTCATGTTCTCAGCAATTAAATTTCAATTATTATCACTTTTGACTTCAAATTTAATTAATTTAGGCGATTGACTATGAATATTCTTATTTTTCCGATTTTAAATCGCTCATTTTTACATGTGTATTGAATACACAGCACCGGAACGCAAGGATTGTTTTAGCACAGGAAAGGAAAGGTTAAATTAAGGTGTTATTTCGATTATGTTTGAGAAACGTGGTTTAATGCCCATCCAATTTTAACACGCCGTTGTAAGTATCGGGGGGGAACTGAGATAATAATATGAGTTTATTTGAAGGAGCGTTTCGCGAAATTTTTATTTCTTTGATCTCTGTATAGTAGATATGGAAAAAGTACAAAATTTTGTTGGCTCTAACAATGAAATAAAGTAAACAAAAAAGATTTTTTTTCAAAATACAAGATTTTTTTTCCAAATTTATTGAGAATTTTTATTTGATCGTTGAAGATAACTTTCATACACGAACAGTAAGAGATTACCCCTCAAGGAAGAAAAAAGTTTTTTTTTTTCTTTTTCACTCAGACAAAGAAAATTGGAAACTTTTGAATAGAGAGCTTACTTGAATTATTCGGATGAAATGAAGGCTGATCCGTCTGACTATAGGTTGCCTTGAACATGCCCTATAAATTAAGGTGAACATCTTTGCCAAGATCGCTAATAATAATAATAAAATAAGAGTTTATATAGTACCGTTTAGACTTAAACTTGGGGTTCTCAAGGGCGCTTTAACTTGGTGTTCCAACTGAACATTCTTGACAAAATAAAAATGTTAAAAAAAAAACAAAAACAAGTTGAATATAAGGATATGAAGGGGAGGGGGAGTTTGGCTATTGGTATACAAACTTCCCAGCATCTGCATTTTTAAATATGGAGCATGCATGTGGAGCTCGCGGGTGATTCGTTACTTTTAAATGGTGGAGAGAATAAAAAATAAATTTTCAAGATATTTCTACTAACGTGAGTGTGGTTTCTACCCATGGCTTTATTCTACACGGTTTCTTGTAGGTACGCTGGAATACTACCTTATAAACGTACGGTGAAATGTATAGGTCCCTTCCTATATCTTGCAGTTGTTGACGCGATCAATATATTATCCAACTATGTAACAAAATATATAGGTTTTGTATTATTGATAACTATTCAAGGTATATAAATAATGATCTATTTAGACAGACAAGTAAAACTAACTTGTCAAGTGGTCTCCTTTTGTTTCACGGGCTGTCCTATTTGAATTGGGCCTCGTATATTGAGATCTTCATCTTAGAAAATGTTTTGAAATAAAGATTTAAAGCTTTCTTAGAAATAGTAGCTAGTTTTTAGCGTAATAAATATTTCTTAGTTTGAAATTTTTAGAAAAAATTTTAAAATAAAGATTTAAAGCTTTCTTAGAAATGTTTGCTATTTTTTTACATAAATATTTCTTGCTTATAATTTTTTATTTGTTGTCACAGTATACTATAATTATCTTTAATTTTTGCATTTAATTGGGTTTAACCTGTATATGTAAGCTTTATTAAATAAATAAACATGTAATATTAAGAAAAAATAATTTGGTAGGAAAACCGCAGAAAACTTATCAAGAGAAGACGAACTACAAAAAAACCCATTGCAGATCTTCCGATATGTGATGGGTTCCGAGAAATGTCTTTTTTATTTAGTGACTAAATTATATTTATATTTCATCATTTATTGTAGCTTATTTCACACCGTACTCTGTTTTGTTGGCATGCTGTAAAAACCTGAATATTTAAACAGAAGTTTCTAGAGTAGTCTGTTGTTGTTTTAAAAATTATTTAAAAAATATTTTTAATATGTAAAGCAATAATATGTTGAAGTAATATCCCAAATATTATCCCAAATATTAAAAGTTCTCTCACACACTCATCAACGTATTAGTAGATAATATAATAATAGATACTGAGTAGCAGAAAAAAGGGATATAGTCTAGGGTAGACAATAGACGAGCAATCCCTTATTTGATATTTTTAAGGGCATCTCGATAGGAACACGTATTTTACTGTTCTTTCAAGGATGAATGAAACTCATTCTAACATGCTCGCCACATCAGTTAAATAAAATAAATAAATGAAAGCTGCAGCAAATTTAACCTGTCGATCGTCTTAGAAGTTTAATCTCCCTGCCATCGGAACTTTGGGTTTTATCTTTTAAACCCAACAGTTTACACACCGTAAACTATTCACGCACAGGAGTCTTCCATCCACAAGGTGGCTGACAATCATTTTCGATCACGAGGTGAAGATTGCCCTGAAGATGGTCACCTTATGATATAAAACGGTGCATCTCAAGAGTAAAAATTAATTTTCACATACTAAGGACACTTATTTGGTCATAATACGAGCAGACTATTTAAGAACCTTATTATTTTTTTTTTTTATTAAACAAAGTAAATTACTGTACAAACATTTGCCAAGGCTATACCATTATACAAATTTATTACTTAACTAATCTTAATTATATGTTATAATTTATGAACTTACTTAATCTTATTTTCCTACATATCATTTTATTTTATTTATTCAATCTTAATATATGAGATCTTAGAAATAATTAACACCTACATACTACTTATAACTAGATAACAATTCGTACACAAATTATTTAGCAAAAACAAGTCTACTCGTTTAGGCTACTTGTATTCCATCACATTCACATATTTAAGAACCTTAAGGCAGAGGAAGAAAAATAATAGGTCTTATCAAAGCTTCCGTTCATTCCTTGTGTAATTTTTTTATGTTAACCTTAATGACTTATGTGTCCTCGTCATATATTGTACGTAAACTTACCCTTATCGTAAGATTCAATCACACACATACCAATCACACCATTTCCACGTTGGGGTTGGCCACAGAACAGAGTGCCAAAGCTTCCTATCTCAATACACATATTTCGCATTTTCCACAGAAATATACTCTCTCATACAGCTCTTACGATTTCCCTTTACTTTACTTCTTTCAAAATGTTATTCACTTAATCCAACAATTGTTTCCTCAGTCTTCCTGTATCACGCCTTCCAGTCATATTTGTTGCGTTAAGCTTTCTTCATTTATTTGTTCCACGTGCCCAAATTATCTCAGAGTGCTCCCTTTCATTTTACACAATACATCAGCTTTAAGTTCACATTTATCCCTCATCGCTTAATTCCATATTCCGTCATACATTCTTATTAGTGCACGTATTTCAACAGCATATATTCCGCTCTTTTCAATATATATTTTTTGTCCACGTTCCACTCCTGTAGATTGATTGTCACCGGTAATATGTATGTCAAAGAATGTCTGATTACTTTTTTATTTTCACATTCGGGCAGTCCACTGACCACTCTTGCGGGCGTAGATGGTTTCTGACATTTTCAGCTTTCTGAGTTCCGGATATTTTTTCGAATGTTTTTCTCCAGAATTTATTGCCTGACTGGAGTTTGGTTCTTGTCAAAGTGTTTATTTATTCGATTGTTTTTCAGTGGAATAAAACATGTGGTGATAAAAGCCAATCATTCATATTTTTTTTTTAAAAACATTGTATTAAAGTAAACGTTTTAAATTATTTATATCAATCAAATAATAATCTAAAGCAAAAATGACTTTTTTACTCCACTAATTATTTTGTGGAATTCTGTATTAGAGTATTTAATAACGAATTATTAGGTGTTAGCATAAGTTGTGTCCGTTTTTTTCCAATGTAAAAATGAGCTCCAAAAGTAAAACAAAATGGTAAAGGTTATACGTCATACGAAAGGAAATTTTCAGCTCTATAAGACATTATGTTTGCTTTTACGTTACATATATTATTTTATTTGATTACAAGCCTTCAAAATGGAATGTCAAGTAGACGAAAGTGAGCACTTTCGACACTTCCTTCTGTTTGCGTTTAATCGAGGGGATAAAGCTGCCAAAGCTGCTCGCGATATTTGCGAAGTGCACGGTGAAGATGCTATGAATAAAAGGACAGCTCGTCGATGGTGTTTGCGTTTCAAAGACGGTAATTTCAGCCTGAAAGACATGGAGCGTTCCGGACCACCAGTGGACTTCGATGAGGACCGCCTAAACCATATTATTCATGAAGATCCCCTTCAAACCACCGTCGAATTGGCTGAGCAGATGAATTGTAGTCACATGACTAAGTCTTACGATCTATCAGAACATTTTAAATCAAATGTCACAAAATAAAATTTCATTTTATGTCGAGTTTTAGGTTATTATTCAGATAGCTTCTATGAACCGAAGCACTTTTATTAAACATATATTTTTTCCATTCATAAGAACATGAAAGTTAATTGTCGTTTATTCAGTTCTTTTCAACGAACAAAACGAAAAACCTTCGATACTTGTTCTGTCAACTTTACCTTTAAAGTCAATTCGACAAGTATATTTTGGTCATATATGCTGAGTAGGCACTGACATGATTATTAGAATTTAACCTGAGAAAAATCATGGGAAACACGACCCTTAACTCTTTCATTGCTGAGATAATTTCTATGAGAGCCGATGAGTGCGCAATATAGTTGCATCCCGTGATATTTTCACGAAAGTAAAACAAATTTTACATTTAAGAAAATATATATTCATAAATATAGAATTTGTTTATATATATCATTTATACATCGTCCCCTTTTACACCGGTTCAAAAATTGTTGTCTAGGTATTTAAAATTCATTCAGTATAGTTTCGAGGCCATGCTGTAAAGGTGGGGCTACACATGTAAAAAATATTCTCAAATAAATTAAAAATTTTCAAATATTTTTTTGTCCTTTTTGAAATGTGTTTATTTTTATGCTATTTTTATTTTGTCCATTGGTAATTCGGCGCAAAATGAGATACCCAGTCTTTTTTTATTTTTATCAAACGTACTTGAGTGACTTTTTTGTGTGATAAGAGTGATGTCGGTATTTTGACGCATACCGTAATGGTATTTGAATGGAGGTTTTTATGACATTTTTCGAACAACATTATATTACAAAAAAAAACAATATTTTATAAAAACTAACAGAAAAATATACTTACTAATTAGGTGTGCACAATATTTTATTTTAAATAATTTAATATTTGTGGTAAAGTTGGAAACAATGATCCAAACAAAGACCAGGTTGTGTGGGGCAATCTGGACAAAAGAATAATGAAGCATTTCTTTTCTTAGCTGTATCCCAGCATTGCCTACATCTGCGTCTTTTGATTTTATTATCAGTGTCTTTTTCACAAAACTTCGGCAGATGTATCTTGGTTTTCGATTGTACTGTTTGTCTCGGAATTGATGATGGAGGTGGACCTAGTAATTTTTTTATTATAAATAGCCTGAAATCATACAACGGCATTTTCTGTGAATTGTCTGCATTGTATAAATGCCAAGAATTCAATAACATCGTCTGGAATAGATGAATGGCCAACTTTTTGTAGCAACGTAATGTTTTCCTTTTGCATGGGTAGTAAGCTAACATCTGGTCATGATAGTCTATACCACCCATATGATTGTTGTAATTTATTACCATATTTGGTTTGGTGACCACTTGACCATGTCGGTTTTTACTATCAGACAGCTCCCCATCAAATTCA
Organism: Odontocerum albicorne; assembly: GCA_949825065.1. NCBI lineage: Eukaryota > Metazoa > Arthropoda > Insecta > Trichoptera > Odontoceridae > Odontocerum > Odontocerum albicorne. The sequence continues at coordinate 7,534,973 of OX463842.1, read as the reverse complement.
GAAGAAATCATAAAGACTTCTCGGCGGTCTTTCCATTTGGTAACACATATACCGTTTTCTGTGTACTGACTCACACTTTCTCCTTTCTTTAGTTTTTTATTTATAACATCGATCGGGTTTTCTTTTCTATTTGCTCGTAGTGTTCCTGTGACATATGTGTTTTGGTTCAATACATTTTTTGTAAGAGGAACGCTATTATAGAAATTATCCATGTAAACTGAATATCCGGCTCCCGTCTTCCCCTCTAGCAATTTCTGAACGACTTTATTAGTGTGGCCTTTGCCACCTAACTCTTCATCTGATGATCCACTATATACAATTATTTTTACGGCCAATCCACTTGATTCCCCTAACATGTAAAGTTTTATACCATACTTGGCCTTTTTGCCTTTTATATATTGGCGAAAAATCAATCGGCCTCTCCAAAGAACCAATGATTCATCTATCGATAGTTGTCTGTGTGGATCATAAATTACTTCCATCCTTCGATTGAAAAAATCAATCAATGCCCTGACTTTTGCCAAGCTCGACAGATCTTCTTCATTATTGTTAAAATGAAGTGCCCGTAAGATGAGCAAAAATCTATCTCTTGACATAAATTGTGAAAATGCCGGTAAATTGAATAGGTAGTCCGTATTCCAGTAGTCACTCAACCGGTTCAAACGTATTGTTCCGGTGTGTAGTAGTAAACCCAGCCACACCCTCATTTCGTCTTTAGTGACATTTTTCCATCGCGTGATTCTGCTTGTATCACCTTCTGATTTCGACAATACTTCAACAGCATACAAATTAGTTTGGGTTGTCACAAGATTGTACAAATCTTCATTGAAAATCAAATCAAAATAATCTATTGGTTCTTTACTTGACATCTCAATTTTCAACCCGGGTATTTTTGAAAATGGTATAGAGGCTGGTTGTTTTTTTTATATTCGACCATTGCGTAGAGCTAACATCTGGTGTTCTAGATGTTTGTGAAACAGTTTGAATTTGAATATTGTCATCATTTTCAATATTTGACTCAAATTCAGAATCGTCCTCGATGATGGTGAATTCCTCATCACTAACGTCACTAAATGAATCATCCATATCATCCTCAATCTTTTGTCTTTTAGAGCTCGATGGGCGATCCATTTTTCAAGGTAAACGTATTTTTTTTCGTAAAATCAAAAAGGAAACTTATATGATACTAAATATCACTATGTATACACCAATTACTATAATATATTTTTCAAAAGGCACTTATTTTTGCTCACAATTCACTATGTCACTCATTCAAAATTGAAAATAACTAGAAAACATAAACAAAATATCCCTTGCAGTGAGTGACCTTTTCACAAAACAGCGCTAGAGAAATAGTCCAATTATTTTTATTATCAAGTCTCACAATGAAAACAAATGGAATAACTAGAAAAAATATTATTTAAAACTGCGGGTGTAACCTCAACTTTACAATGCGTTGCACATGCGCAAACGCCCGAATGCTCGGAATCTTCCGAAATAATGACGAATATCATATGCTGATTTAATATACTAACAATATTTAGGCATGGACATGCCGCGCGTGTTCTGAGCATGAAGCCGATGTTCACATGGACACGCCACGCGTGTTCTCAGCATTGGACGAGTTAAGTAGACCCAGATAGGGCAATATGAACAATGTATTAGATGCTCTGGACACCACAGAAAAAAATGGGAGCAAATAACTTCCGAGATGGTAGTCTTCGTTCCAAAGAATATGAGATCGGACATTTTTTAATACAATAATTTATTTACAAAACAGGTTTTTGAATGAAAACGTTAATTTAAAAAAATATATGTAATCTACAAAATAAAAAAAACAGGTCATTTAATATGGATATTCACTTACTACATGGGTCTCTAGGTTTGATGCCTTTCATTTGTCATGCCCCCAGTAAACTAGGGTTTGGCCTGTAAATAAATGCAAATGCGGGGAAGTTCCTAATCTATAGCCACCCATTTCCTATCTATACACTCAATTTATCTATTTTTTTAATTTTTAATCGGTCATTAATAATGGATTCGAATCCGCAGTTGGAGTATCTCTGATGATTGTCTGCTCTCTAAACAGCGCTACAAGTATAAAAAAATTCTTTTTATAATAATAATAATTATTATAATAAAATACCATCTGAAGAAAATTATCATCAATTACCTCAAAAACATGCTCAGTTGCCTAGTTGGTAAGATTTTTTTTCTTCATTGTGCATCAAACATTCGTGTTTCAATCTTGATTTTTCTTTTCCTTTCCTCTCCACCATCCCTTCCTTTCCTTTTGATTGATGATATCTCACTTTATATGAAAAATAATGTTCGGGTGACTGTCCATCTTTGTGGGGTTCGTGGGCATGTGTTCACGTATATTATGTTTATTGATTTCGTGGGGATGGATAATCATTTGAATGATTTATGTGACCACGTAACTTGCTTCATTAACTTTTGTCTAGTTGGTTGGAAGAGATTGCCGCCTGACAATAAGCCCGCCAGATTGTATTTGCAATAAAAGTGTTAAATAAATAAATAAACATTGTGCATCAAACCTTAGTTTTTTTAATCTGGCGAGTTTATTGCCATGTGGCAATCTCTTCCAACCAACCAGAAAGATGTTTTTATAGGCCCTAAGTGTTAACCAGACTGGAATCCTATTTAAAAAAATCTGGGTTCCAGCGGGGATCGAACCCGCAACCTCCGGATCGGCAGACAAGTGTCTTACCACCAGGCCACGGAGGTCGTCTAAGATTAAAAATTCATTAAATTAAATATTCTTAAAACCTTAGACCCGTGGGGTGAAAACAAACATTTGAATATGCAAGTTATATTATACAATATTAACTTGCAAGACGAATGACTTGTGGAGAAGATTTGTGTAACGTCTTGAGTGTGGTGTTTTTTGTTGTTTTATATTATTTTTATGATTGTTTTTGGTCTGTCTGGAGTGATGAAGTGTGAGGAGTTTGATTTCACGTGATGTATACATGTGTAATTGAGTGTTACTGTTTGTCAGGTTGATGAAAATGCGCAACGGGGTTTTAAATAATCAAAAATCGGAAAGAAGTATCGATTTATTTTTTATTGCTATATGTCTTCAGTGAGATACAGGCAAAAGCCTAGTTTATCAGATCCATTAAATTGTGTGTCTGAATTAAATTACCTGTTTTCACAAATGATGTATATTTCTAAGAAATAAAATAAAATACAAGGACACAGGGTTCGACATAATTTATATTGAATAAAAATCAAAATAATATTCACTAGAAAACTGATAATATTTGAGGAAAACAGTTTAAAAAGCTACTTATTGATGACTTCTCAAACTTCCTCCTCAAAAGGAGAGAAATAAATAATCCATTAATACACTCCAACCGAATATCGAGCTCTGAAAATAATACTCTTTTTTCCCCTAACTTCTCTTAAATGTGCCAAAAGCAGACGCTAACAAATATAATCTATTTTAGGGTGACTTTGGCAGGATATTTGAGGTGGCAGTAAAGAAAAAGCATTCATAAAAGTGTGACAAATGTGAAATTAAACTTGTTCAACTAAAAAGGAAAAAATAACGATTTCACTTAATAAAAAGTGGTAAACTATATTTAATGCATATGCTAAATATATGTAGCGTAGTACTGACATTCTAATTAATCTTATGTGTGTCTAAAATTCGTATGTATTCTATGTAAAACGTAAAAAATTCGTATGTATTCTATTCGTACGTAAAAATACTTTCTCTAAGACCTCCGTGTCTTAGTTGGCATGACGCTAAATTTCTACCTAAGAGGATTCGGGTATGCTCAAAACAGGATCCCAATCTGGTAAATTGTAACATTACTTAAAATTTACCTTTTCACGTGTGGTAGTATTGCTAACATGCGCAATGACGAACTACAAGTTTCGTCCGTACTCCAGTGTTAAACCTTAAGGCTTTATTATTAGGGCGAAAGCCAATGTTGTCTCCTGGTTTTTAAAATTTAGTTTAAATCACTAATGCGAAAGTAAAAATAGTATATTTTTTTCATTTATGGAGATAACTTGATGCAAATGTGACGATAAAATATATGTTTCTGATTATAAACAAAACATCATCATCCTGGGGTTACCATTTCAATTCCCGTTGGTACCCAAGATATTTAATAACAATAAAGAATAATTTATATAGCGCCGTTTAGAGAGCAGAGTTTCCTCAAGAGTGCTCTAACTCGGGATTCAAAACCACTATTATTGACATATTAAAAGTTTTACAAAAAAAAAACAGTTGAGCGTTAGGATAGGAAGATGGTGGCTGCAACCATTAGATTAGGTACTTCCCCGCGACTCCATATGTTTAGAAAAATAAATTTGGTAAGATAAGCCGATCTATTAAAACAAGGGAAGCCGATCTATTAAACCAAGGGAAGACGATCTATTATACCAAAGGAAGCCGATCTATTAAACAAAGGCAAGAAGATCTATTAAAAAATCTTTGTAGATCTTCCGATATATATGATTGTAACACATTCGGTTTAAGATAATGTTGTAGAGCACGGTGTAGTGTATTGAAAGGTTAACATTAAAGTTTTCAGTTATTGCCACTTTAAAAAAATACTTTCTGGTTTGTTGGAAGAAATTGCCACATGGCAATACACCTACTAGGTTTGTTTCACATACAACGAAAGTTTCACACAGTATTATAAATTTTATTTCAATATTGATCAATAAACAAAAATACATTTTATTTTAATTTTGAAATAGTTTTATACATGTCTAAGCTTTAATATTTTTTGTATGGCTTTTAAGATCTGATTTCGATGAACCATAAAGTCGACACATTTTTAATAAGATCGCTTCTGAACATTTAATCAGTATGCTACAAATCTTTAAGTCCATTCATAACACCCTTCACCCGTTAAGATTAAAAAAAATGGACAAAAAAAAGAACTTATATTTTCTTTTCTACGACCTTTCGGGAAAAAAATGTTAGGCTACGGAACCATCTATCAACTAACACAAGATTCGTTCCGTCGTTGGCGTGTTTCAAACAGTGCATTTTACTGTATTTCTCTTCAGTGGTGTGGCGTGTTTCCTGGTTCCCCCATTGTATTGTATTGTATTACACTTTCATTGTATACAGTGCATACAACCTGGCAGGCTTATTGTCACGTGACTAAATCTTCCAACCAACCAGAAAGATGTTAAAGAAGCCTTAAGTAAAAGTAAACTGAAGTTTGTTATTTTTAAATCTGGGATTCCTACGGGAACCGAACCCGGATCCTTCGGGCTGAGAGACAAGCATATTATCTGCAAGGAAACGGAGGTCATCCCCAGTATCCTCCTTTCAAATATCCTTTTCTATCTCCTAGTCCTAGATGAAATTGTTATATTTGAATTATCAAATGATTTTATCTTCATATTATCTGACAACTCTTTCATAGATCATTTTACGTTTTGTTTTATTTCGCATTTGAGGAGAGTGCCTTCTAAACGACGCTGTATAAAATGTCATTTTATTGTTATTATTCTGTTATATTCATAGTACAAACCAAATGTTAATCTTTCACTTTACACTGAAAACGATATTGTTAAACATTTTTCCAGTTGTTTGAAAAAGTTTTACAATATATCGCCAAATTGTATTTAAAGTGTTTACAAATACAGAAAAAGTGGAATAATGTCTTCAATAAACTCATTTTATTTAACTTTTAAGCTTATTTTTTATAGGTTATAAATAAAATATTTATACAATTTGCATTAACAAATGTGGAATTACTTTGACTTAAACACAACGCCCATTATTTTGACGTTAACTGAAGAAATTTGAGTAAGTATTGTTTTACAAATTTATTTGAACATAATTAAGCCTCAAACAGAAAATGGTCTGGCAATACCCTTTTAGTTCCAATATCTAAGGAGTATTTACTGAACATACTCCTTTACCGTGTAAGTATTATTATTTGAAGCAATTCCAAGGGAAGTGTCCTGAGTAAACACACCAAAGGAGAACACCAGAAAGGGTTGAGTGACAAATATAGTTAATATTTATTAAGGTGACTGACCTCGGTTCAAGATAAATGTTGCTGTGTTTGAATTATAATGCATTTAATTTTATTACGTTCACGTGTGAGATAGGAGACACTGAATCACTAGTTGTTTTTGCATTTTGTGTTACCTTCTAAGAAAGAACCTTGGAAAAAAGGCAACCTTTTTAAGCTAAATCGTAAACAATGTTTTTTCTTGTTCAATATTTTGGAAAACAAATAGGGATGACTTTTTTTTTTATTTCTCAAAAGATATGAGTAATAAGCATATGCACTCTTTTATATTTTTTCCTATGGTACAAATTAAATTTATACTGATACTTAAGCAAAGTTATAAAAATTGCTCGACTGTGCATGGTTGGGCCCTTTTACCTCATGCAGGACACTGTCCTTGCAAGGAAGGTTTGATTTTAGCGATCCAATGGGGGAAGAAGAGTAGGAAATTAAAACTGAGATGCCTGAAGGATGTGACAGAGAACTGCCGCAAATTGAATGCAACCGAGTGGAGGAGGGATGCTGCTGAAAGACAAATGTGGCAGAAAATTATTTGGGTATCCAATGCCCATTTTGAGTTGTAAAGCTGATATACTCGTAGATGAGTAATTTTAATATACCACTTTTGTATTTCGGATATACCAAATGCATGTAACAAACCAAGATGCTGGACTTAAATGCAGAAAAGGCCTTGATTGGGTGGTTTTGGAAACTTCAAACATCATTAAGTCTATAAAATACATGAAAAATCTTGAAGTAAAGCTTTTAAATGGATGCATTTTAATTCTTACTTATGGTTTTTTTTTCAATCCTTTGGTACCTTTCAATATTTCTAAAAAGGTGTATGGGGCACATCGGACAACGTAGCCGAGGGACAATATTATATTCATCCCTTCTAATCTTGTTTCAGATTTTGAGCTAAAAAAATAAGTATTGCACGTATTGGCAATAGAATCCCGCATGTGAAGAGGTAAAAACATTTGCACAAGTCTAACGTTTATTAGTTTTATATCCAAAACCTTTTTATCAGACTTGGACTTCTTTTTGGATACCATCGGGAATTGAACCCAACATTTCCGGGGTAAAAGTTCAGGGTTTTACCAATTAGGTCATGAAGGTCGTTGTTATAGTATAAAAACAACAGTATTTAACAAATTGTACGAATATACACAGAAACTGACAAAAGTGTAACAAACTTTGTTAAGAAGAAAATTGGGGGTCTCCTTTGGGATACTAAAGATTGGAAATATTTGTAAAAATGCGAACATTGTTCATTAGATGAAGAACAACTATATTATACGCAGAAAACAGTCTAAACCAGTGGTTTATACTTAACCGTAACGTAACCATTTTTCATAGTTGTATAGTATTTTCTGTGTTATTTTTTACAGAAAATACTATACGACTATGGATAGGTGTTCAGCTCATCATCAGGGAAGCACAAACAAGACTTATTTGTGCTCCTCTGATGATGAGGTGAAAGCCTTGAAACCGGTAGGGTTATACTGTAACATAAAGTGGAATAAACAGTGTTTGATAAAACCAATTACAATGTCTTTAATCCTCCACAATGTTAATGTCTTAACTATAAATAATATAAAGAATAGTTATATAAATATCAAAGAAGTAAATACAAAAATTACAAAATGTGTTATTTAATACACTTTGTATTTAATACACGTTCTATTTTTAACGGTTGCTGGCTTTTATGGAGATTACTTTAAAGTCAGAAAGACAATGGAAATCCACGCAATTGAAACCTTTGACGTCTTTGATCGGTGTTGAAATTGCATAAAGTTTAAATTGCTAAAAAAATATTTAACGGTCGGCGTGGATCGTGGATGAAATAAATAAATATTGAAGCGTGTTCTATACAAGTACACACATTACAGGTCAAATCTCATTATTACGAATATCGGAGTAAAGAAATTTTCTGTATTGTATCGGACGTATGCGTCACCTAAAATATATGATTTTATTTGTATAAATGCTGTGTAAATATTGTAGAGTTGATATATGTACCTACTATATTGTAATGAAATGTTCCTTGTGCGTGGCGTTCGTAAGAATCACTATAAATGAACAGTCCATGCATGCAGAGAGAGCGCGGTATTCATGGTATCTAGCAAGTATCTAGTATGCCGTGACGGCATACACGGGCAAATAAAGGGGCTTACGGTGAGCGATGGGCTGCGAAGGATAAAGAACGAAGAATAAGCAACATAAATGATCAGTTTCTGGAACGTCTACTATGTTTTATTTACGACCAACTTCTACCTGTTCAAGAGGAATCTCTTCACCCTGCTACTTTTCACCGTAAAAAGTAAGAAGTAAACCGAAATCCCCTACTATTGAGCGACAGCCATCCACCTATTTTACAGTGTTTGTATCAACTTATCCGATGAAGGAGTAAGGTGTCCTACCATCGGACCGAAACTCCGAACAAGCTATCCATCACTTGAGAGGTGCTATACATGTATAATGATATTTTTTTTACTTGAAAGATCTTACGTATAATAAATAATATGCATAATAAATTCCGTTTTAACGAAATAAAAGTTTCAGTATGACGAACAGTTTTTGGTCGAGAATAGTCGCTGAGAGGATCCAAAATAACTTTTGAATTCGAAAAGTTCAATGGAAAAAAAAACATGATTTAATCGTTATTGCTCACGCTCAAATTATGTCGTCGATCGTTGCTGGGCCTCGTAGTAGAGGATCCCCTCGTAGTAGAGGATCCCCTCGTAGTAGAGGATCCCCTCGTAGTAGAGGATCCCCTCGTAGTAGAGGATCCCCTCGCCATTTCAACGTCAATTCAGTTGAAAAGTGAAGCTGTGTCGTGGTTTTTTTTTTTTAAAGTGAGTGAGCCGTTACACACCAGCAAACTCACCGGCCACACCACTGTACTAGATCCGATGGCACACCGATGACTAGATAATCCGCTGTAATATATCTGATGGATAGATGATCGGAGGACACCAGCATGTTTTTTTATACATATTTATACATTTTATTACATATATAATGACTTCATTGATAATGGTAGTATTTTAATTAAATAATTGCGAGCGAGCCAACTTTGAAATATTGAAAATTTGCAGTCCTCTACGAGTACGTCGAACGCAATCTTAATTTTGGAGATCAAATGTGATAATATCGCCCTAATATAAATGTTTCACTTTCGGAAGCTATAAACCGAATTTTCGGGTTTTTCTATCCTGTAACACTGATGCAATAATTATGATTGCTACTAAGAAAAAAACCTTCTTCTCGTTCTTTCTCTTCCTATAGATCATGATCTGTTTGTTCCGCTTGTTCCCCTTCTTGTGACGTGGATTGCCAGCTGTCACGCCATCCCTTCGGAGGTCTTCCCGGTAATCTTCTTCCGGCTGGGTTCCCTTGAAGGGCGACACGTGGAAGTCTGTCGTCTTGTATTCTGTTTACATGTTCGTTTCAGTATCGCCTTTTTTGTCTTCCCCACCTGACGATGTCTTCTGTACTACACTTTCTCGTTATTTCGGTGTTTCTGATTCTATATCTTAGTGTGTTTCCGGTTATACATCTCAGTGTTTTCATTTCCGAGGTTCTCAGGAGAGATGTTTTTCTAGATGTGTCTGCTCTGGTCTCTATTCCGTAGGTATGTCTGCTCTGGTCTCTGGTCTCTATTTCGTATTCCGTAGAAAAAATCCGTACAGTCAAAATACTATCAATCTTTGAATGTATTTGTATAAATTGTTATTGTTATAAAAGTTTATTTTGTTAATATTTTATTTTTCTACCATAATCAGTATAACGATATATTTTTTATAGTTCGATGATTTTTGTTATATTGGGATGTGACCTATATGTGGAAAATTTCATGAGATTTCGTGTCTAGTTGCCATTAAAACTGTATAACAAGTAACCGAGTCGATTCGACTCGGTCAAAATACGGCGCTGTCGGGGTTAATTTGTTTTATCATGCGTGGATCCCCTTGTCGTCCTTTCAGTTACATCCACTGCCACGGAATTCGTAAAGCATGAACGCATTTAACGAGATGCTGTGACAAAATGTTACATTAAGCAATCTGGTAGATTATTCAATTGCTATTATTATATATAAACCTCAAGAGATAAACCTCTGATGCAAATATTGGAGGAAGTAAGCCCATATGAGTGTCTTATGTATTTCATTTTACATTTACTAATTACATTAAAAAATAAACCATATAAGGAAAAAAATTAAACAGATAAAAATCTCGAAAAATTAACAATGAGGACAATTATTACACATGTTTGCTTAGTTATGCCTACAAAGTTTATTTGTATCCATCCATCATGTCGTGTAGGTCATGAGTAAGCATCGTGACTACCATGATAGCCTCTGACGACTCCTCTCCATCCACCTCTGCGTTTCGTGGCTCGAAGGGCAGTTGTTAAGGGACGTCCAGTTGCATTTCTTCTTTGGTCAGTCCAACGCATTAAGTTTCTTCTTCTCGTGCGTCGTCCTTCCACGCCTCCAGTAACCATAGACCTTTCGAAGGAAGACTCGTCGAAGGTATGATGTTGACAATTTGTCGGTAATTATCAGTGTTTTGAGAATAGAGGCTTTAGTTTGCCTTGTCATCCATGGAATGTATAACATCCTTCTCCAGCACTATATTTTAAATGCAACTATCCTACATCTCTTCCTCGCTCTCAGAGTCCAAGTCTACGCGCTATACATGAATATTGTGAAGACGAAATACTTAACAAGTCGCATTTTCGCCGTGATGTTGATAGTTCTGCTCTTCCGTTTTTTCCAGCTTTGACACTTTTATTTCCAGCTTTGACACTTATTTATATACTTAATCCTAAATTTATCGTACGAAATGTAGAAGATATTACCTTCAGATAATTCGTTGTACAAGGTCATTCAATCCACGTGCGAGTGGTGATACGTTTAATATGAACTGAAAACTAATATAATTGTGCATTAAATAAAAGCTTGTCAATCAACATAGGGTTCGCTATTTTTAGTGTCAGTATTTTGTATATATACAAACAGATGCGTGGATGTTTTGTAACGTTTAATAAATATAAGCCAAAAATACATATTAAAAGTTGTGGTAAAAAAACCATGGATATAATCCATATTTTTGGAATATATATGTTGCAGACATCTCTTTTGAACTCGTTTAAATATTAGGGACTTCCGGATTCTTTCTGGGTTTCCCATGTGATACTGATATTTTCCAATATACAACAAATCATACAGCGTCCAAGTTTTTATAATTGGTGGTAATTACTTAAACCTATAAAGCTTAAATAACATAAAGTAAAAATATTAATATAATCCCTTTTTAAAAAACAAGAAATTTATATAACTGCATAATCTCAAACTCAACATTGGGCTGACAATGCAAAAAAAAGGCTTTTTTTCTTCGTTTAAATTTATATCAAGAAAAAAAACATTTCTTTTATTTAATCAACGACACAACAGTGTATTTTTTATACAAATGAAATACCATACAACAAGTTATACAAGTACTTAAAATTATTGACAAAAAATACAAAACTTTATTTTAAACTAACATGGAGATACAAAAAAAGCAGTAGTAATAATAAATTATGGCCATTGTTTAAAATTATTTAAACATGCCCATTTATGGGGGGGATATGACTATAATATTTGTAAAATAACATCTAATTATTTAAAGAAGGGAATAAAACTATTATTAAAACGAAATAATATTATTAAAATGAAAAGAAACAACATTTTCTTGGGGACCAGTTGGGTTCGTATAATTTGTCTTCAGTAATTGTAGCCAGTTTGTTCGTTGTAATGGTGGTCATTTAGTTTCTGACAGGTAAACTATTGAATCCTGGGCTGGGCTCTAATCCCCTTAACTGAGAGGGTTGACAACCTTTTAGTCGTAAATAAACTTATCCAGGTATGCTAAACTTCAGATTCCATTCTTGAAGATTATAAAGTTGGATTTAATATGATAGAAATAATGTTTTTGTTAGGAATAGCAATAAAGGGTGAGATTTATTAGTTCAAAATTAAATGATAGAGAAAACCTTGGCTTGATCGTAAGATATGTTAAAATGGCAATAGACTCGCGAGGTGTACTGTATGAATGAATGAATTTCCATTGCCTGTGATGAATAAAATCAAAGAAACAATACTAAGTGGAGGGTAAGGGTAAATATATTTGTGTCATAGAAGACTGTAAGTTAATTTGTAATTATGTTGAATTTAGGACAAGGAGCGTTGGTAATTGCAGCTTGTCTGTGTCTTATAATTTCGTTTTACTGTATACAACGAAAGTTTAATTACGGGTTTTAGAGCTTAGATATATTATGAGTTTTCGAAACTTCCGACATTCTTTTCGGAAGGTATAAAAGAAAACTATAACAGTGTGACGTTTGGAGGTGGTGTTTTGCATAAGTTAAGAGTATGACGTTTGGTGGTGGTGTTTTGCAGAAGTTAAGAGTGTGACGTTTGGAGGTGGTGTTTTGCATAAGTTAAGAGTATGACGTTTGGTGGTGGTGTTTTGCAGAAGTTAAGAGTGTGACATTTGGTGGTGGTGTTTTGCAGAAGTTAAGAGTGTGACGTTTGGAGGTGGTGTTTTGCATAAGTTAAGAGTATGACGTTTAGTGGTGGTGTTTTGCAGAAGTTAAGAGTATGACGTTTGGTGGTGGTGTTTTGCAGAAGTTAAGAGTATTACGTTTGGAGGTGGTATTTTGCATAAGTTAAGAGTATTACGTTTGGTGGTGGTGTTTTGCAGAAGTTAAGAGTGTGACGTTTGGAGGTGGTGTTTTGCATAAGTTAAGAGTATGACGTTTGGTGGTGGTGTTTTGCAGAAGTTAAGAGTATGACGTTTGGAGGTGGTGTTTTGCATAATTTAAGAGTATGACGTTTGGTGGTGGTGTTTTGCAGAAGTTAAGAGTGTGACGTTTGGAGGTGGTGTTTTGCATAAGTTAAGAGTATGACGTTTGGTGGTGGTGTTTTGCAGTAGTTAAGAGTGTGACGTTTGGAGGTGGTGTTTTGCATAGGTTAAGAGTGTGACGTTTGGAGGTGGTGTTTTGCATAAGTTAAGAGTATGACGTTTGGTGGTGGTGTTTTGCATAAGTTAAGAGTATGACGTTTGGTGGTGGTGTTTTACAGAAGCTAAGAGTGTGGCGTTTGGAGGTGGTGTTTTGCATAAGTTACGAGTATGACGTTTGGAGGTGGTGTTTTGCACAATTTAAGAGTAGTGATGTTTTGCAGAAGTTAAGAGTGTGGCGTTTGGAGGTGGTGTTTGGCAAAAATTAACAGTGTGACATTTGGAGATGGTGCTTTGCATAAGTGGTGGTGCTCTTCTGCATGAAACTCCAGCACTTAAACAGCGCTTCAAAATATCTTGAATATATAATTTTATATCATTACTAAGCAAAAGAATATTGACAAAATAAAAAAAAGGGAATATAAACAATTTTGTATGTCATTGTAAAAGTGGTATTTTTCAGCTCCTGTAGTTATTTTATAAATTTCTGCCAAAAGTTTTACACACAGCTGATAAAAATATTAATGCCAAAGCCTGAAAGACACGGCGAATAAACAAATGCAAAAGTTTATTGTTTACTTAATCGAATTATATTTAGCCAATGAAATATTATAGCGAATATTTTTATAACCATTATAAAATTAAATTAACACTGTTTATACACTATAGCTCTTTGTTAACATTTAAAAAAAAGTGACGTATGTACAGATCTTAATTAATACTTAGGTAATAACTAAAAGTTTGGATTGACTAGTGTCAGCAAAGAAACCAAAAATGAATATTGAAATTAATTTTTTTTTGCTTTTATGACGAATTAAAAATTTACATTATATGATTGTTGTACACGAAACATATATTTACTGGATGAATTCGATAGTAAATATATTTTTACAATAGTTCACAGCTGGGTTTCAACTATTGTAGATTCACTGTTTTGGAAGTGGGTAAACATCCACAAGATTATTTAAAAAAAAAATTTTATACATGCGAAAAAACAACAGATTATTTAATTTGGAACCAAAACTTTAATGGATCTGGGTTTGTTGCTCTTCATTTGTCGTGTCTCCAGTAAACTAGGCTTTTGCCTATATCTCACTGAGGACAGTTATTTTTTTAATCTTACAAAAAAATATTAGTTTAAACTTACATTTGGTGTTCACATACCTTATTTCTGAAAAAAAAAAAAGGTTTAAAAATTAGAATGTTTTACAAATAGTGCACAGAAAAATGTAACAATGAATCATATTTATTTAAAATTTACGCAAATAATTGTAAACTTTAAGAATAATTAATTTTAAACTTCTTTTTTAACTTGAAACTTTCATTGATAAAAATGACAAAATTGATTTAACTATTTTTATGTTCAATTACATGTACAAATTTGTCGAAATAATAGTTTAAAACGCGAATTTGTTATGTTTTTTACTAGAAAGTAAATATATATATATTTGCATGCAATGTTGTTTGTGTGTGTGTAATTTTCTTCTTCTTTATGTTGTATTTTTTAGAGAAAAATAGGCATAAATTTGGAGAAAAAGTGTATTTCAGTAGGAATATAGATGAATTTCGCTGCGTTCGTCCGTTAAGGCCTTTGATGCGTTCATCCATTAAGGCCTTAATGCGAGTACTGAACAGAAAAATCTTCTACTTATTTGACTTGCAAGCCAGTTTCTTGCTGACCTGAACTGTAAGTAAAGAAACAATACAAAATATTGTAGAATTGGTTCTGGATAAGACAAAAAAAAACACATGTGCGTAGTGCAAACAGATCAAATTTTGCTTGTTTGTGAACTTAATTAGGTTAAAAATTAGAAAACGACATTATTGCACGTATTTTGATAGAAAATTATTTTCGAAAGAAAAATGTACTTCTCATTTTTAAAATTTCGCACGTAAAGGGATATTAATTTTTATTTAAAACATTTTTTGTCCTAAGTCCAGTCTGGTCCAGTGTTAATTGCCAAATGACAAACCTTACCAACCGGCTAAGAAAATGCTTCGAAGCGAAATATAATGAGTTTAACGTTGATTTTTCACGCAAACTAACGAATGTTCGAGTCTCAATGAAACGGGTTCTGAAATCTGACGGCGTACGCGTGGCCAGTAAAGAACGATGTAAAAAAAATCTAAAAAGAAGAAAATAAACTCCTTCGTTAAAATTATTCATAAAAATAATCAAATAATCGTCGATTTATACAGAATATAATTCCTGAAACACAGATACTTGTATAAATTCATATAGTTCTCATCAACATATCCTTATTGCAGATGCTTGTATTTCAAAGAACATGATTTGTAAATAGTTTTTTCCTCCCTCAGTTGATTAAGCCTTTAAACTAAAAACAGCTTGAGAAAGTATATGGATTATCAACGAACTGTCAATTAACTGTCCATGGTCGTTTTTGTAATTCTAGCACATGAAGGGGGTAGCAATAACTTAATTGACCACCTCTGAACTAGAATATCTCGCAAACTTGTAAAAAGTCAAAGAAATAACATAAAGATTTTAAGTTCCACGCTTTCAGAAAAAAAAAATATGTAGAGGTACTTAAAAAAATAAAGAAACGTATTGAAAATGTTCAACGTTTACGATTTTATTAAAATAACAACTTGAAATATTGTATCAGTTTTCTTACTAAAAAAAATTTATCAAACTTAATTTTTACATATCAAATATCCAAAGTATGAATATTATAGCAATTTTGAATTAAAAAATACTCAAAACGAGAAGGGGAGAGTTAGCAAGCATTACTTACTGAAAGCATAGTATTAAAATTTCAACTGTTCTACAATATAAAAAACACTACGTTTATTATATTTTTGATAATGTAAACCGTATAAGAAATAATCCTCTACTCAAAGTACCAGCTTGCAAACCAATGTCAAGGGTTAATACTGGTTACATGTGATTAAGCTATATTGAACCAATTTATTGACACAGTGGATATATTGGCACTGCCTAGCAATATGAAAAAACTCTTCCTTCGTTTATTATTCCATATAAATAATAATTATTCATAAGTTACAAATTATATAACAGGAAAATTCGTTCAAAATATGTATAAAAAACCACTCAACCAGCTTAAAACCTTTTTTTTATTTTGAAACTATCGATAATACGATACTTTGATGTGAGAGAAGAAAACATGCACGAAAAAAAAAAAGTATGGAAAGGAGACGAAAAGATACTGAAGAGATGCGTGACGTTAGAAGAATGCATGGGAAGACAATATATGACCAAAAACGGAACGATTAGCGATTAAGGGTGAATGCGAACTAAATACTAATATTTTGAGCAAAAGGAAAAATAGCACTGTCAGATGATTTGGGTATGTAGAACGAGTGATTGAAGAAAGATTAACAAAACGAATATTTAGTGTGAATGTGAGTGAAAGATGAGGTAGAGAAATACAATGGATAGTATAGTTTGATCAAGTGAATGATATTTTGAAAGAAGTAAACAAAGAAAATCAGAGAAATCGTAGGAGTTGTGGGAGAGGCGATGGATGTTTGTCAATATATGAAAGCTGAGCGCTCTGTTTTCTTTGCACACTCCGACAGGGAAATGAAAATACGTGGTCGTTCTGAGAAGCAAAATAGAATGTTTTCATTAACCTTTCCCTTCCTGTGCTAAAAAAATCCGCGCGTTCCGGTGATGTGTATTCAATACACATCAATACATATGTAAAAATGAGCGATTTAAAATCGAAAAAATAAGAATATCCATAGCCAATCGCTAAAATTAATTAAATTTGAAGTCAAAAGTGATAATAATTGAAATTTAATTGCTGAAAACATGAAAAAAACATCGGCCGACGTTCACAAAACTGGCAAAGAGACCACCTCAAATGGATGCCCGAGAGCTACTGAAGCGAGATAAGCAAGCGAACTGAGATTCTTGCGTTCCCATTTCTTGCGTTCCCATATACCGAAGTAGAGTGAGAGTGAGACGTGAATAGCGTCACTGCCTCACCCATAGCGTTTTTTTTAGAATGAATATACCTACGTCACACACTGGCACACGTTTGATTGTATTGGTGAATTTATTCTCGATTTTCACAAAATATCTCTGATGCGGCCGATAAGTGCTAATTATTATAAATATTATTTTTTCATTCAACGCGTAAATATTGTATATTACGGAGGAACACCTAAAATCTGAAGCCAGTATTTATTATATTTATAGAGATATTAAAGTTTTTAGAAGCAATGTGTACTAGTTACACATCACAGGAATGGAAGGGTTAAAACAATAACTACCTAATGGATATATAATTATTCCAATTGTTGCTTTTTTACTAACCGACTATTTTAAAGCGGATATAATTATAGCCATAAACATTGGCTTTAACATAATTTAGTTAGTCATTCATTTCAATTTTTTTTTAACAAATGGGTACTAAAAGACTGACATAAAATTTTAGATACGAACGTTAGTGGATGTCTGAGAAAAGTATGATTCGACAAAGGGATGGATTTTTTGTAAGAAGAAAAGCTAAGGTGTAAGAAAAACTGAATAAACTGTGTGAGATAACGTATACATGGAGATGAAGCTGAAGTAAACATGCGTTTTAAGATGTATTAAGAGTGCTTTCCTATGTACAGAAAATAAAAAAAAATTGCATTTTTATAGGTTTAGAACCATTCTACGAATATGTGCTCACTGACTATGCCGTAACGTGTTTGAAAAGATGGAGTCTACAATAAAAGGAGACTTGTGAAAACGTTTATTTTAAAATTGAAACTTGCGTTCAAATACTTACATTATTTAAATTTCAACAAAAAAAATCGTTTTCAATACTGAATTTGTATCAATAGTTTTTTTATACTAAGGGGTGGATTTTAACCTTTCAGGATCCACCCTGTTTAAGGGTTTACGTCAGCAGTCAACATACCAAGAGATAAGAATAAAACGTCTGAAAGGAAGACCATAAAGTAAGGCAATCACGGATAAGAGGATGTTGCCTTTGTTAAGACTCAAGAGTCCGAAGAAATTGGCCATTTTGCGATGTCGGGGCGGGGAAGAATCTCGACGCTCGATATCCAATAAAATTAATTTGATGGCTTTGTTGAAGATGAATGACATGGCTTTAATCATTTAAAGGATTTTATTATATAAAATCATATAAAGAGTTAAAAAAATATTGACGTTTTTTTTTATTCCTTAAAATAATGCCCGTGGAATAAAAAAAAGCATTTTTTTTCTACTGACGACCTCCTTGTCCCAGTTGATGAGATGTTTTAATCACAAATTGATCGAAATAGCTTGATAGGAGTTTAAAACATGTGCTTTATACAGTTGTTTTAAGATGACCAAGCTGGTAAAATGTTTGAACTCCACTCGAGGGTTTGAGTTCGATTCCAGATGGTATCCAATTAAAAAAAAATAAAAACGTCTCATTCTGGTAACATTGTGCGCACGCACATGTGCGAGTATTGTCGCTTCTCTACGTGAAATCGTGTTGCCAACACACGCAATGACGATAAAAATACTGTTATTTATTTATAAGAAAACCACAATTATGTGATATATAGTATTGCAAATGAGGTGCTATGTATTCAGGGTTCAAGAAAATAGGCAAGTCCGGTTGAACATCCGTACGAAAATAGTTTCGTTTTTCACCAATATAAATATGCAAAAAATAGAATTAAAGTCTAAATTTGGGGATAGGGTATTCAAAAACCCTTTTTTTAATATTTTGGATGAAAATATGCACCTTGTTGTTTTTTAAATAAAATAAGACTATACTAGATTGTATTGCAGAAGTTGATAATTGCTAAGTATTTGAGGTAGTTGGAAATCTGAGGAATTAGAATTGTGAATTGATGACTTTTGGTTTAATACAAAAGCAGTTTATCGAACAACCAAGTACCTTACTAAATAAATAATATTGTATGTTGTTTTATCAAACACCGTTCATTCCACTTTATATAACGGTATAACCCTACCGGTTTCAAGGTTTTCACCTCTCCATCAGGAGAGCAACCGGTAGGGTTATACCGTTACATAAAGTGGAATAAACAGTGTTTGATAAAACAAATTACAGAGTCCTTAAACCTTCAAAATGTCAATGCCTTAACTTTAAATAAATATAAAATAATATTGTCTAAATTTACCAACAAAAGCATTTGTTTTCGTTTTCAGAAAGACTAATTTTAGTTAATTTAAAAGCTTATTTTTTCACCGTAGAAGTTTCGTAGTATTAATTTAAAATACCAAAGCCTTTATTTAATATTCGTCTCCACTTCACTCATTCTCTCGTTTTCCTTATATTTGCATATTTTCCATCAGGGTGAAAATTAACACAGACTTTCTGAAGGAATATTCTTTGATTTGAATCTAAAGGATTTGTGATAAAATCAAAATTGCTAAATGACTTACTTTTATATTCCATGAAAATTCCTAAAGTATTAATTGAATATTGTGATATTAAGATGTGTTGCTCAAAATGAGTTTAATATTTTAATCTTATATTCTTTTATAAAAAAAAATTTCTACCACTATTTTTTATTCTGAAATTAAAAAACATGACATATTTTCATCAGAAAATTCAAAATTAATTGATTATTTACACCCTTTTTAATTGCTTTACATCATAGTTAAGGTATTCAAATAGTTATTTCTTTATTTATTATTTTATTGCAAAACAGTGTAGCGGGCTTATAACCAATCGGAACTCTCTTCGAATCAATCAGACAAAAGTAAATTCCGCTTAGATGGTCACAAAAAAAAGTTAGATGGTCACAAAAAAAAGTTAGATGGTCAGAAAAAAAAGTAAGATGGTCACAAAAAAAAGTTAGGTGGTCACAAAAAACATTGAAATCATTATTCATCTGTACAAAAATTCATTTTTAATGTATGTTACATAGTAAAAATAAAAATGAGATGAGAGATATATATATAAAAAGATAAGTGAGATATCATCAATCAAATAAAAAAGAAGGGTTAGTGGAGAGAAAAGAAAAATTAATGACGAAACACGTTACTCGTAAATTACTGACTTGAAATCAAAAGTTTTTTTCCAGTCGTTCTTTCAAACATATCAATGACGTAGTAAATCTGACATCAATATGTAATTATAGAGTAAACTCGTAACTAAAAAAGTATAAATATAGTATGGATGTAAAAATAATTAAAAATATTTTTAACTAATGGGCATGCATTGAATATACGAGTATATCAAATAATTATTGTCTAAATCTTGTCTTGAACCCGACAGGTTATAATTTAGATTCTCGATGGCAATCAATTAAATGTGTTTAATTTAGTATGAGATAGTCTAATTTTTATGTCTGTCGATAAAATCACCATAACTCAAATACGACGACATCTTTACAAAAAAATATTTTGGCCTTTAAATACCCATGACTATGGTATCAGGATTATATGTAGAGAAACCTTGCTGCTACTTTCGAATTATAATCAGAAGTAATAGTATTTTTACAGAATAACCTACTCTTACGTGTCGAGTAAATGCTAGAATGAGTCACATTCATCTTTGAAAGAACAAGTGAATGCGTGCTCCTTTCGGAACACCATCAAAAGCCTCCTTTAGACTGATTTTGAATTTGAAGATTGCTTGTCGATCCTCCCCTCTTATCTTTTTTTCTGCGTTGTATAATCTGTTATTACATTGATGGATATGCTAGTATTTTTTCATTAATATTTTGGATATTACTTTAAAATTGTATTCCTTTATATATTAAAAATCTTTTTTTGAATAATATTTAAAAGATCGGATAAATCAACAACAGGCTTCTACCGAAGACCCCTACTGAAATATTCAAGTTTTAACAGCATATAAACAAAACATAATGCGGAGTAAAGTTTGCCACAAGAAATGATGAAATATAAATTGAATTCAGTCACTGAATAAAATAGAAATTTCTTGGAATTCACAGGGTTGGTTTTATATGTTAGTGAATGTTCTAGTCATTTATATAAAATGACAAAGTATTTGCATTAAACCTCAATTATGTAACCTTTAGATATAACTTCTCTCCGTATTTTGAAAACCATCTCTGAATTACTTATACAATGTAAATGCTTTGTAAAGAAGTGTTATACTGTATTGTAAAGGGAGAAATGACGAGGGATATAAGTCTACACACGTTCATTACAGACCCAACAATCGTAAGTCTAACTATACCAGGCATGACCAAATTTTATCTAGACGGGTCATATTCTGTCTGACAGAAGACGTCGTATGCCAAAGAAAAACATAAAAAAACACTGCATTTAAATAATTTCTCAGTTTTTCAATATATAGATTCTTATTTTCTCTAATTTTTTTATGCTAGTATTGAATTTGAGCATTTATCTTTATATATGCATACGTGTGAATAAATAAATATACAAATATTTTTTAACAATTTTGAGTTAAAAAAAATTCTCAACAGCATGTTGATTATCATTTTCTTTTTTGGTTTAAGCAATGGCATATACAAAGACGTGGGTTGAAAAATATCTGGGTTTTTACAGCCTGGTTCGCCCTCCTCTTGGTGGGAGAATATCTCAACTTTGACGGTGTTATGAGATAAGCCCAAACGTTTTCATAGCTGACCTCTCTTTTTTTCCACCATTGTTTAAACATATATGTTTTATTATATAAACACACATACCATCACGACATATCCCTGTCAAGAAAGGCAGAGGGGGCATAATGTCAGATTTTCCTATCTTGACACACCTCCTTAGCATCCTCCATATTCATGCACCTGTTCATACAACTTCTACGATTTTTCTAACTTCCTACGTTTCCTTCTATTAAAATATTATTCACTTGATCCAACCCCACTTTCCTTGGTTTTCCTTTCACACGCCTTCCATTTATATTTGCACTATATACATTTGTTTTTTTAGTATTTATTAGTTCATTCGTTCTATAATACATGCCCAAACCGTCTTAGCGTGCTCTTCTTTATCTTATTAAAAAAACAGCCTAAAGTTCACGTTTATCCCTAATTACTTTATTGAAGAAACATATATTATATAATATAAGAATCTTATTGACATAATATGATTGTTTCAAAAGTTCATGATTTTACTGAATTTTAAATAAAATAATACTTTTTTCGCCCAGATCCTTTATAACTTAGTTTTTTTCTTTCTTTCAAAATACGAGTACATAAATAGTACACACTTGTTATTCTGTTGCGAAAGCTTATGTAAATATTTAAAGTATCGAGGCGAATACATGTTTATACGATTTGTAGAAATAATGTTTCTCTAAAACCTATTCATTATTTGACACAGAAGTTTCTTCGATTTCAAGCAATGTAGGAAATATATTAAATATTCAGGAATTGTGTGCTGTAAGTTTTGAATTTGACTTCTTCAGGTGTGCTTTGAAATCCAATGGAATATTCAGATTAGAAATGTTAAACAGTGAGTTATGATGTGTTTACTGATTTATCAAGTTTCAGTTATGAAGTTTGGTGACACTTAATAATTTTGTCAATTAATAATCTTATAGAGAAGTTATTCACCATCAAAAGGATAGAGTTAGAATACTTTGAGCATGTAATACGAAGAGGAACATTGATATTGCAGGGAAACAATCAAGGTAGAATAAGTGTGGGAATAAAATATATCTCCTTGTTGAAGAACTCAAAGTAATGGTTTAATTGAAGTACCATATATTTGTATAGAGATGTTGCTTTGAGATTTAATATAGCCATAATGATAGCCTATCTTCGAAGAGCAGAATAACTTTAATGAAGAAGAAGAAAAATCTTAGTTTGTGTGGATTTCTTATACATTAAAATAAAATACAATCAAGTTGTCATAACTCAGACAAATTCAGTGGTATACAATTAACTCTGCAATTCGCAAACGTATACAAGATTACTTTATTTAAACAAATATTGTGAGACACAAACATACTTAGTTTGACAAACTAAATCAAAATATAAACCTTATTTTTATGATTTGACAAACAATGGTGATTGGTACAAAATAAAATACTTTATAATTTAAATTCATATCCGTTTTTAATACATAGTGTATAGTACTTAATACATAGTGTATAGTTTTAATACATGTGTATAGTTTTTAATACATTGAATTTAATACTCTAATCTTATCGTTAGTAAAATATTAATAGCTTCCTCATGGAAAAATATTGATAAAGTAAAATATTAATGACTTCCACCTTCTAGCTCATGCTAGTAAGTAAGATGCTGTCTTTGAACCCGAGGATGGTGGGTTCGAAATCTCAATGGTAAACATTTTTTTTTAAATTGATCTCAGTCTGGTTTAGAAGTCAAGACTTATTTAAACTTTTCCAAATGCTTGAAAGACATTGCCACACGACAATTACCGTACCACGTTAAACTGCACACAGTTAAAGTGTAAACCAATTAAAAATATAAAATTAAGATTTAAATGTTTATAAGGCGTTTAATTATTTGATTAAACCTTCGGAAAATTTAATCCACAGACCCTCACAGCACGGGAGGTGCTTTTCGCGTTGCCTTCTAAGTCCTTACTTCAGTTGTAATCATATCTTAAGACCTGAACTAGGATTTCAAATGTTCTATGAAGACACCTTGTAGTATTTCTGAATACTTTATGATACCTTTTGAAATTTAACAAAGCTATAGCCAGGCACCTTAAATTTTACTATCCTTGTAAAATTTTCAACACGAGGACTCTGTTCCCTGAAGGTTCGAAAATATTGTCTCGTATGTTTTTTCCCTTGTCAAAAGATTTATGGTAGATTGAACGAAGTTATAACACAACCAAAATCTCACCAGCTTCTGTGGTATAGACTTAAATTCTAAAGTACAGTTCTCAATGTTTTCGCAGTGATAGTGTTATGGATTAGATCCTGACATATTCACCTTCTGTCAAGTATTACTTTCCGACATTTTTATTGACGTTTAAGAGAGGATTTACATATCTTGAAGCGTTTCTGAGAAAATATTTGTTGTGAAATGCTTTACGGTTCACTAGATTTTTAAATTTAAAAAAAATTCAGTTATTACTTTTTAAAATAAAAAAACAACGAAGAAAACATTTTATTGTTTGAGTTTTAAAGGCATTAATATATTTTCTAATCTCAACATTTAACCTTTTTTTATAGTGATTGAAAAATTTCAATAAGTATTTTTAATTTTGACTGTTGAATTCTGAGAATACTATAAGAAGCCGACTGAGACTAATTCTACAAAGCACATTTGGACAATGGCACTTTGGTGAACGAGAAATTCAGTTGCGGCTTTAGGAACTTCCTAAGAATATTCGGACAATGTTCTGCTTATTTGCCGAATTAAGTAAATGGAGCAAAACCAGAACGGGGTGGTTAACTGTACAATAGGGAAAGCTAACCATAGGTTCATATGCCACAAATAACCTGAAATAAATGTAGATATTAGATTCGAATTTACGTTTTTCAGCTTTCTACTTTATACACACTGACATGATTAATTTATTGAATTCTCATCAAGTATGTACGAGTATGTACTACATTTTGTTTTCAAACACTTTCTACATGACACGCAAAAATCTCAAGGAATTAAGAATGTAATATAAAACAAAATCTAAATTTCCGTAAAAAAATTATTTCTATTGTATAATTCGGAAATTCTGGGATGAGTCCTGTGACACCTCACAAATTTGCCCCAATACAACCTTTTGTAATGTATTTACCTAAATAATTTGCTATTTATTAAAATTGAAGCTTACATTAAAGTTGATAAAATAATTAAAATGACTGAACATCGTTACAAGGTTGTATTGAGGCAAATTCGTGAGCTGTCACAGGACTCATCCTAGAATTTCCGAACTATAGGTCATCACAAGGTCAGAGTAGACAAATGAGGCGTACGCCAGTGATGTAACCTTTCATTACTACTATTTACTATATTTGAACAGATTATTGAAAACTAAAGTCGGAAAAGTAAATGACACTTTATTTTCAAAAACTAAAGTTTTTATCTCAAGCTGACAATCTTTTGACATATGTCTGCAGATGATCGGGTGATAGTTTTAAATATGTATGTAATCTTATAACCTTGATCAAGATAGAGAAATTATATGCCTTATTAATTTGACACTTGAAAAAATTCTTAAGATAAGATCAAATATATGCAATGATCTTACAACTTAAAATACGATTTCTTATAGATAAGGGCTATTTTATGATTTCGAGACATGGATCATGAATACCCTAATACTAAATAAACTGGTACCCGAATGCTTAATAAACTGTTACCCGAATACTAACCAAACTGGTACCCGAATGCTAAATAAACTAGTGCCCGAATGCTAAATAAGTATTATATAAATATACTATGAGGAAAGCACTTGAAGACTGGGACGAAAGGGTTGTTATTGGTGGAAGAAAGCTCTTAAATATGAGATATATATATGATACGACGTTAATTGCCACACCAGAAGAATATATGACCACGCTCATAAAAAAAGTGGAAAACAAGAGCAAGCTTCTTGGCCTGGAAATCAATAGGTCAAAAACTTAATGATAATAGAACACAGTAACAAACTGCCACTGAATAATGTAAACCATAGTCTAGAAATAGTATGTGACTTTATTTACTGAGGCTCCAGTATTACCAACAATGGAGGATTCGAAGCAGAGGCGAAAAGAAGAATTGAAATGGCCAAAAATGCAATGTCAAAGCTGGAAAAGATATGGATGAGGTGAATTTTCACCATCACGACGAAATTGTGTCTAGTTAAGTCTTTCGTCTACGCAATGTTCATGTATGCCGTGGGGAATGGACTGTAAGAGCAAGCGGGAGCCGTAGAATAGATGTTTAGGAGATATGTCCTTAAGGGAGAGATGATGATGATGATTTGTTGATAAATAAAACTCGTTTGGATCGCAATGCGGAAAGAGAGAGGTTTATTTGGTAGACGTAGGTATTTATATAATTCTTGAATGTGTGCGGGAATGCGCTCGTGATATGCCTACGTCTCGTTTCTGCATTCGCAAAACGATTAATGTTGTATGTAGGTATCATTCAAATACGGAACTGGCGAGACAGATGTGGTGCCTTCTTGCTCTGGCATGGAATGCGCTCCGCGCCCGGCAATGAGTTGAATGACCGGCGTGTGGACTTTGCACTTGTTTGTTTTGGATTTGTCAAGGAATGCAAAGGTCGGATTGCTGGTCATTGACCGAGTGTGCGACCGCCACAGATGCATTTGAAATGTAGTGCTAGAGAAGGATGTTACGAATTCCATGCACAGCAAGGCGAACTAAAATTTATATTCTCGAAGAACTGAAAATCATCGACAAATAGTTGACACTATGTCTTTAACGAGTCCTCCGATTGAGCACATTGCTCGTGGTCAATGAGACAGTTTGGAGAGCTTTGTGAGATTACTGGCGTCGTGGAAGAACGACACACAAGATGAAGAATGTCAATGTGTTGGACTGACCAAGTGAGAGATGCAACTTGACTATCCGTAACAACTGCCTTTCGAGCCGCGGAGTGCAGGGATAGATAGAGAGAAGTCTCAGTCATGAGAATGCTCACTCATAAGCTAAGTGATAGGATGAATGGATGCAAATAAACTGAAAACAATAAAAATGAAGATTAATTGGAGAACGAACGTTCGTTCGCTTTACTGACCATGGAATACGAAACATTTGCCTCCAATACCACATCTCGAAGGCATGTACTATATTATGTTTTTTTCCTCCGGAGACTTAACAAGATGGATTTTGTTCCTTTATATATAGACCGGTAAATTTATATTTTTATCAGGCTTGTCATGGCTGATTTTGTCATTCCAATTCGTCTTCACATCTCTGTTTAACATCCTCCATTTTTAAAAACAATTGCAATCTCTTAACGAGTCACTTTTAATCAGAATCTTAAATCGCCCCAAGATATGGACTTTTGTTTTTATCTAGACGTAGTAACCGGCTCTTTATTTTAACGCAATGAAACAGCTCTGTCATCGCATCTTCAGCGTTGGGTAAAATCGTTGTATGATCTGCGAATCTTATATTGGAAATTTTACGACCTCATATGAAAAAAAAACACCTCATCCGTGTAACAGTTTTCTCATGACGTGTTCTCCATATAACGAATAGTTATTTTTTACTGATAAGTTTTTCACATACATATGGAAATGGTTAAAAGTCAAAGTTTTTTGTGTAAAACGAACATAAATTTCCTTTCTTAAATATTGGTGGATCCCATAGGTTAAAAACCAATTTAAATATTTTGAAAGGTCAGAATGTGAAAGATTCGAATTGAGATATGTTTGCTGTTTCCGATTATAGAACGTTAAACCTCCGAATGAAAAATTAGCATTCTAACAGTTTGCCACTAAATCGATTGTACATGATAACTTCTCATTTTCAATGTAAGGTGTGTGAAAATCTGGATTCATTATCTAGACCAAATTTTTTCTTGAAAATTTCGATTGCAATTCGATAATATAATCCCCCTATAACAATGCTCAGTTGCTGGATGCCTTCGACAAAAGAGTACTACGTAGGATCCTGGGTCCCGTGATGGACGGCGAAACCTGGCGAATAAGATACAACGATGCGCTGTATAATATCTACAAAGTTCCCAGGCTATCTGTACATGTCAGACT
This sequence comes from Odontocerum albicorne, assembly GCA_949825065.1. NCBI lineage: Eukaryota > Metazoa > Arthropoda > Insecta > Trichoptera > Odontoceridae > Odontocerum > Odontocerum albicorne. Next base: position 7,507,362 of record OX463842.1, on the reverse strand, counting down.
GAGCAGATTGAGATGGGTCGGACGTGTGCAGAGAATGCCGTCATCGCGAGCACCCAAAAGAATCCTGGAGGAACACCCGGGTGGGAGGAGAGTGGGCAGGCCAAGGCTGCGATGGGAGGACGAAGTTGAGAGGGACGCAACCCGGCTGCTGCAGGCGCAGGACTGGAGGGTCGTGGTGGGAGACAGGAGGAATTGGAGGCGAAGATTGACGGAGGCTAAAGTTCGATATGGGCTGTAAGACCATCGAAAAAATAACAATGTCCATATTAAAAAAAGAAATGTTTACAACGAACGTTTTTACATTTTATAAAATTCAATTCAACTGCCAATCCCAAATGCTTAGTTGAATTTCTGTATGTTATTGGAAATGACATGTTTTGCAACCTTATAAAATAAGTTTGACTACACAGTATGATATGAGATTATCTATTCATATTTTAATTCAGCTTGTCAGGCAACACTTTCTTTGGATGTAAAATATGGGCTAAATATATCGCATTTCTACATTTCACTCCCATACATTAATGTATGGGAGTGAAATGTAGAAATGCGAGAATCTAGAAAAATACAAAAGGGGATAATAGATGACAGAATATGTAATTAAGTGATTTGAGATGAATGTGTTGAATAAGATGGAGAAGATTAATATGAGATGGTTAGGACACATGAAACGAGCAAAAAAAATTACTTATAAAGATTAACAAACAAATATTAATTGTACAAGTGAGTGAAAGGTTTGGTAGAGGAAAATCAAGGAAATTATGGTTAGATCAAATAAAATATATTTAAAAAAAATGAAATGTTAGAATGCTAACATTTCATTTTATAACAAACACATGCTAACCGAAAGTAAGGTCAGGATATATAAAACATGCGTCCACCCCATCATGACATGTGAGATAGAAGTGAGAGCCGATACTAACAAGACAAAAAACCTTCTCAGAGTGGCAGAAATGATAACCGTACGCTCCATCGCAGGCAGAACTCTTAGTGATCGGATCAGAAATGAGGCGATAAGGTCTGTCTGTGGTGTTGAAGACATAGTGAGGTGGGGAAGAAGCAGAAGGCGCTTCTGGAGGGATCATGTGGAACGCGTGGAGGATATAAGACTGGCAAGAATCGCTAAGACTGAAAACATTAACAGCAGGAAACTACCAGGAAGACCGTCGAAAAGGTGGAAGAACAGCTGGACTTCATCATCCCAGGACAGCCCACTAGGTCATACGACCTAAACCAAGAGGAAGAAGAAGAATAAGAAATGTTAGAAGTGAAATCGTAAGAGATTTATGAGAAGGGATTTAGATATGGAAGAAGCGAAATTTGTGGGTTGAGATAAAAAATTCTCGTGCTGGGTTATTTGTGTCTACCTCAGTGACGAAATTACGTGATGTACAAGTATGTATGTTTGTAAATAATAAATCAGATTTTTTTGTTGTGTTGGACTCGTCTTAGTCTGAGAAACTTTTTTTTATTGTTTATCTTTATATGACAATATTGATTTTATTTTTTAGTCTTTTGTATAGAAATGGTTGTTTGACCGTTTAAATGAAAAATTAAGTTTAATAATATTTTCGTAAGCAACTGCTTCTCTGACAAAGGTTTCCAATGACTCTAAAGGAATTTGTCCAAAAAGGTTTATACTTTGGCACCAAAATACTAAAAATCTAGAGGACTTAGCATGAAAAACTTTAAAGATTATCAACAAACAACTCCAATATCTTGAAAATTGAACGTTAAGTGGATGAATATTGTCTACTTTAAAACGTTTTAATGTCTCAGTTTTAGGAATGAAATTCGACGGTTTTAATTTGAGGAAACCGTCAAATTGTAAGGTCGCGCAGATTTAACATAGTTAACCATTTTCAAAATTACATTTCCTATTGGCGTTTCCTTTCGTCTTTTCACGCAAATTAACTTTCAACGGAATTTGGTTTATCAATGAATCGACCAGATGGAGTAATTAAAAAATATATTTGACATTTGCATTCTCGATTTTTAAAATTCCAATAATATTTTTTTAATGTTTATTTAAAAAGGGTGACATAATTAATTTAAATGGTAAATTGGCAGTAATAACAAAAAAACACAAATTTTTTGTTTAACCTGGCGAGCTTATTGCCTCGTAGCAATCTCTTTCAACCAACTAGAAATATGTTTTTTTATGGTTCTTACATTGAGTGTTTCAATATAAAAACGATCAGAACAAATCCACCATCGTGATTTTGTCATATATGAATAATCACTCGTCATTTCCCTATAGAAATAGGCAGAGAGAACAGATCTATACTTATATCTATTATTGCACATTTTTTACACTTCTGCTACGTCCATGCACCTCGTCATACATTATCTCCTTTTAAAAAGGCTTTTCACTCTTCTTTATATCAGCATTCGATTTAACTTGGTAGTGTCATGTTTTTCGAACGTTCTCATTCCTTGGTCTATCATACGAGTACATTGTTTTTTCATTCAGTTACATTCTATCATATATTTGAATACATTTTGTGGTCATATATTAAAAAATCATAATTGTTTCTGTAAAAGCTTAAAAACAGATGTTGTGAGTATCTGAACAGTTGTACATGGACAAAGTGCTGACTGAACTGGAGAAACTAGGATAATGAAGCATCTTCATTTTGGATGAACACCCAAGATCATCCAAAATAGAGATGCTTCATTCTGGAGACTTAAACTCTGCATTTAGATGCAATTGGTTAAAAACTCTCAATATTTGCTAATGTCAATTTGATAAATTGCCAAAAGGAGGATTCAGGTAGAACCAATAAGCAGGGTAACGGATAAAAAAGTCATTACAAAAAAATAATTCCTTCGAAAATAAAAAAGATTACAATTTTTTTATAAAAAATGCGACATTCTGTACTCTGTTTAACTATTTGCCTTAGATTTTCCGGTAACTTGAAGATAATCCTCTGATAAAATAAAATAAATATAGGTATATTGATAGCAACATAGCATGCACATATACTCGTATGTTATGGTATAAATACATTCTAAAATCGTACATATATCTCAAGATCAATAGCAGAGAATACATTTGAAAGAAAAGGTATCAAAAGGTCTGGGCTCATCTCATAACATCCCCCCGGCCGAGATACACCCCACCAATATAGGGGGAGCCGGCCACGAGGACGTTATGTGTTTTTCAGCCCACACTCTATCCAATGATGATCAAAATCAATGATACTGCTTTTTTCAGAGGTTATACAAAAAAATAGAAATCATACTTATATACATTAAATCACAGGTTCTACTAACCACAGTTTTAATTTTTTAAATACCCAAACGTAGGATTCATGGTAGAGAACGGTCAAAAAAAGTATTGTTGAACGGAGTGAATGAAATTTAGAAAGAGGAAAGGTAGAGTTAAAGTAACAGAAAAATTTGTTAAAGAAAGAATGTCATGATAGAAAAGTTTAACACGTCCTCTCTACCATTTACAACAGACAAATCCCGTGGTCTAGTTTGTAAGCCGTTTATCTTCTGATTCGAAGGTTACGGATTCGACTCCCTTTGAAACCCAGATTTTTGATAAATGCGTTTGGGTATGATTTTCACTTAAGGCCTCTAACATATTTTTGGTTGGCTGGAAGAGATTACCACATGGACATAAGTCCGCTAGGTTGAACTGTATACAACGAAAGTGTTATAAAAAAGACAGATAAATGGCAGAATAGTATGTGTGTCTAAAAAGCTGAAACTCCTGAAAATCAATAAAAAAAAGCAACAACATTAAAAAAAAAAACTAACTAATAAGGTATAATAAATTAGCATATTTCAACATCTTATGAAATTTTTATTTAATTTAAAACATACCTTATTTCCTGAAAATAAATATACATCTCTAAAGCTTCTGTATAGAACCTGTTAAACAACAGAAAACTTCGTATTTCCGGCACCCTTAAACACTTCACTGAGTATAAAAGGTAAATTTGGTTCGGTAAATATGAAAAGAATTTCATAAAAAAAAAGAAAGAATCCTTAATACTTTTAATATAACTTCTCCATATCTCGCTTCAGAAATTCATCATTCTCAAAAAAGAACCGGGTTTTTTTCTGTAAACCGCTAAAAAATACTTTACGAGAAGTCTTTTATTTCACTGTTTTATTTAACAGAAATAAACAATCTTACTGATCCATTAAGAATATAAACTTTATTTGCCGTTTAAGTATTATATATTCTTTAAGAACGCTAAAATGGATATATATTTTAACCGCATCACGTTAAATCTTCTGTACGCTTTAGAAATATCCGATTTTGGGTGAAATACTTCTCTCTTTATAATGTTACTCTATTAAAGGAGTTGAAAAACTTTTTGTGTGAAGGGGTTCATCGTTGAAGGCTTTACAGACACTCCACATTTTCTGCGTTAATTTCCAATTGTCACTTGGTATTGGCTATTTTCTTGCGAATTTTAGTAACGAGTGCCAGCCAGCTTCAGAAAACCCAACCAACCATTTTGATTAATTTAAAAAACTTACACTAATTGGCTTTGAAAATTTTCAGCTGAGGATGCTTAATATTTGGATTTTATTTTTATTTATTTGAATTTAACAGATTTTTTTGATGACTGAGATAATTCAAATTTATCTATAAGTCATTGATTTTGTATGAAATTATTGGTTTTACATAAAGTTTTTTTACAAATAAAAATTTCACATTTGTAACTATTCATCACATATACTTCCATTTGATTTTGCTATCATTTGCTTTGTATTGCAATAAATTATGTTCCTCATAAATTCCTTTCAATGCCTTATGGGAATATTGATTCCATCGAATTAAGTAGTCGACCAGGTCCATTTTTCTCTCAATCGTTACCTGCCTTTGTCAACCTAACTCCTTCCTTGTCTTAAGTAATTCTTAAGGATTCAACAAGCTTACATAAATAATATTTTTCTTTAATTTTTTTTAGATCCTTCTCTAGGAGCTGACTTAAGACTTATATGTTGAGTCAGATATAGAAGAGCATTCAAATATGGTTGGGACATGTGGAACGAATAAACGAAGAAAAAGTAATGAATTAAATAAACAAAGAAAATATTATTAAAATACGTGGTACAGGAACACAAAAAAAAATATGACAGGACTAAACGAACGATATTTTGTAATAAGAAAATGTAAGAAGTCAAATAAATCGTAGGGGTTATAAGAATGTACATATATGGACGTAAAAGGATACAACATGTTTGTCGAGATCGGAAAGTCAGGCGCACTATCCTCTTTGCCTACCCCAACTGGGAAAAGGTCTGATGGTATATATTGTATGTACTTTTTTTTCTGAATATCTCTGTGTTACTGTTGTATATCGGAGATCTACTAATGGTTCTTTGTAATTCGTCTTTTGGCAAGTTTTTTTAGAAAATAGGTTTTTCTACATATATGCAGATGCGGAAAATACTCAATCTGAAGGCTGAATCATTTTCAAAGTTATATCTTATTTTTTTTTGGTTTCAATATGTCATTAAAGTGGGTTCGAACCACTATGTTTTATTTTTATTATTATTATTTTCTTAGTCAAAGTGAAATTTACTGAAATCGCGAGCTGTTGTTTGCCGACCCCTACTTTGTGGTATTCACTTTTTCTACATCTTTGGTACAAGAATATTCCATCCAGTGTAATGAACAATTCCGAAAAAATACATAAATTTCGACGAAACAATATATCTTCGGTGTTTAAGCAAAATAAAAAAAGGAGATAAATACACATATAAAAGTTCTTTTTATTTTTATTAGGTTGATGGGCAAACCCACAGAAACAGTGTTATCTATTGTAGAATATCGTTAGATATAAAAATCTAGATTTTATTATTTCACTCTGCCCACCATTAGATAATTGTCTGAGCCGATATCTGTTCTTATAACACTGTTCTATCGAGAATGCTCTTTTCCAGTGAAGAATCCACAAACACGTAGTCAATTAATAAATACTGTAGAAATGCGTGCAGTGACAAGAATATATAAAATTACAATATACGACAGAATATGGAATGAAGTGACCAGTGATGAATGTGATCTGAAAACTAATATTTTAAGTATGATAAAAAAGAGCACTCGATGATTTGGACATGTAGAATAAATTAATGAAGAAAGATTAACAAAACAAATATACAGTGCAAATGTGAATGAAATGGCTAATCATTGTCACCGTGAAAACCATACTTTTTCTATCGATGATGCCAAATTCTTACATATCAGTAGTAACGGAAATAAATTGGACAGATTAGAGACCCTAGAAATTTCTAAGTCAGTACACCGAGGCGAACATCTGATAAACACTTATATCCCAAAACTCTCTCCGCTGCTCGCCAAAATCGTCCCATGCCTCCCTCAGCCCTCAGTCCTCAACCCGAATGTCCCCAACCGTTGAGGCGTGTATATCGGTACCAGTTCGAACAGAATTTAGTCTTGTTTGTGCTCCCCTGAAGATGAGGTGAAAGCCTTGAAACCGGTAGGGTTATACCGTTACAAAAAAGGTGGAATAAACAGTATTTGATTAAATAAATTAAAATGACTGAAATGCGTCGTAGAGCAAGTCCAAGGAAAGTAGTGCTGGGTCAAGTGAATGATAGAAGAATATTTTAAGAAGAAAATCACAAAAATTATAGGAGTTGTATGAGAAGGTGTATGGATGTAGTAAAAGCGAAAGATGTGTCTCAAGATAGGAAACTCTGACCCTCTGTACTCTCGTACTACTCCGACAGGGAAATGGTGTAATGGTATGAACGTTAAAAGTCAAATTCAAAGGATAAAGAAATTAATATATACGAGTAGTTTTAATTTCTACTCAGCTTATATGAGTCTTCAGAACTGTTAATAAAAACCTTCAAGTGTTTTTCTCACATTCGGATGTTCAGGATTCTTATCCATGAAACAGTTTCAGTAGTTACTTATCGGATCAACTCTATTATTTCTGGGAATAAATATATATTTTGGATTTTTTAGGAGTTATGCGCGTATTCTCGAAGCAGGTGCTCATCTGTGCGAGACTTATCACGCGAATATTGTCACAAATATGTAAAATTCATGAGGATAACGGCTGCCTGTGGTTCTCCAACTCTCTAAAGGCCATCACCGATGAGTTCTAAGAATATATCAAGGTTTATTCTAGATATGTTTGAATAAACTACCTTATAAGCGTGAGGAGAGATGTGCGTGTATTTTATTATATGTTTATTTAAGTTGCTGACGGGAACAGCATCTAATCAAATTATATGGAAAATATAAGGTTTTATATGTTTCCTGACAACTATTCGAGTTGATCTATTTCAACTGAAAATAAGAATAACTAACTTGTCAAATGCTTTTCCTTTGTTAAACGTACTGTCCCTTTTGAATAGAGCCTCGAATATTGGCATGGAAACATTTCAGAAAATGTTTTTAAAGAAAGTATTTTGAGCTTTCTTAGAAATGGAAGTTAGTTGTTTCGGCCTAACAATTATTTCTTATTTATTATTCTTGTTTACTGTCTTCAACCTTCATTCACTTAAAGTGTTGCAAATATTCCTACCAAATAAAACCAAAATTTTACTCGAACAATCTCTGTTCTTTCCAATTCTGGACTATGCGGACGTATGCTACTTGGATGTTACAGAGGAACAGCTGGACAAATTACAGCGTCTTCAAAATGTGTGCCTAAGATTCATTTTCAACCTACGTAAGTACGATCATATAACTTCGTACCAGAAGGCATTGAACTGGTTGAATGTTAGAAATAGGCGCCAAATTCACAAACTATCTCTTCTGTATAATATCCCTAACTGTCCCGCTACCCTCTCTTATCTCGCCGAGAATTTTCAGCGTCTTTCCAATCATAGATTAGCGCTACGCTCAAACAGAGATTGTTTATTGGCCTTTCCAGTTCCCCGCTCCTCTTTCTTTACGTCGTCCTTTACTGTCCATGCAGTGAGACTCTGGAATCAGTTACAAACCAATATAAGACTCGCTCCGGCCTTGGCATGCTTTAAGAAGCGACTGAAAAAACTTTTAATGTCTAGTCAGTAAAATAACGTGTTTCATTCCTGATTTTTTTCTTTCCTCTCCCCCATCCCTTCCTTTAATTTTGATTGATGATATCTCACTTTATATGAAAAATAATGTTCGTGTGATTGTCCGTCTGTGTGGGGTTCGTAGGCATGTGCTCACGTATATGTTTATGGATTTCATGGGGATGGATAGTCATTTGAATTATTTATGCGACCATGTAACTTGTTTCATTTACTTTTGTCTGGTTGGTTGGAAGAGCTGGCTGCCTGGCAATAATCCGGCCAGATTGTATTAAATAAAGGTGTTTAATAAATAAATAGTTTTGTATGTAATTGGATTTAATCTGTATATGAAGGCTTTATATGATAAATAAATAATTACTCCCGATCACGCCCCTCTCATACCGAATACATAAAAAACGAGGATTTCTTATTTAAAAAAAATCTATATGTTGTTCAATTTTGTTAATTAGCATTATTCATCTTTTTACTTTTAACATTTTAATGAATTAATTCATTTTGGTTATTTATTTTTTCAAAGTTATTTTTTCAACAGCTTATTCTCATTGTTTGAATATTGAAAAGATACCACAAGAGTTATCGAAAGGATGCTGTGTATATTTTTTCATTGCGAGAAAATCTTTTCTCAGTTTTAATGAGGAATATCTTTCGTATTTTCTCTTCTGCACCACAATCGTCTGAGTTGTGAGCAGAAAGTTAGTAGGCAACTCTAGCACTCTCTTTTTTTCAGTAATTATTTCGATTAGCAGCATAGGATTTTCTAGCGCGGGGAAAAAACAGGACGGAAAAAACGAGACATAGAAAAATGCTGACAGTTGATTGCTAGTTTTTTTTCTGTAACATTCCATTGCAGCTTTTTAAGTTACAAAAATTACGACTTAGATTATAATTTTTTTTTCTAACTAATAATAAAAGTTAGTAAAGAATTAAATCTGCAGAACGTTAGTAATTTGATAAGCAAATAACGTTAATAAACATGAAATATTTATCAAAATAGTTTAAACGTCTTTTAATTTTGTTTTCCAAGCATATATCGACTTTGTAATTTGTTTTATTAAACACTTTTTATTCCATTTTTTTTTGTTTGTGCTCCCCTGAAGATGAGGTGAAAGTTTTGAAACCGGTAAGGTTATACCGTTACAAAAAGTGGAATAAACAGTGTTTGATAAAACAAATTATAATATCTTCAAACCTCCACAATGTTATTGCCTTAACTATAAATCACATATAAACTTGTTTGGTGATTATTATAAGTATAACCAGTTATCTATTGGGCACAAACGTGATGCTAGTGATATATGAAGACGGACTGTGAAATCAGTCTGAAACGTTGAGAAATAACGTACAGTTAAATTAAGTGTGAAAATCGCATCCCTCCTAATTATTACTGAATTTTTTTGATATATTTTCCGTAGGTACGGTTTGTTTGATTACAATTTTTTTAAATAGACTATTAAATTGAAGTGTTCTAACTTAACTCTTTCACTGCTGATACAAAATGCATGACAACCAGATCGGTGCTCAATATATTTGATTAATAAAAACTAGTTTCAACCCGTGAAATATTCACGGAAGTAAAATAAATTCTACATTTATGAAAACGTCCGAATGCGATGGACTCTTTCGAAGTAATGAACGAATATTGTATGCTGATGTAATACACTAACAATATTTAGGCATGGACACGCCGCGCGTGTTCTGAGCATGAAGCAGATGTTCACATGGACACGCCAGGCGTGTTCTCAGCATTGGACGAGCAATAAATTAAATATGAAGTAAAGTCTATATAAGACACATGGTTATTTTTATTAAGCAACATAATGAGAATGCTTCAATTTAATAAAATATTTAACCCAATCATAATACGTTGCTCCTATTAACATGATTTGTTATTCTCTAAAGAAAAAAATAACAGAACTCTAAAATCTTTTTTTACTAAATATATACTTAAAAAAATATAATTTTTTTTCGGAATCACGTTTTAAAAACTAGATTTAATACAGTAGTTTTACATACAGACATACTTTCACACCTTTTCCTTGTTGGGGCAACAAAGCGGAAGAAGCGCCAGACAGACTTCATTTAAATGGTTTTTTCGCCTCTTCTTCATCAAAACACCTCGCAACTTCAACGATTTCTCTAACTTTGACATTTTGTTCAGTCAAAATATCATACCCTTGATCCAACCATATTTTCTTTGGTCTTCCTCTTCAACGCTTTTACCTCAATTTTTCACTGTTTATTTGTTTTGTTAAGCTTTTTAAATGTATTCGTTCTACATGTCCAAAACATCTCAGGGTGATCTGCTTGGTCTTACTTCATAGAAAGACTTTTGTTTACATTCATCCCTGATTGCTTCCTTCGTATTCTGTCGTACATTGCCACCCTACGTATTTTTTTAAGTGCAAACAGCATTTATTCGGTTCTTTTCAGTGTTTTCCACTTTCAAGTTGTACTCCCAAATATCAAATTTGGTACTTGAATAATATTGTGGACTATCATCTTAGCAGATTTTGATTCCGTCTGGTTTGAGTATATGTGTTTTAGTGCCCGGTTGACTTTGCTTTCTATAAGTTTTACATGGATATTTAATACAACAGTATATGTAAGTTTCGTTTTTTTTTATATTCATATAAGTTACTGAAATCTCTGAGATAAATCAGTCAACTGATAAATTTTATGGAATTTCAGCAGTCATGCGATTTTTTGCACATGCATATACATATGTTCATATTTTTTTTCTTCATCTTAAGCTATATAAAAATGATTAACTGCATTAAATATCGTTGTAAATAGCCTAATAAGCCAAAATGATCATTAAACCAGTAAAAATAAATTTATTTCGAACTTTAAATAATACTTTTGTTTCTATTTTTAATTATTATGACTTGAAAATGCTTATAAATACGAAAGCTTTTTTTTTTCAATTTATAGTCGCCATCCATTCAAAAAATTATATCAATTTTTAATTTGTAGATACCCTCTATGGCTTAGTTGGTAAGACATTTATCTGTTTTTCGGCTCAAGGGCTGCAAATTCGATTCCCGCTGGTACCGATTTTTTTTTAAATGGTTCAAATCTGATTTTCATTTCAGGTCTTTTTAACACCTTGCAAGGTGGTTGAAAGGGATTGCCACGTGACAATAAACCCACCACGTTGAACTTAATACAACAAAAGGGTATTTTAGTTTATCAGTCAAAAAATAGGAATTGATTTCGTTTAAAAAATACACTTAATTATTTTGTTTGAATATTTGATTTTTTTTCTAAGATAGTGTTTCATAATTACATAGTTATGAATGACAATACATACTGGGTAATGAAAAAGATATAAGGGTAGAAAAAAGTGACCCAGAAAACATTTTTTGTGATTCGCAAAACAGGCGCTTTCACGCGGAAGGATGACCGAGAAATAATAAATAACGAACATAAAAAAATAGACCGTTTACGTGTTCACTATCCTCGCTGCGTACTCTACCCGAGTGGCGATGATCGTGGATACTCAGGAAGGATAATATGACCAATGTGCGCTGTTATTTTAATTGAACCGTTGTGTTGTTTCTCTCGAGTCTTCCATTTTTAGGTAATAGATTCTCATTACACGTTAATGAAAATGATGAATTTTTTGTCGAAATAAAAAAAAACACTTATCTCGTAATTTATACCTTTTTTGTTTGTATCTCGTAGAAGGGATTCCCATAAAATTTTGAAAAAAGGGTATTGTTGAAGAAACATACTAGGTTAGTCAAAAAGTTTTGAAAGCGGAAATGAAAATACATTTTTTTTGGGGGGAAATCACTTTTATTGCTCAGTATAGTCTCCCATAAGATCAATACACTTGGTCCAACGATCTTCCAACTTTGTTGTCCCATCACGGAAGTGACTTTCTGGAAGGCCTGCAAAATACTCCTCTACGACGGCTATAACCTCTTCGTTTGATGAAAAGTGCTTTCCACGAAGGAATTTTTTGAGGTGTGAGAACAGCCAGAAGTCAGAGGGAGCTAAATCTGGCGAATAGGGTGGATGCTGCAACAATTCGTACCCCAATTCACTGATTTTCGCGATGGTTTTTTGAGCTGTGTGAGCAGGTGCATTGTCTTGATGAAAAAAGATTTTTTTCTTCTGCAAACCGGGTCTTTTTTCACAATTTTTTTCATCCAACTGGTCCAAAAGGTCACAATAATAATCAGAGTTGATTGTCTTACCAGTTTGGAGATAATCTATCAATAAAATTCCTTTTGCATCCCAAAAAACTGACGCTAACACCTTCTTGGCCGATTTCTGGACACGAACTCGCTTCGGAGCCAAAGTGCCTGGTTCACACCACTTCTTAGCCTCTTGTTTTGATTCAGGATCATGGTGGTAGACCCAAGTCTCATCCATAGGGATGAATCGACGCAGAACATCCTTTTTATCCTTTCGAAATTGCTCCAAATGTTGCTCAGAAAGTCGCATTCGAACGTGTTTTTGTTGCATTGTTAGCAAATGCGGCACCCATTGTGCACACAGTTTTTTGAAACCCAAAACTTCAGCCAAAATATGCCATGTTGTTCCATGTGAGATGCCTATGTTGTCAGCTATCACATCCACAGTCGATCGATGATCTTCCAAAACCATATCCTGTATTTTCGCAATGATTTCTGGTGTTGATGCACTTTTTGGACGTCCTGAGCGTGGATCGTCTTCAACGCTTGTACGGCCACGCTTAAACTCCAAAACCCATCGGTGAACGGTTGAAAATGAAGAAGAAGACTCCTTTAATACTTTCACCATCTTTGCATGGATCTCAGTAGCCGATAAACCTTCCAAAACAAAGAATTTAATCACTGCACGATATTCGGATTTTTCCATTGTTAAAAAATACACTGACACGTCAACTTCAAATGGCTTGTAAACAAAGAATGAATTGACAGATCAAAATGAAATTTTGAGTCCGTTCTTATGAAAGATGAAATATTAAAATGGCGTATAAATTTTGGTTTTTCTACTGCTCCATAGATGTCGCTTTCAAAACTTATTGACTAACCTATTATATACATACAATATCATGATATTTCTCTATCTACCCTAATAGAGAGGAGAAACCTCAGGCTTTCCTAATTTAACACACATCCTTCACCTTTTCTACACCCATTTATCTTTTCCTTCAGCTTCTACGATTTCTTTGACTTTCTTCGTGTCCTTCTTTCAAAATATCATTCACTTGATATAAACGCATTTTTTTTGGTCTACCTCTACCACGTCTTCCATTTTTACTTGCACTTTATATTTGTTTTGTTAGTCTTTTTTCATGTATTCATTCTATGTCCCTAAACCATATCCGACTGTTTTTTTATCATACTCAACACATCAGCTAATAAGGACTTGAATGCATTATTTTTATAGAGTACCATCGATAAATAAATTCGAAACTAAGCCAAAAATATGGCCTTTTAAAACATTATTTGTCAATTTAGTCATTTGGTTTTTTTTTTTTCCGATAACTTCACTTTATTTCCATTTACATAACCTAAGCATCGCCTATTTAAAAAAAATATAGAAAACAAATAGCATAACAAAAAAATATCGGTTACTCGAACATCGTTTTCAAATTACGTAAAAAAGGATTTACATAAAAATACTATTATAAAGGGTCTTTCAAATTGAGCGATTATTTTAATTCTTGGATAAAACACAGATAACGTCGCAAAATTGCCTGAGTCTTGTAACATTTGAGAAGTGTAATGTATGACATTTATAAAAATAAAGTTGTATACAATATAACAACGCATTCAAATTGTTGAGTTATTTTATGTACGTATTGTAATCTCCGCAAACGGTGATGTTAATTAGCCACCAAGATCATGTGATCTGACACCGTTGGACTATTTTCTCTGGGGTTACTTGAAAAAACCAGATCTATAAGAATGACCCCTGATCAATTCCTGAGCTGAAGGACGAAATTATCGCGTTATTTATTGGTGAATTAGAACCGCAATTATGCCGAAATGTCATCGAAAGTATGGACAAAAGGGTGGACATCTGTGGAGCTGCAAGAGGTGGACATTTGGCGGATATTGATTTTTGTGTTTAAATATCACATTATACTTCAATGACCAATAAAAAGTTTTTTTTAAATCAAAGCAAATTGTGTGTTTTATTCAATAATTCAATTAAAAAAACCGCTCTATTTGAAGGACCTTTATAAAGAACGATAATTGATTGAAAATTACATAAAGATTTGAAATTAAAATATGTACGCTATTTTAACACTTTAAATTCCGATCAAAATCATGACCAACTTTCCCAGTACCCGGCTTATTTTTGATGAATTCTGATTTTTGTGAAGGGTTTCTAAACATTTTATGTCTTAGTAAATATTATCTATATTGTATTGAAACTTTGTGCATTTGTTTAAAATTCTTAAATAATGTTGTTCCCATACAAACATTCTCCTTTATGGAGAAATACATACGACTCCTCACACATGTACCTGGTGTCACTTATCTTCTTGTGGTTAGCACACCTTGCAAGTTCTGCAGGTTTTTTGTAAGTTGATTTGATACCCTGTTTGGAGCGTCTTGTAAATTCCTTATTCTACAATATTTAGAACTGGATGTTGTAGTAAGTCTCCAGATTTATATATCAAAATCTTTAAGATTTGGCACTTCACTGCACACTGATAGCGTAACATCAGAATCTACATTATAAATCGATTCATGCATATTTTCATTATCTAAGGTTTTTGTCAATGCTAGAGAACAGAAATCAGGAGACAATCATTTAATAATTGAATCGTCTACAAAAATATTTGCTACGTATTAATATTATGTCCTTTTTAGGAAGAGATATCAATCACGCGTAAACACGGGACCGAGACTCAACGCAAATCTAGTTTACCACGTTAAAACACGTGATGAGGATACAAAATTTTGACAACCTCCCTGACCTAGTTGGTAATCGGGTTGAAACCTCGTTAAAACCTAGATTTAAATAAAGTAGTATTCCAGTTTGTTTTTTTTCACTTAAGACCTATTGAGCCTTTTGTGGTTGGCTGGAAGAGAATGCCACAGGACAATAAGTTTGCCGAGTTTTATTGTATACAACGAAGATGTAAAATAATACTATAAAAATTGTTAGTTAAACTATGATTTCAATAATACAGATATAAACTATTTAAAAATACAATTTGTATGAAGAAAGCATGATTGTAAGATAAATGAAGCAATGATAGCATCAAAGGATAAAGTGAAGGGAGAGAGGGCAAGCTTATATCCAACACTTGAGACAACCAGGCTAATGGGGGTCTTGATGGTGATGATGTAATGAAGAGCATATAAACTACGTAATATAAATCATAAACATAAATTCAGGTATAAAATTATGCATATATGCATAGTATCATACAATTTCTTAATCGGGGCAGGCAGAGAGGACAGATCACCATAATTTCTTAACTTGACACGCATCCTTAGTCTCTTCCACCTTCTCCTACAACCTCTACGGTTTCCCTGTTTTTCTCCTTTTTTTCCTTTCAGAATGTCATTCACTTGATCCAACCGTACTACCTTGGTCTTCCTTCATACGCCTTCTACTTACATTTGCACTGTGTATATTTGTTTCGTTAGTATTTCTTTATTCATTCATTCTACATGCCCAAGTCATCTCAATTCTAGAAATATGTTGTTTATAGTTAAGGCATTAACGTTGTGGAGGCTTAAAGACATTGTAATTTATTTTTATAAAACACTGTTTATTCCACTTTTTTGCAACGGTATAACCCTACCGGTTTCAAGGCTTTCACCTCATCTTCAAGGGAGCACAAACAAGACTTGTTTATGTTACCCTGAAGATGAGGTGAAAACCTTGAAACCGGTAGGGTTATACCGTTACAAAAAGTGGAATAAACAGTGTTTGATAAAAATAAATTACAAGTACTCTTTTTTATCTTAATTAACACATCAATGTTAAGTTCACATTCATTCCTTACTAATTCTTTCCGTATTCTACCATACATTGTCACTCTATGTGTTCTTCTCAATACACGCTTCTTTATAGCATTTATTCGGCTCCTTAGCTTCGGTATAAAATAACCTATAAGTAATATGTGTCTTAAAATTATTCCATCAGGAATCGAATCCGAGAGCTCTAGCTTATCTAGCGTGAATGCTAACCATTAGATTATGGCTGCCGATAAAACGACAACAAATATAAGGTTATACAGTTTCCGCTAGATGTAACACAATTTGTTTTCTTGTTAAAGGTTGTCATAAACAATAACTTTTCGTTGTTCAAACTTCCGGAAAAGTAAAAAAAGCGATTTGAACAAAACTTGGCACAAGTGTAACTCTTATGATTTTAAACTGGATCTTTTAAAAGTGTCTGATGGAATAAGAGGCAAGGCTTTCGATGTTTCTTGGCCGAATTCCCATTGAAAGTCACCGCTGTAATTTTAAATCTGTTTGGAAATATGCATTGTTTCTAACAAACACAAATAAAGTATTGTAATATAAACCAGTTCACAAAACAACGTTCTTAAACTATCATTAAAACAACACGTATTAGTAACGATTTTATAAAGTTTTTCGAAGTGTTTGGCTTTTTATGCAAATTTTTCGAAAACGTTGCAGCTTTCATTGTAAAATTGGTTTGTAAACAATTTCGCCATCATAACACACGAGATTTGAAGATGAAAAATGCAAAGTTTTCGAAACGTCATCATCGTAGGCTTAACCACGCGGTAAAATTACCTTATCTTATAACCACAGCGTTATCTTCCTGCCGTTGCACAAAACTTATATTATATATTTATTTTTGAGATTTTTTTGACCTTTCTATAATAGTGGGTTCTAATTCTGACTGACCGGCACCTTTGAGCACCTTGGCGATATACAAATTGTCTTTTAAATATTATTAAAACTTTAAACAACTGATAAAAAAACCAACAAAACCTCAAAATATATTTGACGTAATAGTTATATAAGACTCCCGTAGCCTAGTTGGTAAGATATCTTGCTTCCAATCAAAATATTGCCGGTTTGATTCCCGTTGTTAACCAATTTTTATAAAATAGGGTTATTTTTAGGTTTTTTATTCACAACCGTTGTAACACCTTTCTTGTTGTTTAGAAGCGATTTCTACAAGGTAATAAATTGCTACATGGCTCTGTATACAACGAAAGTGTTTTAGTGCAATACAACTGTACTAAAAGTGTCCAAGTATGGTTAACCACTTTGACCTTTTAACACTTATTTCTGATTATTTGAGAAATATTTTTCGTTAGCCATCCACTACTTAGCACTAAGGCGGTCAATGTTTGATTCTCAGCGGTTCTCAGACTGACTTAACTTGGAGGCCTTTTTTCATAAGTTTTTTATGGCCTAGCGATTAGAAGCTACCAAGCTTTTGGGGTAACCGGTGTTAAGAAATATCACCATATAATTTCCTAGATTTATTTTAATTTAACAAACGCGCCTAGTTGTTCTTATACAAAAGAAGTCTTAAACCATTGTTTTAAAGTAATTAATGGCTTTCACAATTAGTTTTTTCTCCTTCTCTACATTGCCTTGCGTCTTGTTCGAAGTAAAAATAATAATTATCCTAGTTAGAAAAGAAGTCTAAAAGAAGTTTAAAACCATTGTTCTATAGTAATTAATGGCTTTCACAATTAGTTTTTTCTCCTTCTCTACGTTGCCTTGTGTCTTGTTCGAAGTAAAAATAATAATTATCCTAGTTAGAAAAGAAGTCTCAAAGATGTTTAAAACCATTGTTCTATAGTAATTAATGGCTTTCACAATTAGTTGTTTCTCCTTCTCTACAATGCCTTGCGTCTTGTTCGAAGTAAAAATAATAATTATTCTAGTTAGAAAAGCGACAACCTTCGTGACTTAGTTAGCAAAACGCTTAATATTCACCCGGGGATTTCGGGGTCGAATCCTGGTGGTAACTAAAAACAAAACTAATAAAAAAAGGATGCCAGTCTGGCAAGAGTTCACCTGATACCAATGCAGGTATGTAGGTGTTAATTATTTCTAAGATCTCATATATTGATTGAATAAATAAAATAAAATGATATGTAGGAAAATAAGATTAAGTAAGTTCATAAATTATAACATATAATTAAGATTAGTTAAGTAATAAATTTGTATATAGGTATAGCCTTGACAAATGTTTGTACAATAATTTACTTTGTTTAATAAAAAAAATAAAAAAACAATATAAGTACGTGCTTGACGTGAGCAGCTGTCGTTTTTTCTTCATGTTAGCCAACACTTGCGATGGCGAACTACGAGATCCGTGTCCACTCCAGTGGTTCTAAACCCTAAGAAGACAGCGTTACTTTCCAGTCACGCTTTTCAATAAATGTACATTATTGATTTGGATATATGGATGGGTAGCTTTTTATTACACATTCGTTTAATATGGTAAAAAACATGGCGAGTTTATTGCCATATATTAATATCTTCAAACCGATCAGAAAGATATATCAAAGTCGTAAGTAGAACCCAAACTAACTGGAAGTCTAAAAAAATCGGGTGCCAACGGGAATTGAATATGCAACCCCCAGACTGAAAGAAAGGCTTCTTACCAACGAGGTCACGGAGGTCGTCTCCAAAATGTGAACTAATATGGCGTGAAAAAGCTTATGGGCTGTAATCTGTCCCTGTCACTTGAAGTATGGAGGCAAATATATTATACCGTATCCGGTGATAATCATTTTCATTTCCGGGAAAATAAAATGACGAAGGAAAGTATTATGAAACGAATTGATTATATAGGAAGGAAGTAGGTCATTAAACTCTGTAAATTGATTTTTTAAAGGTGATAAATGATTATAGAAAAGTTATAGCAAGTCACTCAAGTTTCGTTTAATTTATAAATTTGATACAGATTTAAACAAATTATATGAAAAATGCATAATAGAGCTTAACTCCCATTATAATTATTTTTTTGGTAACCTCAAATAATAGGGGAGAAAAATAAAGTACTAAGGAACCATTTTATTTCATATAAGATTGTACAAATACGTTTAATTAACAAAAAAACATCAAATTACGTTATTTTGATTTTCTTTTCAATATAATTCATAATTGAATTTTAAAAGCCACATAATTGTAGAAAACTATTTTTCAGAACATTAGTGCTACAGGATAGATAAGCGTAATTTTTTTTCAATAATTCATAAATTCTGAAACTAAAACCTTCAAATTCTGAAACTAAAACCTTAAAAAGTGCTACAGGATAGATAAGCGTAATTTTTTTTCAATAATTCATAAATTCTGAAACTAAAACCTTCATTTTAGGTGGCATGGCATAACTTCAAAGATAGATTGCATTGGACGTACTCGTGAATGACTGCAAATTTTCAATAATATTTTTCAGTCAGCTTACTCGTGATCATTTAATTGCAATATTATCTTCATCAACGTATATTAGTAATCTCAATTTGCACTTAAATCAGCAGCCACAGAACTTTACATATATCTTTATTAATGTACCACTTTTAATTCAGTTCTTCTGTATTTGTTCGAGTCATCTGAATTTCGTTATCATTTAATACTGAAACCGTCTTCCAACGGTTAAAAATTGTTAACCCTTCGTCTAATAACTAAGGAGCACAAATCATACAAATCACACGTTTTTTCAACAACATGTTATTTTTCAAAATAAAGTTTAGTTATAGCTTTTTAGATAAGATGACTATTGTAATGCATTTTTACTGCAAGTATAATTTTCAAGTGCAAGGAACGGAAAATGCTGTACAATTTAGGGATAAAAACTTAACTGGAATATGTTCTAGTTTGCTTGTGAAATTATGCGCTGAGTGAATCAATTAAAATGAACTTTATTCCTTTTAATCTTTTCATTTGAATATCCAAACTCAAATGCCGTTTATCTAAGTACGATGGTTTAGATCCACTCAGTAGTATTTTTGGCCGAAAATTGTTAATTCTACCAATTTCTTTATTGCGTTAAAACGAGATTTTTTAACACATTATTCTATAAACGTACATATTATTTAACAAACAAAATGTTTTTTCTGATTATTTCGTAACAACTATATTCGTAATAACGAGATTTGACATGTATATAACAATTAAATATATCAAAAACTTAAAATGATAAAATTAGAAGCATTTATACATAACTCATACTTCCCTACTAAGTGGCTAAGTTATGTCGAAAAAGTTTTTTAAGGAGTTCAATTCTCAATTCATTCATCGATGTATGGAAAATATTCATATCAGTAATTTTGTTCAACGCCATTCCATCTGCGAGTGACGACGCTCTAAATAGTCCGTCAATACAGTACAGAAAATAATATAAATTCATGATATCATAAATGATTGTCACGTTTATTGAAACGAAAGTTTGTCAATAAAGTATAAGCTATTTTTTTCTGTACATAATTCGTATATTTCCTAACAAGTTTGTAGCACATAAGGAGTTATATCCCATTAAAAATATGGGATAAAGCTTTAGCGGAATGCTTTATTGATACGTCGTGATGATTATGATTGTTTTGTATTTAAAATAAAATACGTCGATTCAGGAATGCGGAAAGTGAGAGTAAACAATCAATGAATAGTAAACAGCAATGAATGGTCAAGTGAATAATAATTTTTATTTGTCGATAAGTAGGTATTTATAGATGTGCGTGAATGCGCCCGCAATATATACTTTATCTCACTCCTGCGCGTGCAGAGGTGTTTGCAGACGTTGCGGATAATATAGTGGGTAGAATATTTATTGGCAAAAACGGTGAGACAACGCGATGCGTTCTCTTTCCACCGTGGAATGTAACGTAAATATTATTTGCGTGTAAACGATATTGATGTTCTGGTATGCGACCTTTGTACATATCCGAAGGCTGGTTCGTCGGTCGTTGACCGTGCGTGTTGACAATATTTAGGGACGACGGTATTCCCTACAGAGCCATGAAAAAAAATCCATTCATTTCGTAACAAAGGTACCGTGGAAATTTATTTTAGACTTGCTCAACTTGTCTTGGACCTTAGACGATTTAACTTAACTTGCATCTACTGCTAATACGTAATAAAAAGACATGTCATAACATCGCACCTACCAAACGTCCTAGAGATTCTTATCATAAATCTTAAAACCTTATTGGCAGATAAACACATACTACCGAAATGAGATCTATATGCTTGATTACTTTAAAGCATTATCCAAGGTATTTGATAGTGTCATTATTTATGAAATACTTTGAATAATAATAAAAAATATAATTGCAATTTATGTAACGCCGTTAAAAGTGCAGCCTCTCTCACTCGATATTCGAATCCACTATCATTGACAGATAAAAAATATTTGTAAAGTGTTGATAATACTGAATATTTGATAAATTAACAGATTACAGTACATGGTGGTAAGTACTACACATCGGGCTTAAGAAAGAGACTGTCGGCCATAATCGGCTAACTTTGGCTTTTTAGAGCGTCGTTTCTGTCATTCATACACGTGTTTCGTCACGATTTGTCAGTCGTTGTCATAAGGACAGAGACGACGCTCTACATAGCCGAAGTAAGCCGATTATGTCCGACGGTCTCTTTATTAAGCCCGATGTGTATTACTTACCATCGGGTACTGTACTTAATTTCATCCTTTTTTGTACATAGTTAACCTTCCCTTTCCTGTGCTTAAAAAATCCGCGTGTTCCAGTACTGTGTATTCAATACACATCAATATACATGTAAAAATGAGCGATTTAAAATCGAAAAAATAAGAATATTCATAGCCAATCGCTAAAATTAATTAAATTTTAAGTCAAAAGTGATAATCATTGAAATTTAATTGCTGAAAACATGAAAACAACATCGGCCGACGTTCATAAAACGGGTGAAGAGACCACCTCAAATGGATGCCCGAAAGCTACTGAAGCGAGCGAACTGAGATTCTGTATCTTGCGTTCCCATATACCGAAGTAGAGTGAGAGTGAAACGTAAATAGCGTCGCTTACTCATCCATAGTGGTTTTATAGAATAAATATATATCTACGTCACACACTGGCACACGTTTGTATTGGTAAGTGCATTCCCGATTTTCACAAAATATCTCTGATGTGGCCGATAAGTGCTTATTATATTATTAATAATATTATATTTTTCATTCAATGCGTAAATGTATTACGGAGGAATAGCTAAAACCTGAACCCAGTATTAATTATATTTATAGAGATATTAAAGTTTTTAGAATCAATATGCACTAGTTACACATCACAGGGAAGGAAGGGTTAAACATGTTACAACTTGCGGGCTTATTGCTGCAAAGCGTTATTTTCCAAGCAACCGCCACATCTTGGATATATTAAACTGCTTAATCCATGACAGATTTACAATATATATAAATGTTTTTAAAAAAATATCATACTTATTTAAGTTAAAAAACAAATGCCTATTTTCTATCAAAAAAAGAAGAATTACAGGAAAGAAATTCATTAAAGGATAAGGAAGGAAAACAAAGCAGAATTAGAATGAAAGGATATTGCGAATTAAGTAATATTTTTTCAATTCTCTTTTAAACGTTTATAAGGATGGTGGACATCTGAGCAATGCTTGCATTAGAAGCCCGGTGGGGGCGCAGAACTCACTCATGGTGGAGAAAGTACAAAAAAAATATCTACGATATCTCTATATGAGAGAATTCGGTGTCTATTCATGGCTTTATCCTGCTCAGCTTCTGCTGGGCATGCTTGGGTATAATTCCTTGAGCGTAAGAAGAGATCTGCGTCTCCTGATATACGTTGTCAAACTAGTTCGAGGAGCTGTGACCTGTCCAGCATTACTACAAAGATTAGCGTTAAATGTTCCTAACAATTACACTAGACTGCGCCGGCAAGAACTGTTTTCAATAACATACGCATGAACGGGTCTTCCAGCTGCTATGACTGTTGGAAGGGCCTTAACTCTTTTGAATGGGACTGCTTCGGATATTGACATATTTCATATCACATTACCAAAAGCAAAAGTAAATTTTCTTCTTAGATTGAGCCCGTTAGAAAGCACTCATCAACGTACTTAAGTGACTGAATATATGTGTATCATATGTTTGTGTATATACATTATTTTTTATTTTATATATTTTTTTCTGTGTAATTTGTCTTCTTTTTTTAATATGTCTTGTA
This sequence comes from Odontocerum albicorne, assembly GCA_949825065.1. Lineage (NCBI taxonomy): Eukaryota > Metazoa > Arthropoda > Insecta > Trichoptera > Odontoceridae > Odontocerum > Odontocerum albicorne. The sequence goes on along the minus strand of OX463842.1, from coordinate 7,484,213 downwards.
TTTTTCAAAGTAATTGGACTAAGTCTGTTTTGAAAAGATAAATAAATAAAATAAATATTGTAAATTTTCACCACAATCGTGCTGAGTGAACCGCAAATAAAAATGAATGAATTGTGGTGTGATTTGTTGATATGCAAAGGATACTGATATTATTGATAAAAATTAAGAACAATACTGGAACAATTTGAAAGGTGCATTACACCTGATTACTTTGCAAAATATTCAGTTTTGAATGTACCGTAAGAAAAAAATTTGTACCCACCAGACTATTTGTAAGAAGTTATAAACTATGATTTGGATTACCAAGTTAATCCATATATATTTTTAAAGCACATGTATATTTTTAAAGCACATGTATATTTTTAAAGCACATGTATATTTTTAAAGCACATGGATATTTTTAAAGCACATGTATATTTTTAAAGCACTTGTATATTTTTAAAACACATGTATATTTTTAATGAACATGTATATGTTTAAAGCACATGTATATTTTTAAAGCACATGTATATTTTTAAAACACATGTATATTTTTAATGAACATGTATATGTTTAAAGCACATGTATATTTTTAAAGCACATGTATATTTTTAATGCACATGTATATTTTTAATTCACATGTATATTTTTAAAGCACATGTATATTTTTAAAACACATGTATATTTTTAATGAATATGTATATGTTTAAAGCACATGTATATTTTGAAAGCACATGTATATTTTTAATTCACATGTATATTTTTAAAGCACATGTATATTTTTAAAGCACGGAGGTGTTGCTATTAAAAAATCAATTTATCAATCAAGCTATCACCCCAATCTACAGTAAACGTATTTAACTATAAACAACAAACAACTTAAAATTAAACGAAGGAAAATATATTTTTCTTTGTTTTGTAACAGTCTGTGAACTATTGGACCAGAGCTTTGAACCTTATCGACCTTTGAACCAATCAAAACCCCAAAACCTCGAGTGTTACCACGCCGTATTGGGGGATGATGTATTATTAAAGAGAACTCTAAAATTTAACGAAATAGCCCCTTTAAGCACATCTGATATTTATCAGAATTGAACCCATTGAAAAGTGTGCTGTATTTATTTTCCAATACGTATTTTAGTTATATTATAATAACAATAGCGTGTTCTGAAAATAATAAACGTGAGAATTATCATAATAACTTTCCGATTAGTTAAACGATATAATACAATAAATTTATATATTTATTGGAAAAGTTTCCGTTATGGTCAAATTGTCATACAATTTTGCAACAATAATAATAAAAATACAATTTAAACTTGGGAACGGACCCCACTATTATTGATAGGTTCAAAATATAAGGAAAAAACTCGAGTGTTAGTAAAGGGTCTTTCAAATTGAGCGTTTTTTTTTTAATTCTTGAATAAAACACACAATTTGCTTCTATCTATAGTATCGCCCAAGATCGATATACGTACTACTCGTAGTATAAAAAATCAAGTAATATTTTGTTGATTTTCCATTACATACCTAATTTCCCAACAAATTCACATTTTATTCCTACTCGCATATATTAAAAAAAACTTCTTAATTTTAAGTAAGTGATATAACATTTTAAATTCTTGATTTTTTTCTACTTTACCATCCCTTCCTTTTCCTTTGATTGACAAAATCTTAGTTTTACTATTTTTATGTATATGTTCATAAATTTAGTAAAAATGAATATTCATTACATTTTTTTGTTGTGCGACCAAGTAAATTCCTTTATTTACTTTTGTTTGGATGGTTGAAGTTGTCGCCTGGTAATAAATTCGATAATGACTTCAATATTTGAGGTTCTTGATTTAGAAAAGCAATTTAACGATAATCTTACTTTGAGATTTTAACTACCGCTTTTTTGCTGACGGGGGTAGAATTATTTAAATAGGGAATGTACTCGTATAACGATGGTATACACTGATAACTATGGTATATAAAAGGCGTCACTTTGAAATCTGCGCTGATCCACTTACCCTGATAGCACACTTATCTCGCCTATTTTTCAGGGGATTAAACCTCTTTGAATATGTCAATAAAATATTCAATGGAGCTTTAATAAAATACTGAAATTATAGAAGGGATGAAAAAAATTAAATGTAAACAATATAAAACATTTTTCGATATTGGTTACAATGTATATTGGTAAATTTTATAATACCTGAATAAAATAATTTTTCTAAAAGTTAGTAAATTAAAAAAAAATATGCCACAAAAGTCTGTAAATCACTGATTAATATGTGATAAACCCTTCATTAATAATTAAGTGAATCCGTATTTTTTAGGATTATTAGGTAATTTAATTTATATTGTATAAAATTCCCTTATTCTTTATTTACAAGGGTTTTTCAAAGAGCCAAAGCTGATAGAGAGTTGCTGACTAATATTAAAATCAGAAAGGTGTCCTATTTGGGTCATGTACTTAGAGGAGCAAAGTATAAATTACTGCACCTGATCATCCAAGGCAAAATAGAGGGCCGAAGTGGTGTTGGCAGGAGGCAAATCTACGTTTGGTCAGTGTTATTGCATGAAGTAGAATCATGGACCCTCAAAGTAAGTAGTATGAACCGACTGGAAGCATTCGAAATCTGGATGCACCGGAGAATGTAACGGATACCCTGGACGGATATGGTCAGCAACACGAGGGTTCTTCAAAGAGCCAAAATTGATAGAGAGCTGCTGACTAATAATAAAATACGAAAAGTGTCCTATTTGGGTCATCTACTTAGAGGAGCAAAGTACAAATTACTGCCCCTGATCATCCAAGGCAAAATAGAGGGTCAAAGAGGTATGTGATAAGAAACCACAGAAAACTTAGACGAATGACGAACTTTAAAGAAACCTTTATGGATTTTCCGATTTGTGATACATTAATGTTTATGTTTAGTGCTCATATATAGTAAAGTGTTTATGTATAGTGCTCATATATAGTAAAATGTTTATGTATAGTGCTCATATATAGTAAAGTGTTTATGTATAGTGCTCATATATAGTAAAGTGTTTATGTATAGTGCTCATATATAGTAAAGTGTTTATGTATAGTGCTCATATATAGTAAAGTGTTTATGTATAGTGCTCATATATAGTAGTGTTTATGTATAGTGCTCATATATTGTAAAGTGTTTATGTATAGTGCTCATATATAGTAAAATGTTTATGTTTAGTGCTCATATATAGTAAAGTGTTTATGTATAGTGCTCATATATAGTAATGTGTTTATGTATAGTGCTCATATATAGTAAAGTGTTTCTGTATAGTGCTCATATATAGTAAAGTGTTTATGTATAGTGCTCATATATAGTAAAGTGTTTATGTGTAGTGCTCATATATAGTAAAGTATTTATGTATAGTGCTCATACATAGTTAAGTGTTTATGTATAGTGCTCATATATAGTAAAGGATTTATGTATAGGGCTCATATATAGTAAAGTGTTGATGTATAGTGTTCATATATAGTAAAGTATTTATGTATAGTGCTCATATATAGTGCTCATATATAGTGCTCCTATATAGTAAAGGGTTTATGTATAGGGCTCATATATAGTAAAGTGTTGATGTATAGTGTTCATATATAGTAAAGTGTTTATGTATAGTGTTTATGTATAGTGCTCATATATAGTGCTCATATATAGTAAAGTGTTTTATAGTGCTCATATATAGTAAAGTGTTAATGTATAGTGATCATATATAGTAAAGGGTTTATGTATAGTGTTCATATATAGTAGTGTTTATGTATAATGCTCATATACTCGTATAATCATCAATTACGATAATACCTCCCAAATGGGTTGCTTTCAAATACTTCCTAAAGCTGCACACTCACAGGTGGATATATGTATCTAGTACAATAAAACCTCGATTATCGAACTTCTATCATCTCGAACATATTGTTTCGATTAGAATCCGAACCAAAGCAAAATGTTCGAGATGATAAAATTTCGAGAAGCAAAATTCCATTGTAGTTCTTTATCTAAAAGCTAAATTACTGGGCACAAAGACAGCATTGTCTCCCGTCCATGTTATTCAACACATATGTTGAGAATCCGAATATGTTGAGGGGTGCCGTACGGAGGAAAAAATCAAATTCATATAATTTTTAATTGGAATAAAAGCTTTAATACGAATAAAAAAGTAAATCACGTAATAAATTATATTAAAATATAACGAAAAAGAAAAGAAAAATAAAAATGATTTTCTTTTGTGTTCGTCCTTTAATTTGGTTAATGTTCATACAAAATATGGATTCCATCCAAATTTCAGGAAATTGTTGGAATTGACAAGAAAAAAAATATATTATTGCAAAAATATCGGATGAAGTATAAAAAAGTAATTTCCTTTGATAAATGTGTTCGTCTAAGCATTTCCCTACAAGACGGATGTTTGGCTTTTATGCAAAGCAGTACACGTCCTGTTTCTGTATCTTGCAAATCCTTGACTATTTATCCAGCTTGCCCATATCTGCCAACGGGAATAGTATGCCAGTAATTTAGACGGGATTAATGTCGAGGGAAATAATCCTTGCAAATGCTAAATTGTAAAAAAAAAACAAATCAAATAAAAAATTGGATACAGGATATATACGAGTACCTTGAACGTTATTTTTATAAAAATGATTAAAAGAAAACATATATAGCCCTGTTTCTCCTCAAAACAGATTAAAAATATTATAAAAGAAATAAGTTAAGTGTAAAGAATATGTAAATGTTAGCTACTGCCATTAAATTAGCCACCTCTCCGCATCCGTACATGTTTACAAAAATAAAGTTTGAATAAATAGAAAAATTATATGCAGTATAAAACAATAAAATAAGAATGAACTGTTTTATCCAAACGACTAACTCCTTTTATTAAGAAAACACAGAATACTTTCTTAAAATCATTCTCTAAAATGTTAAGGATATCCAAGGTCTCGTTCAACAGAGGCATCTCGCAAAACAAATGAGGTGCACTTGGCAAGTTTGTTCCACTTATTGACTTTCTAAAAGATTAACATTTCTGTATTGCAAAACATCGTTATATATGGTAATTTGTTTAATCAAACACTGTTTATTCTACTTTTTGTAACGATATAACCCTACCGGTTTCAAGGTTTTCACTTCATCATCAGGGAAGCACAAACAACACTGTTTTATGTTCGAACTGCTACCGAGATACATGCTTCTAACGGTAAACATTCAGGTTGGGGACTGGAGGTTGAGGGAGGCATGGGACAACCTCGGCGAGCAGTGGAGAGATTCTTGGGATATATGTGTTTGCCAGATGTTCACCTCGATGCACTCACTTAGAAATTTCTAGAGCGTCTAATCTGTTCAATTTATTTCCATTACTACTGATTTGTAAGAATTTGGTATCATCGATAGAAAATGTATGGTTTTCACGTTGACATTGATTAGCCATTTCAGAATAAGTTAGAGGATTTGTTAAGGCGGTACCAGTTCGAACATAATTCAGTCTTGTTTGTGCTCCCCTGAAGATGAGGTGTGCACCTTGAAACCGGTAGGGTTATACCGTTACAAAAAGTGGAATAAGCAGTGTTTGATGAAACAAATTACAATGTCTTGAAAACTCCATAATGTTAATGCCTTAACTTTTAATAATACATTATAAAATATTCTAATATGAAGTTTCAGTGTTAATGTCGAGGCCTTTGATAAAAAATATATTAACAAGGGCTATAGTAATCTTGTTAAAGCAAGTGTTATATAATATATTATACATAAGAAGTGACTTAAAACCTTTAACATTAATGAAAACAAAAAAAAACATTATGAGGGACGTTTTTATATTTCCATATGGGAAAATACACTATAAAGTATTTTTCATTCCAATAAATAGAAAGATTTGTACCAATAATAACATGAAGAAATCAAAATATGTGGAAAACTTTTTAAGTACATAATAAATTCAGAGATGTTACTTTAAATTAACGGATAATCAAATGCGAGTAAGTGAGATATGTTGAACGGGTGGGAAAATATTATAATTAATTAAAGGTCATACAGGGTGCGTACAGGACACTAAAACAAAACGTGGTCAAGGGTTTCCTCTCCCATCTCGCCCTCACATTTAGGGGTATCCTTTGTACGAATTTTATAAAGGAGGCTTCCTATCAGACAGTGGCCTAATTTAATTATGCATATAACACTCATAATTCGTTTAGACAGGGTTTTTTTGTAGAATCGAGGCTTGGTGGGTATTTTAAGCTGGGTATTCCTGACTTCACGCAGAAAAGCATTAAGAAACACTTCAGCCCCACATCCTCGCTTGAACTGTGAAGTTTTATAAAATTCAATAGGACCACAGCAATCCTCTAATCGTTACACTGGGTGCTTACAAGAATAAATTGGATCTACCTTTCCGTTGTAAGCATTGGTTTCCAAATCATCATATGTTGTCTGACTAGTCTACCTACAGTATTAGCAGGGAAGACCAAGATCTTAGTAAATGTGATGAAATACAAGAAGCCTGAACGAGTTGACATGTACGTGTGTATAAAAGTAAATAAATAAAATTAATAGTTGCTAGAATTGCTATGGGATTATAAGTTGGTATGAAGATGTTAACTTTTTATAAGAAATTAAATAGTAGGATTATTAAAAATAAAAACCACATACAGAAAATTTTAATTAAGTGGAGTCCGCGCGGCGTAAGTAAAGAACTGTGACTGTATTGTACTATAGCGTAGGTACACAGAGCGTGTGATTGTGTTAGTCAACTCATGTGCGCCGATTGGTCAGTTTCTAGTATTCGTGTGTCATCGTGTCAAAAAAAATAGTGTCACCATGATTTCTAGTAATAATTCGTTATTAATATTGTTACATGCTTTTTATATATTTTTATACTATTTTAACTTTTTTTAGAACATCGATGTTTTGGTTCTTATCGCTAAAGTCTCAAAGGCCACGGGAATATCACAAAGTTCCAAAAATTGGTTGTATATTCCAATAAAAACAGTGGCAAAGAAGAAGCCATCAAGTCACTAAAAAGAAAAGGAATCGGCCAAATACAATACAGGTCGACAATTTTGATGTGTGCGTCACTAGGAGAAGCATTAATGATTTTTACATAAATCAAAAAGTACTGCCGATAATCCCAACATTATTACCAATTTTACGGGAATCAATATTTTTTTTCCGATGGCGAAACGAAACTGAGTGAGGCTGTAAAATTTATGGGATTCAAATGGCAGAAAACCAAAGACAATTTAAAAATACTTAACAATTAAACTAAATAATCTGAATATATAATAAATAAAAAAATCATGGTCACCCTTCTACACTATTCTTTCCTTACGGCGCGCGGACTCTAAGTTCATAGTAATAATATATAAATTAGATTAATTTTTATGGTATAAATTTGTAAATAGATACTCGTATATGTTATGATACATTTTAGCAAATGTTTGAATTATAGATTACTTTATCAAAGAAACATCATTTTTATATTGTAATCATGTTCATACCAATTAGAAGAATGTTCATAATACCTGAATAAAAATTGAAAGACATGGTGATAGAAACGTGTGATATTGAGAAATTAATGTGATACATGGGTATTATTCAAGAATTAGAGTAAGTAAAGGAATTCTGTTACTCAGGTAGTATTTTCACAGATGATAGAGGAGTTACGAAATATATCAAATAGCGTGTAGTCATAGAAAAACAATGTCAATGGGGCACTAAATGATTTATACTGGAGATCATCTAAGCAGTGTTTGATACTGTCCGGCTCTAATACATATGTCATTGACAATATTGCCAATCCGTATTATAAAATATATTTTAATCATCTGATTTTGATACTTTTTATTCCTAAAATAATTTTGAAATCTTCACTAATCTTCTATCGTATAAATAAAAATTTCAATTCGTGTTTAGGAATTAAACAGGATAATTATTTATCCATCTGGAGAGTCAAACACTTTCCGCAACAGCCTTTTTATTCGGGAACTTTTTGGCAAACCAAGGGCGACTCTAATGTAAGCCCACCAAGTGGATTTGGGGTGAAAAATATATTTTTTCCTTGAAATGGTTCAGTGGCAGTGGCACTCGACTCTTTCAAGAATCCATTACAATTTGTATGCCTCCAGCTTGAAAGCAATTTGGTTCTTTAAATTATATTTCCGACTCAAAACCTCATTAGTCTTTTTTTTCTCCATTTAAATAGGAAAGAAATAATGCCTTGAAATATATTCATAATTAATTCATTGAAAAAAAAAACATTAAAGAGTAATTTTCTTTAAAAGTATAAGGTGTCTTTACAAATGTTGACATTCATGGTATAAACAAATTTCGAATACTCATACAAGAAAACCATCACATTGGTGTTATATTGATGAAATATTTTTTTATCCTTATTTGTAATTGGTGCCCTGAAGAAAATAAACCTGAATTTTAATTTTTGCAAAATCATTTTATACATCTAATAACAATGCTTCCCAAAGTTTTTCCTTAACTATTTTAAATAAATTATAAGAAAGTTCTTTTTGACTAATTTCTGTAAAACATGGACTGCACAGAAAAATATATTTGACAATTAAAGAGAAATTGGCAGACAAATAGGAAGCAAACAATATGTTTGATGTCATGTATTTATTTTAAATAAATTTCAATCATCAAAAATGTTAATTATTCACCACAAATAAATCTTTCAGCCAGATCTGAGTTAATGTAGAGAAAATTCAGCATTCCAATTTAATTTCGTCAATAAATGTTGAATAACTTGTTGTAATTTTTGATAGTACTAACTGTAGCTCTGTGGCGTTCGTTTTCGTTATGGCACAAGTTGATATGTCAGTTTTACTTTAGTTTACAGAAGAAATATTAACTTTGATAAGCTGTTTAAATCAGTATAAATAAGCATTTTAAATTTTTTTCCAAAATATATATCTTTTGTAACACACCAAGTTTTGCCACAACATGCTTAACAATATTTTCTATAAATTGGAGAATAAACACAAAATGACAAAAAAAACGGATATATCATCTTCTGCCATAACGCCACAGAACTCTTCCTTATTTTCTTTGCGGCTCTAACTTCGTTTAAGTGGTATTAGCTTTTCGTCATACCACTCGTCATACTATAAAAAATATACCATCGAAAGATCATTATATAATTCAAAATATCTCAAAAAAAACTATATTGAACAAATTTTCAGTGATTAACGCTGGATTTCACCCTTGCGGAGAGTTTTCCTCTAAATGGTGCTAAATATTTTTTTTATTTGAGAAACACTGTCAATTTTATCGAAAGCTAGCTGTATGACTATTAGAGGTAAGGTTGGACTATTTGAGGAGGGAAAAAACAACTTTCTGAAATATGTTATTGTATATAAAAAATAATAAATATTTTCTTTTCAAACAAACCCTAAAGAAATGTAATTGTTAAAAATTTTGTAAACATGGCAAATTTTGAAAACTCGGTTCCGTGATTTACCTCAGATATTATTTTGAGATTAGGGGTGAAATAACGGTAAAATAATTGTTCTCTCATTTTGCAATTAGCTTAAACATTTTATTTTTCTTACGCTTTTATATAAAAAACAAAGATTGTTAAGTTTTTTAACAGATACTTGTTTCTTAGTTAAAATACAGCATTTATGATATCATCAATAATCTCTTGGTTACAATAAGAAAATGACTATTTATAAAGCATCGTTTATACGACTTACTTCAATGGGTGCTCTAGCTTGGAATTCGAACCCACTTTTATCGACAGGTGAAAAATATTACAAAAAAAAAGTCGAGAATAAGGATGAGAAGGAGGGGCCATTATATAAAGTACAATACTTGCTTGCATCTGTAGAAAACATATTTGGTAAGCAAACCGTGGAAAACTTACCAAGGGAACGCTACTTACAAAAAAATCTTTATAGATTTTTCGTTATATCATAGAAACACATTCGCTTTTAAATTTAGTCTATGTGTGAAGTGCTCTTACATAATCATAATTTTTTATAAGACTTCCTAAAAGTGTTGTTTTCAAGTGCTTCCTACAACTGCGCACATCACCTATATATAGCTCTTTCACTTTGTTGCAGCAGGAAGTCATCATATTTTTGGTATTTTATTTTAAAGAACCTACATATTATTACCATAATTTTTATTTCACAAATCCTAGTTAGTTAACAAACACTAGAGAGAGTATACAATCACTATTGATTTCCAGTTTATTACTTTCAAACCAATGACTTCTACAATAAGTGACTACTTGAGTGTGAAGAATTCACTAAAATACAATTATCAGTGAATATAATAATAGTTTAATTTGCAGAACAACTCACTTCCCCTGTGACAGAATTATACAATCCCATAAAAAAATTAAGAACAATTTAAGTTATTTCATTAAACATATTCATCAAGAAATAAATGAGCAAGCTTTTTACTAAAAAATAATTCTATGTCAAGTGATTATTATATCGAATATATTTTTTAAGTGGTTTGATTTAACAATCCTTGTTTATTCAGTTACAGGATACAATATCAGAGTAATTACTTTCAGTAGAGCTATCAAGAAATCTGATATTGTTCATTGTTCCTTGAATGGGGCGTTTGGGTTGAAGGATCAAAGGAACATTATGTGTTATGGCAGATGTTTGGGAACAAAGGGTATTATTGCTTAATTTATTACTTTATTACAAAACTCATGACTAAAGGACTTTGAAGAAAACGACATCAATCATATTTATAAGAGTTGTGTAAAACGATATATGAAAACGAAATTATTACTACCTTTTTCCAAAAATACACAAGATCTTGGATTTTATTCTTTCGATATAAAAATGTCAAGTTTGAAAAAACGTATTGTAGTATTTTTTTTATCTAATTGACGACCTCCATGATCTAGTTGAAAAGATGTTTTATAACCCGAGAATTGCAATTCTATTGTCTTGGGAAATCCAAATAAATAAAAAAATATTGTCTTTTTTTGTGAATTTGTTGGTATGGATACATATTGTATTTTTTCTTTTGTCAAGTATGGAAAACACCCTTCTTAAAACTGTATTTTTTTTAAATAGTTAATTCACACAAACTATGATGATTTGTGCCACCAAATTAAATACAACATGAAATTATATGAGTTAATATAATATAATCAATTTTAAAAATGACAGTTCTAGATAATTCAAAGTTTTAACTGATTAAGCTTAAAAAATTTAACAATCGATCTATAAATGGAAAAGTTCCTCGAAAAAAGAAGAAACGCAACATTAATTGGACGCAGCAAAGATTATAAAGTACACCGTGTTGTTGATAAACAAATAAATCATTAAAAAAATTACATAACCATAAATGTCTCTTCTATGACCTAGTTGGCAAAACACCTGACTCCGAGCCACAGGTTCCGGGTAAGATTTCGGTGGTACCGGACTAACCAAACTGGGATATATATTTTTTTAAATAGGATATTGTCTAGTTTTCACTTAGGGCATATTTATCGTATTTTTAGTTGGTAGGAAGAGATCGCTTCATTATAATAAGCCTGCCAGGTTGTACTATATATAATTAATGTTTAACACTTGCCACCCTGTGATGGATGGTGAGTGGCCAAGACTTATATTTTATTTGATTATTCGACGTTTTAATACATGATAAAATGATTTTTATAGTTAATTACAAAAAATAACCTAGCAGATTTTGCATAATTTTAATTTAAAATATACATTTTTCACTGGACGCTTAGCGTCCAGCACCGTGGCTGGCGGAATTTTTTTAGCCCAGTAAGGCAAGTGTTAATATCATACAAATTAACAACCTTTTAGAATTTGAATGCGGATAAGGAGAAATGAGATATTTGTATCGTTTTTTCCATCATTGAAAATATGTTTTTTTAATTGAAATTGAAAATACGCTGTGGGTTATTTTTTTACGTGGCATCTAGAACCGAATGAGAACTCTTCAGATGGAAAACGAATTGTCAGATACACTGTTTTTTCATTCATTCCGTGGTTTCTAATTTTTCTTAAATCTTTAAAAATATCGATGATATCCCGTGATATACCTTTCTAGCGATTTACAAATTAAATATTGCTTGTCCATACTCCAATCTTGCTCTTATTTTCTACTGTAATGTGTTGTAATGTTCTGTTATTTCTAATGCCACTTAAATTATTTTTCTACTTCGTCAAAATTTAGATTCATGATTTTTACTCTTTTTACTCTCGTTGTGAATCTAGACTTGTATTTGAACGTTAATATTTTGAATCATGTACATTTTTATTTTTCTACTTTGTCAAAATTTAGATTCATGATCTTTTACTCTTTTTACTCTCGTTGTGAATCTAGACTTGTATGTGAACGTTAATATTTTTAATCATGTAAATATTTATTGTTCTACTTTGTCAAAATTTAGATTCATGATCTTTACTCTTTTTACTCTCGATGTGAATCTAGACTTGTATGTGAACGTTAATATTTTTAATCATGAACATTTTTATTTTTCTACTTTGTCCAAATTTAGATTCATGATCTTTTACTCTTTTTACTCTCGTTGTGAATCTAGACTTGAATGTGAACGTTAATATTTTTAATCATGTACATATTTAATGTTCTACTTTGTCAAAATTTAGATTCATGATCTTTACTCTTTTTACTCTCGATGTGAATCTAGACTTGTATGTGAACGTTAATATTTTTAATCATGAACATTTTTATTTTTCTACTTTGTCCAAATTTAGATTCATGATCTTTTACTCTTTTTACTCTCGTTGTGAATCTAGACTTGAATGTGAACGTTAATATTTTTAATCATGTACATATTTAATGTTCTACTTTGTCAAAATTTAGATTCATGATCTTTACTCTTTTTACTCTCGATGTGAATCTAGACTTGTATGTGAACGTTAATATTTTTAATCATGAACATTTTTATTTTTCTACTTTGTCAAAATTTAGATTCATGATCTTTTACTCTTTTTACTCTCGTTTTGAATCTAGACTTGAATGTGAACGTTAATATTTTTAATCATGAACATTTTTATTTTTCTACTTTGTCAAAATTTAGATTCATGATCTTTACTCTTTTTACTCTCGTTGTGAATCTAGACTTGAATGTGAACGTTAATATTTTTAATCATGTACATATTTAATGTTCTACTTTGTCAAAATTTAGATTCATGATCTTTTACTCTTTTTACTCTCGTTGTGAATCTAGACTTGAATGTGAACGTTAATATTTTTAATCATGTACATATTTATTGTTCTACTTTGTCAAAATTTAGATTCATGATCTTTACTCTTTTTACTCTCGTTGTGAATCTAGACTTGTATTTGAACGTTAATATTTTTAATCATGTACATTTTTATTTTTCTACTTTGTCAAAATTAAGATTCATGATCTTTTACTCTTTTTACTCTCGTTGTGAATCTAGACTTGTATGTGAACGTTAATATTTTTAATCATGTACATATTTATTAAACCAACTGCTTATTAAGTATTTTTAATATATTATACTTATCGTGTACAAAGGTGTTGTCTAAAAAACACCTCACATCCTCCCGGCTGGGTTTAACCTCCTATTGGTGGGGGTAAATCTTGAACGTAACGATATTTTAAGTAAGGTACACGCCTCACAGTTAGTTATATATAGTAAATGTTTTTTTTCTAAAGTCTTAAAACATTTTTATAAGTACATGACACATATTTTCATATAAGGATGCTTTAAAAATATACTCTTAATTTTATTGTGGATTCGCTTTTGTATAAACGAGTATGCGTATTGTCTAAAAAAATCAAAAATCGGTATACTCATATGTGTATATATTATTGTAATGTAACATTTGAAAATTTTGAAACTTGATATCTTTGTTAACCTTTCCCTTCCGGTGCTAAAAAGTATGGCGCGTTCCGGTGCTGTGTATTCAACACAAATCAATATACATATAAAAATGAGCGATTTAAAATCGAAAAAAAGATAATATTCATAGCCAATCGCTTAAATTAATTTAATTTGAAGTCAAAAATGATAATAGTTGAAATTTAATTGCAGAACACATGAAAAAACATCGGCCGACGTTCACAAAACGGGCGCAGAGACCACTTCATATGGATGTCCGTGAACTACTGATACGGGACTTGGAACACTAACACTGTGTATGTTGTACCTCGAAGGAAGAAACAACTGCGAACTGAGATTCTATTTCTTGCGTTCCCATATACCGAAGTAGAGTGACAGTGAGACGTGAACAGCGTTGCTTCCTCACCCATAGCGGTTTTAAGAATGAATATACCTACGTCACACACTGACACACGTTTGAATGTATTAGTGAATTTATTCCCGATTTTCACAAAATATCTGTGATGTGGCCGATAAGTGTTAATTATTATTAATATTATTTTTTCATTCAACGCGTAAATGTATTACGGAGGAATTTCTAAAATCTGAACCCAGTATTTATTATATTTATAGAGATATTAAAGTTTTTAGAAGCAATGCATACTACTCGTAGTTACACGTCACAGGGAAGGAAGGGTTATTGAAAAAAACGAATTTGTCTTATCAATAATTATTATTTTAAATGTTTTGAACGATCCTATTGAAAAATTTAATGGAATTATGACATTTGCAATAAAATTATCAATAATGTTTAACTGTATAAACTTATGAAATGATCGCATTTTTTATTTTAGACAACCAAATAAAAACAATAATTACCTCTAAAACCTGCAAAAGTGGTGAATTTTGATTATATTTTAATTACATTTTTCAATTTTAAACATGAAAACTTCTCTAACTTTTGTTACAAAACTTTTCAAGCCTTTGCCAAAACAAGCTGTCACACGAATGTAACAAAAGTGCAGCAATAACCATACAGGAAGTTGTTAGAAAATATGTTATAACTTATTTGAGTAACCGAGTTAAACTTCAAGTTTAATTTAAACAGACTTACTGCCATATCAACTTTTGGAACTTGTACTTTGTTCGTTATGAAATATTTCTCAGATATTCGAGATTTACGACTGTGTATTTCAGTTTTATGCAACATAAAGTTAATTGGCGTGTAATAATGTATAAGAAACCACATTTGATTCTTGACAAGAAACATTACATAGAGGAAATTACTTCATTGTTATAATTATAGTTCGAGGGGAAAACGTATTTTTGTTTGCACAAACCAGCTCCTTAAATACGTTCAAGAGAGAATTTAAAATATATTTCATCTTAATTTTCCTTTGTCCCCTTTCTTTATCCTTGAAAAAAAAAGCTTTTCTCCTAGTTCTACCATTATTGTTCAGAGGTAAATGATTTTTTGTTTTTTTATTTAAATAATTTTTTTTTGTAAATTTATGATTTCTAGTCAGTAAAATAACGTGTTTCATTCCTGATTTTTCTTTTCCTTTCCTCTCCACCATCCCTTCCTTTCCTTTTGATTGATGATATCTCACTTTATATGAAAATTATGTTTAGGGTGATTGTCCGTCTTTGTAGGGTTCGTGAGTATATGATCACGTATGTGTTTATGGATTTCGATTTAACTGTCCCGCCGCACCCTCTTATCTCGCCGAAAACTTTCAGCGTCTTTCCAATCATGGATTAGCGCTACGCTCAAACAGATATTGTTTATTGGCCTTTCCAGTTCACCGCTCCTGTTTCTTTACGTCGTCCTTTACTGTCCATGCAGTGAAACTCTGGAATCACTTATAGACAACCAATATAAGGCTCGCTCCGTCTTTGGCATGCTTTAAGAAGCAACTGAAAAAACTCTTAATTTCTGGTCAGTAACATAACGTGTTTCATTCCTTATTTTTCTTTTCCTTTCCTCTCCACCATCCCTTCCTATCCTTTTGATTGATGATATCTCACTATCTTAAATGAAAAATAATGTTCGGGTGATTGTCCGTCTTTGTGGGGTTCGTGGGTATATGCTCACGTATGTGTTTATGGATTTCGTGGGGATGGATAGTCATTTGAATTATTTACGCGACCATGTAACTTGCTTCTTTTACTTTTGTCCGGTTGGTTAGAAGAGATTGCCACCTGGCAATACGCCCGCTAGATTGTATGTGCAATATAAGTATTAAATAAATAAATAAAAATAAATAAATTTCCACATCAATGCGAATTCGTTAACACGTACCAAATAAATGAAATAATTATAATATCATTTTATGAAAAAAGTTAACGTTATCATCAATTTCCTAAAAATATCATATGATGTTTGATCCTTCCAAGCAACACTTTGTGTTCATATCTATATCACATCTTCCTTTGGAGGTTTCCATATAAGGAAATTGGAATAAAGTTTTCTTATCATCCCCCGCTGCCTGATCGATGAGAGGGCGGGTGGGTTCGAGGTTTTGATGTATGGCTTTTTGTGCGAAAACGTATGTAGGACAGGCTTAATGTCGTTCGTCAAGACTGACGAAGAGATACGTAAAACCCTTCCATATTGGAAAACTACTGAAATTTAGAAGGGGATGCTCCTTTAAGCTTTACACGGCTGATCGAAAGGTACAGCAAATCACGGGTTTTACAGCTGTAAAAAAAGAAAGAATAATGAATCCCAAATATATTTAATTGTTGCTCGATTTGTTTATTAACATCCATGAAAGGAGGGTGGGCTGAAAAACATCTGGCATACTCGCAGCCGAGCTCATCCTCCTCTTGAGGGGGGTGAATCTCGGTTTGCAGGACGCTATGAGATGAGCCAAAATCTTTTCATAGCTTACTTCACATTTTTTTTCTTTAGCATATATTGGGTGTTAACATAAGTTGTGTCCGTATTTTTTTCAAATGAAGAGAACAAGAGGACACAACAAAAAAATTACAACAAATCAGTCAATAATGTATTATCCTTCATTATTTACAGCTTCTTGCCAACGTTTTACAAGTTTTTCAATGCCTGTGCGATAAAAACCACCCGGTCTTGACTCAAGGAATTCATCCAACCATGTCCGCAATGCGACGTCATTATTGATGGAAAAACCATCGACGAGCTGTCCTTTCATTCATAGCATCTTAACTATACACTTTGCAAATATCGCGAGTAGCTTTGGCAGCTTTATTCCCTCGATTGAATGCGATCAGAAAGAGGTGTCGAAAATGCTCACTTTCGTCTACTTGACATTTTATTTTGAAGGCTTGTAATAAAATAAAATAATATATGTAACGTAAAAGCAAACAAAATATCTTGTAGAGCAGAAAATTTTCTTTCGAATGACAGTTTGTTTTACTTTTGGTGCTCTTTTTTAAATTTGGAAAAAAAACGGACACAGCTTATGTTAACACCTAATATGTACGACTATAGCATTTGTATACTACTTTGCTACAGCAGACTTTTTATTTAGTTTTTTTTTTTGTTTTGCATTTGAGTTCAGGAGACGAGTGGCGAAATACTTAGTGTATGCGAACAGATAGTGCTTTGTGAAGATATCTTGTTGGGGGGGGGGGGGGGGGGGGTAGAATGTAGCCTTGGTGTATTATTTGCTATAAATAATACTGGTTCTACGAGATCAAGTTAAGGTCTCACAGTGTTAAATGCTTATGGTTGTGTGGATTGGGTTCAAAAGTGTGTATTTTTATTTTTTTGTATTTTTTCTATTATTCTTTTTACAATATAAACTTAAATTATTTTACGTGACGGCTAGAATATATGATTTTACGATGTATGCTTTAAAATCACTTGAGCATCAATTTTATTCACAGTTAACCTCATAACCAAACTCAATTCGGGTTATTTTCTAGCGACGGGTGTAATGAAAATTTGCATTGCATTACGTGGAAATTTTGTTATATAAAGAACAACCTCCTCTAATTAACCAAACTGTTTATTTAACCTGGATACGAACGGGGAATCAGCACTCCTTGTCTTGGAAAAAGGCGTCTGACCGATTAGGTCACAAGAGTTTTTGAAATTTTCTATAATTAAAGTTTTGGTAAAGTCAATAACAATAGGTTCGAATCCCATGCTAGAGCTCCCTTGATAAAAGCCTAATCTTTAAATTATATATTTTTATTAGTAATTAAGAAAAAATGTTTGTTAACGGATGTGTTGTTTGTATATTTAAATTTTGATGTTTTTATTTCATCATAAAAAGCTATTCAGACCTTCACAGAAGCGGGTAAAGGGTAGTTTTGTGAAATGAAAATTTTGAGAAATGGTGAAAATTTTCTCTGATACTTTTAACAACAGCTGTTTTTATACATTTTACTAATAACAAACATTGTTTTTACCTAGAAATACAAAAATTTTAATGATAAAGTTACGAATCGATGTCATTATACTCAGCTGTAGCACAAAGAATATTACGGAGTAACAGCTGAACAAATTACGGCGTCTAAAAATGTTTGTCTAAGATTCATTTTTACTTGAGAAAGTACGATAATATAACTTCATACCAGTAGGCGCTGAACTGGTTGAACTTTAGAAAAAGACACCAAATTCATAAACCATCTCTATTATATAGTATTCTTAATTGTCCCATCGACCCTTCTTATCTCGCCGAAAATTTTCAGCGTATTTCTGATCATGGATTTGCTCTGCACTCAGACATAGCTTGTTTATTGGCCTTCCCAGTTCACCGCACATCTGTTTTAACATCGTCATTTACTGTCCACACAGTGAGACTCTGGAATCAGTTACAAACCAATGTTCAGTTACAAACCAATGAAGCGACTGAAAAAACTCTTAATCAGTAATTTAACGTATTTCATTCCTGATTTTTCTTTCCTCACCACCATCCTTTCCTTTTCGTCTGATTGATGACATCTCACTTTAACTTGAGTAGGTTTATGTTCATAAATTTCATAAATATGAATAATCTTTTAAATATGTTTTCGCGAACTTGTAACTTTCTTTATTTACTTTTGTCTGGTTGGTTGAGAGAGATTGCCGCCTAACAATATAAACCCGCCAGATTGTATTTACAGTGAAGTGTTAAATAAATAAACAAAGAAACTTCAATTTTCCAAGAAAAGTTAAAAAAAACAGGTGCTTAATCACTATTTAAAAAAATTATGCATTTAAAAAAAAACAATTAACATTGATGTGTAAGCATTGTTATGTAAGCATTGTTCATTGATGTGTATGCATTGTTCATTGATATGTAAGCATTGTTCATTGATATGTAAGCATTGTTCATTGATATGTAAGCATTGTTATACGATAGGAAAAAAAGTGGTGTAGGACGATTAACACAGCAAAGCTAACATTTACAATTGAATAAAATTATCCCAGCAAGAATAACTTCTCCTGTCAGTAATTAAATTCATTTGCAAATTGAGACAATGCCCATAATGATTAAACAATCGGTGCAGTATTATTATGCATTATTATACAAATAATAAGTAGCTACTACTTTACTATAAAACAACACATGTTGCCGAATAGGCCTACAAAGAACGTGTAATATGATACGTAGAGCTTGTTACGGACTTTTGAAATTTGAGTTGACAATCATAAATAATGCCGTATGTAAGTTCAAACATTTTTCTTCTCAAACAAGGTATTGTTACCACAAAGTTCGTTGTTAGGGCCATTGTTTTTTTATGATTTATAGTAACCACATCAGTAAGAGCGCCCTTGAGGAGAATCTGCTCTCCAGATGACGCTTTATTCATTTTCCTTTTTCCAACTATTACTTCGATTGAAAAAGTCATCGCTTTTGATAAAAAGGGTAATATTGAAATCTTTTTAGGCGTTATTTTATATCTTCTTTATTCAAGCTGCCAATTTTACAGATGGAGTTAATTCGTTTACATCATACCCTTTAACTTATAAGAATTATTGTTTCAGATATATTGAAGAGCGTGGCCGGGAGACAACATTTTTTTCCTTAACATAAACCGAACCTTCGCCTTCAGAACTACTGGAGTAAGCACGGAACTCGTTGTTCGTAATTGCTCATGTTATCAATGCTAACGTACATAATGAGACAATAACACTCGCAAACGTCTAGCGCGTGTGTCACACAAACTATTTTACCAGACTCATACCCTATTTTCCGGGCTCCATCGGGAGTCAAACACGAAACCCCGAAGTGAAAGTGAAATGTCTGGCTATGTAGGCCACTTCGGTTATCAGAAGAGGTTAAAAATTAAAAAATCTTCAAGGTTTATTAGTGAAGCAAAAATAACAAAGCGATAAGAAGGTCGAAATACTTTTTTTATTTTTGCTTCACCAGTAACAGAAGTTAACTTTTAAACTCAAAAGTTCAGAACCTTCATTAGCAATTTTTAGCAGTCAAGCCTTACATTACTATTATCAATTTCATAAAACCTCGCCATAAAAATCGGCAAAATTGTGGCGGAATAGCCTTGAAAGGCTGTCAATGCCAGCTTAGTCCGGAAGAGCCAGTATGCCAATTTGAATCTATAAAAAAACGAAGCCATTACGGCACTCCATCCTTTATGTAATTTAACGCGTATTAATCAACAAATCGTTGCTTAGTAGAAAATGAAACGTAATACAAAATCGCTACTTAAGATTGAAAATTATGTTTTCAGAAACTAGAAACTTTTAATTTTTTTTTATTAAAGAATGCTGAGAGTCTCATCAGTTCTTAATGTATTTAATGGTGATCTTGATTAATAAAGGTAGAGAATAATTATCTAATTTACTTATAAAACACTGAGTGTTTTTTATATTCATAATGACAGAAAAAAACTATCGAGATTGAATTACACTTTCTGTGTGTACACTGAAATCGAACTCGCAACCCCCTAGATGACAGAAAGGAGGCTTTCCAGCTAGGTTTTGGAAACCTTAACAGTGCAATTTATATTACTTTATCTAGCCGATTTTACATTACTATGCCTCTATGAAGGCACGTTTTTTACACTAATTTCATTGCATTGTGCATACATAATAGCGTCATATCATTTTCTGTTAGGGTAGGCAGAGGTCTTCTTCTTGACTCCATCCCAACTCACTGTCTGCGAAGACTGTTGGGGTCAGCTCTCCTCGTCCTCAGGTTGTATGCTCTTCTGTCCCGGACTACGTCCCCCAGGCCGTGCCTCTGCATCAGGTTATCTTTTTGCACCACCCATGAATTATTTGGTCTTCCTCTGGTTGTTATTCGAGGAAGATCCATGGAGATTGCCTGGTTCACAATGTGATCGGGTGCTCTGCGTCCAACGTGCCCATACCATCTTAATTGCGTCACCTCCATCTTGCTGTTGATGTATGTAACACATAGGCTTCCACGAATGCGTGAGCTTTTTATTTTGTCTCTTAGGGACACACCAGCTGACTATCTTAGCATGCGCATTTCAGCAGTTTCTAGTTGCCTAGAGTAAGATTTATACATCGTCCAGCATTCGAAGCCATAGACGAGTGCGGGTCTGACAATCGTTTGGTATACTTTTCCTTTTAACTTTACTGGCATTTTAGGATCACATAGAACTCCCGTAATTGATCTAAACTTCATCCATCCCACACTAATTCTATGTTACATCTGCTGCACATCCTCCATCGCTATGGATGAGTGACCTAAGATACTTAAAGGAATCACAATTTGGTAACGTTTCTCCATCCATTTGCATTACGCGAGTGACAGCATTTGTGTTCTCGAATGGTACGTACAGATACTCTGTTTTCTTTCTGCTCAGTCTCAATCCATTGTCCTCCAAGATTCTTCTCCACCTTTCCAGACTATTTTGCAGGTCTTCATGTTTTTCACTTATTAATACGATATCGTCTGCAAATAGGGTAGGCAGAGGTATGATCAACAAACTTTCCTATTTCAACATATTTCCATCACCCCCTTCACATCCATATTTCTTTTACAACTCTTTCTATTACGCTGTGTGGTTATTTAATAATGCTATTATGTAATCAAATGTGCAAAGAAAACATAACCAGCACAATCCTTAATGACAAAATTGACCTTCGTTTAGGATTTCCATGGGAAATGTAGACTTTGTTTGTATTTACTGTAACAAAGCTCAATTAATTTGATAATTCTTGAACAACCGTTTCAGCCCAAACATAATAATTTGCACCCTAGCCTAAAATTTACTTTGAAATGTTCGACCAAGATATTAATAGAATTAATTTATTTTTTTTGATAATTTATTTTCATTTATTCAAAAAGATTTAAAAAAAACTGATATTTGATACTCTCGAATTGAATCGGAGGAAGAGCAGACTCTGTAAGAACGAAACGTCTCCTCAGAACAACAGAAATGAAAACACGGTGGCATATCGTAGGTAGAACCCTTTGAGATAGTATATCTAATGAGGAAATCTACAGAAGTTGTAACATTGAGGACATCGTGAGATGGAGTAGGCAGAGAAGACGATTCTGGAGGGACCACGTTGAGAGGATGGACCCCGCGAGATTACCTAAGATTGTAATACACGAGATTCCAGAGGGTCCACCAAAGAGATGGAGAGAAAGTTGGACATCTTTGTCACAGGACGAAAACTGAAATCCTGTTTAAAGAGATCGCAAGATCTAGAAGAAGAAGAACCATTGAGCAGTACTACAATTCGCTATGATAGCCCATTATATAATATATGTTTTATCAGATTTTCTCAGCATTAAATACGATCTGTTGAGCTTCGTGGAATCAAAGAATATCGACCAAACTATGAAAAATATTTGAAAATCTGATGTGAAAAAAAACAATACGCTAGACATTTGTTAACGTTACAGTGATAAATAAAAAAAACAATACGCTAGACATTTGTTACGTTACAGTGAGAAATCAAAAAACAATACGCTAGACATTTGTTAACGTTACAGTGAGAAATCAAAAAAACAATACGCTAGACATTTGTTAACGTTACAGTGAGAAATCAAAAAAACAATACAATAGACATTTGTTAACGTTACAGTGAGAAATCAAAAAACAATACGCTAGACATTTGTTAACGTTACAGTGAGAAATCAAAAAACAATACACTAGACATTTGTTAACGTTACAGTGAGAAATCAAAAAAACAATACGCTAGACATTTGTTAACGTTACAGTGAGAAATCAAAAAACAATACACTAGACATTTGTTAACGTTACAGTGAGAAATCAAAAAAAACAATACGCTAGACATTTGTTAACGTTACAGTGAGAAATGTATGGTCAATGTATGGTCGGATATGGAGTTAAGTGATTAGGTATTAATATGAACTTTAAGCTGATGTGTCGATTAAGATGAAAAAAGGCAAACTGAGGTGGTTAAAGCACGAAAAACGAATAAAATAATAAAGATTACCAAAACAAATACAAGTAAATGTGAGTGTGTGAAAAGCGTAGTAGGGGTAGACCAAGGATGGTATGATTGGATCAAGGAAGGAAATGATATTTAGAAAGAAGAAAATGCAAGATGTCGGAGAAATCGCAAGACTTTAATGAACAAATATATATATATATATATATATATATATATATATATATATATATATATATATATATATATATATATATATATATATATATATATATATATATATATATATATATATATATATATATATATATATATATATATATATATATATATATATATATATATATATATATATATATATATATATATATATATATATATATATATATATATATATATCATATTTTACTGTATTTCCCTTCCGTTATGTAGCGTGTTTTCTGGTTCCCCCATTGTGTTGTATTGTATTACACTTTCGTTGTATACAGTACATACAACCTGACAGGCATATTACCATGTGACTAAATCTTCCAACCAACCAGAAAGATGTTAAAGAAGCCTTAAATTAAGGGTGTGGACTGAAAAACATCTGGTGTCCCCGTGGCTGGGCCCTATATTGGTGGGGTGTATCTTGGCCGAGGGGATATTATTAGATGAGCCCAGACCTTTTCATAGCTTCTGTCTTTAATGCATTCTCTGCAATTTATGTGTTTTTGAAGTGTTATTTAAATATATTATATACATACTATGTCGCTGTCAATAAACCTATATTTATTTATTTATATGAAACTAAACTGAAATATGTTTTTTTTTAATCTGGGATTCTAAGGGGAACCGAACCTACCTATATACGAGTATATATGGATATGGAGTAGAATTGTGTGGAACTCTGTTCTCCCTAAAAGGGAAATGGTGTGATGGTACGTATGTATAATTTATGAAAAACTAAGGTTCAACACTTCTTACATAACATTCGAAAATCTCTGAAAAATGTAGTTTACAATATTATTGGTATCTTAAACTAACGGTACTTTATGATGTAGTTTACAATATTATTGGTATCTTAAACTAACGGTACTTTATTACGTAGTTTACAATATTATTGGTATCATAAACTTACGGTACTTTATTATGTAGTTTACAATATTATTGGTTTCTTAAACTAATGGTACTTTATTATGTAGTTTACAATATTATTGGTATCTTAAACTAACGGTACTTTATGATGTAGTTTACAATATTATTGGTATCTTAAACTAATGGTACTTTATTATGTAGTTTACAATATTATTGGTATCTTAAACTAACGGTACTTTATTATGTAGTTTACAATATTATTGGTATCTTAAACTAACGGTACTTTATGATGTAGTTTACAATATTATTGGTATCTTAAACTAATGGCACTTTATTATGTAGTTTACAATATTATTGGTATCTGAAACTAACGGTACTTGTTTATCAGCTAGAACTATCTACTGGTGATAATTATTCGACATTAGTTTGGAAAACTAAGAGATAATTTAATTTTGAAAAAAATGTTTTATTCATTATAATTGTTAATTCAACTCTCACAGGCATTAAACTATTCGGTTGCCCAAAAACGTGATCAGTTATTAATAGCGTAAGCGTCATAGTATAAATAGGCCAAAACCCCTACGGCTGTGGAATACTTGGATTCTCTCCGAAAGTACAATAATTCGAAATTTGAACCTCGGTGGGTCCGTGATACTGAACGAATTTGAAATACCTAGCTTACAATTATTGAACCGGTGTAAAAGGGGACGATGTATAAATGATATATATATATATATAAACGAATTTTACATTTATGAATATATATTTTCATAAATGTAGAATTTGTTTTACTTTCGTGAATATTTCACGGGTTGCAACTAATTAAATGTTAATGGGCTAAAGGGTGAGGCAGTACATGACCAGGAGAATTCAAACATTTTGGTAAAGTCTATAAATTAGAAAAAGTAAGAAAAAGCAATAGTTGTATCACTATGTCTTGAATATTATTTTATTCTTTTTGCCGTCAAAATATGGACAAAATATGAACATAAAATTTTACCGAAAAGGGTAAAAAGTATGGTATGAGAAAAAATTGGAAACAACAATTTAAATTACGCGACAAAATAATAAAACCTCTCGTTTTATTGAAGTACCAACGTGAAAGAGAAAAAAAAACGTACGGGTAAATTGATACGGCCAATAATATTGAATTAGATTTTGATTTTTGTCTGCTAGAAGAATCGTGTCATCGTCATACTTGGCTGGATTTAACTTTCTTTTTGCGATGCGAAAGAAGGCACTCGAATATACCCCGGAGGCTTTCGCTATATTGCTAAACTCATAACACTTGTTAGGAGACAACCTAAGTGAAAACAAATATGTCAAATTTCCAGCCGATATTTGTTTTGGGGGAGATATAGGTTGGTACACAATAAACGCAAACGAAAGACGAGATCAAGTTATTTTTTCCCCCTCCCCGATGAAAATGCGCAAACGCTTAATGTCTGTCGACAACTTTCGAGAGAAATCTCTTTTATTTTTGAGACGTGTTTATTTTGGAATAAAGCAAATTACAAAGTTGAAGGTTTAATCTGTTGAATTCAATCGGAAACTGTTCGGAAAGTTTTTTTTTTCTTCTTGTCTTTAATGAAAAGTTGAAATCAAGTTACGTTGAATTCGATGGAAACATCAGTGTGTTCATAAATACTTTGGAAACTCATTCAATGTTTTTGAAAATTTGTTTTCGCCTTTGCATACGTGGAAAATACATTTTAGGATTTAAGGGATTTATATCTCGGTACGAGTTTTTATTACTCTTGTCGTTTATTTCGAGGTTTAAGAAATAAGTGATTCTAAACGTGAGGGATTCATGGGTCTATCACACTATTTCATTCTCATCACGATGTAGAGAAAATCTCTCTCTAACCTTTTATTTCCTTTCTATGTTTCATGGGATTTATTTAGACCTTTTTATGACTTAGAGGATTTTGAATGATTTGTATGACAGTAATTTGTGTTATTTTTATGGCATAGTTTAAATTCCTGAAATAAATATGATATTTAAATACTTTTTATCTACGAGTACATACAGAGTAACACAGAATAAAAATAACTTTTGAAAAATTCACAATATAATATTAGTTTATTGTAATCAAGTTTAATTACTGCAAACATTTATTTTTATGGTGTCGAAATGACCACCAAAAATAGTGTCGACATCAATCGTCTAATCTGGGTAGAAAATTGAAAAACACGCGCCTGCTTGTTTACTAACATAAGGTATCACTTTGTTCTCTTTACGAATGTTTTGTTTAAATTGTAACAAATCGTTGAATTATTGCATATACTCGACTTTTTAGGTATCCCTACAAAAAAAAAAAACTCGAGTAGAGATAAATCAGGACTTAGTAGTGGCCACACAATGTCAGGACGAAGACATTCAAATGGAAATGGGCTTCGTATGAAAAAAGTATGTTGTTAAACTCGAAGAACTGTTCAAACATTTTAGTCGCGAAATTAAACTTTGTAACAAAGTCTACTTCATTTAGATTCTGAACAAGTAATTTTTTTTTTGAGATAGCGTTTTAAGTTAAGTGATCAAAATCGCGGCGAGGTCGTACGCGACATCGCTAATGAAGACGAAACAAAAGTCCAATTTTTTCTGGGCCACTCTATACAATGACGTTTGTTAAAGCATTATCACAAGCATCGAATGAAAGATTTTTTTTTTTATTTATTGACAACTTAAATTACATCCGAGTGTCTTTTACATATCAAACTTCCAAATATACAACAATATGTATGATGTATCAATATTAACAAAACAAAAAACAACAATTAAAGGCACATAATATTTTCAATATGTGATATATGAAAACACCAGCATATAACACAACACGGGCATTATTCTTTAATACTTGTGTTTTTTTAAATACAATGATGAATTTTAAATAACTTTAATAACAGTTCTCGATTAATTTATATTTATCGTTTTTCTACTTCATTATGTTTATTGTTAGTTCAATTTTATCGTTTTTATCTATTCTTTCTTCTTTTCTATTCTAAAAACTTCTATTTATTGTTAGTTCCATTTCTTCATCTTCTCAGTGTCATGTCAGGTCCCTCCAACGTTGAATGAATATCACTTGAGAGCAGATATATTTGTCCCCAACAGCCTGAAAAAGATATCCAACGCCCCTTATGTCAGTCCAATCATGTATATTGCGGAGCCAGGAGATTTGCCTCCTGCCAACACCTCTTCGGCCTTCTATTTTGCCTTGGATGATCAGGTGCAGTAATTTGTACTTTGCTCCTCTAAGTACATGACCCAAGTAGGACACTTTTCGGATTTTAATATTAGTCAGCAACTCTCTATCAACTTTGGCTCTTTGACGAACCCTTGTGTTGCTGACCATATCCGTCCAGGGTATCCGTAACATTCTCCGGTGCATCCACATTTCGAATGCTTCCAGTCGGTTCATACTACTTATTTTGAGAGACCATGATTCTACTCCATGCAATAACACTGACCAAACGTAGCATTTGACTAACCGTTGTCAATGTTTCAAGTTTAGATTATCATCGCAGAATACGCTTCTTATTTTATTAAAAGTCGCACGAGATGATTCAATTCTGCACTTGACTTCGGTTTCTGGGTCGAGGTCTTCCACTAGGATACTTCCGAGGTATTTAAATGTTTCCACTCTCTCTATATCAGCACCGTTCAATGTAAGACGTGGCCCTGCGTGATCCTGCCGGCCAAACACCATGAACTTAGTTTTACTCACGTTCATGTTCAGCCCCAGCCTCACACCGGCTTCATTAATTCTATCTACGAGTATAAGCGTTTGAAGGTCGTCAATACTGTCAGCCCGAACAACTGTATCATCTGCGTACCTGATCTTATGTTAGTTCCATTTAATCGGTTTTATCTATTCTTTCTTCTTCTTTATTCTAAAGATATATTTATTGTTAGTTCCATTTAATCATTTTTATCTATTCTTTATTTTCTAAATACTTCTATTTATTGTTAGTTCCATTTAATCGATTTTACCTATTCTAAAGTCTTCTATATTGAATTGAATTTATATCTTTATAAGAAAAAAAAAACTGTATTTAAAATTTGGTTTCAAGCCATGAAGCGCGCGCTCCTTTGAAAAAACACAAGACTTTTAAGAAAATCTATTCCATTGACTATTTTATTTATTTTGTCGTTTTATTATTTTCATTAAAATATCACATAAAACCAAATTTTATGCAGAGACGTGCATCCCGTTACGCCATTTTTCTGTTGGCGTAAAACTTCCCAATCAAGACAGACTTCCTTCTCTACTTTCATATTCTTACATGTTTTCATACACTTTCTTCCGATTTTCTAATTATCTTGCATTTTCTTCTTTCAAAATTTTATTCATTTGCTCCGATCGTGATTTTTTTGTCCTCTATCATGTCTCTCACTCATGTTTCAATCGTAAATTATTTTAGACAGTTTTTCGTCACCCAACCGTTCAACATTCAAACCACCTCAACGTACTCTTCTTGTCCTAATTAACAAGTCAGTTTTAATTTAACTGTTCACAAATACAAAATGTGTGAATTTTGCTTTATTAACCTACCGTCAGTATTACGTAGGATCCTGGGTCCCGTGAATGACGGCGAAACCTGGTGAATACGATACAATGACGAGCTGTATAATATCTACAAAGCTCTCAGGCTATCTGTACATGTCAGACTGAGTAGATTGAGATGGGCCGGACATGTGCAGAGAATACCGTCATCGCGAGTGCCCAAAGGAATCCTGGAGGGACACCCGGGTGGAAGAAGCAGAGTGGGCAGGCCAAGGCTGCGATGGGAGGACGAAGTTGAGAGGGACGCAACCCGGCTACTTCAGGCGTAGGATTGGAGGGTCGTGGCGGAAGACAGGAGGAGTTGAAGGCGAAGATTGACGGATACCAAAGCTCAATATGGGCTGTAGCCCCATCGAAAGAAAAGAAAGAAGAACCTACCGTCATTTCAAGAGTGAAATATATAAAAATTCACCCATTGAAAGTTCAAATATGTTAGGCACAAACAAAACTATAATAGCCCGAAAATATAATACTCGATAAGAAACTTTAATAAAAATGTTGTATTATGAAGCTTTTTTTTATTCACCAACCCTTTCGTTGAATGCGAAAACAGCCGATTGGTATCACCGTCAAAAGAAAATACTATTTAGTATGCATACGGAGCGTCAGGCGGCCGGAGAGCTTTCAATATTTGAAATAACATGCCAGAATCCATCCATGTTTAAAATAAAATAAATATATTTACGACGCTTCTATAATTCAAAGCAGGGAAACACATAGGTGGCTTATTTCGTGCCATGTTGACATGATGTTATGAAAAATGTTTTTTTTAAGAGAAAATTTGTTTATAAAATGATTTTCAACATTAGATAGTTAAAATTAAACTTTATATCCAGAAAAATCCTTATCGTTAAATGTTGACCTAAAGTATTCAAAATAATTTTCAATAGTCTCGCTGTTGTTTTTGAACTTGTATATATTTTAGTGCTTTTATTTTTGAACTGGTAATACTGCTGTGCTTTTGTTTTTGGACTGATACATATTTTAAAGCTTTTATTTTTGGAATGGTACACACTTTTGAGCTTTTGGTTTTCAACTGGTACATACTTTTAAGTTTTTTTTTAACTGGTACATACTTATAGGCTTTTATATTTGAAATGGTACATACTTTTGTGCTTTTGTTTTTGAACTAGTACATATTTTTGGGATTTTGTTTTTGAACTGGTACATACTTTAAGGCTTTCGTTTTTTGAATAATACAAACTATAGGGCTTTTGTTTTTGAACTGGTGATGTTAAGTGGCCACCAAGATCATGTGATCTGACACCATTAGACTATTTTTTATGAAGTTACATGAAAAACCAGGTCTATAAGAATGACCCCCAATAAATTCCTGAGTGAAGGATGAAATTATTCGCGTTATTGGTGAGTTAGAACCGCAATTATGCCAAAATGTCATCGAAAATTTTGACAAAAGAGTTGACATCTGTGGAGCTGCAAGAGGTAGACATTTGGCAGATTTTTATTTTAAATGTCATGCATTTTACTTCAATGTCCAATAAAAAGTTTATTGAAATCAAAGCGAATTGAGTGTTTTATTCAAGAATTAAAAAAAAATAGAATTAAAAAAAACCGCTCAATTTGAAAGACAATTCTTACACTTTTTTATGATATATTTACTGCACTTTGAATAATTTTTCTTTCTCCACGACCTTAAGTTATATGTCACTACTACTTTTTTTCTACTCAGGTATGTCGTCGTCGGAAGTCCATTTGAGTCCCTTTGAGTAATTCATTCTTCTTCAATAAGTGACATCGCACTCATAATAAATAAAGAAGATTTCGAACTTTGTGTGTAGATAACACACAAAGTTCATGGATGGGGGTATATTTTGTTCCACATAACAGCGTTGGTGTTAGTAGTATCGATTTTATTATGTTTTATCAACATAGTCACGCCAGTACCACCTTCCTTTCTTATAAAAGCTCGGGGGGAGGGGGAGGTTTCTTATAAAAGCTCTTAGGCCTCGGCCACATAGGTAGGAGCCTCTCTTGATGCTTAGAGCTACGCTGCGAGTTAGGCGACATATCCTAGCGAACCAACACACTGCACGCTTAACGTCAGACTACATGACGATTAGTCACCGAGTGAATCTCCTAGCGAACAGACGTGTTGGTTAATTGTATTGTGTCACCGTGATTTTACAAGATGGCGGAAGTTTAAGTAACAGCTGTTTATAAAAGGGAGCCTTTGTGGAACCCATCAAGCAAATTATACAAAAATGTACCTGTAATAAAATTACTTTGGAATGAAGTTGCACAGAAAGTAAATAAAGATGCACAGAAAGTAAATAAAGATGCACAAAATCACTTTGGAATGAAGTTCCACAGAAAGTAAATAAATTTGCACAGAAAGTAAATAAAGATCCACAGAAAGTAAATAAAGTTATAATGAAATTGGTTAATTTTTAAAGTGACATCGTATGTTGACTCAACTGCTCACAATTGTCAAATGAATTTGGGCGTAGCACTTTGGTGTGGCCAGGCATGAAGTCACCTAGTATATGAGTCACGTTAAATCTAGCTTAGAGCCTAACAAAGCACTTTGGTGTGGCCTCGGCCTTAGACAACACTCACAGCGTTAAATATTATCATTGTGGCTGGAGGTGTCGATACCTTAGTATTTAAATTACACCACTTGCTCAGCAGGCCTATCATCTTATTTTTGTAGACCTATTTTAATTTATAATGAATAACATTTTTTTACAGTTTAAACGTTTTTGAATTATTTTTTTTCGAATTTTTAAAAAACGTATTTTTTTTTCCTTGCAATATTATTTTTCCGGAGATGACAGTTGGTTTTTCACACAAAAAGTGATTTCGTTGAAGTTTAAGGCTACGAAAGTTGACTAAAGAAATTTTATTAATGACATCGTATAAGTGGGATGACGTGGCTTATTAAATGGGAGATAATTTTGCTGAGAGTGAAAACTTCTCGAAAATATGTAAGCTCTGAAATATGTTTAATTATTTTACAAATTCTACCCCCTTTACATAAACTGTAATTATTAAAAAAAATATAACTACTGTACCCATCAAAAGTAAATTATTATTTTTTTTTAATTTGCCAAGGGAATTTTTTTTACAAATTGAAGTACAAACGTAATTAATTTTAAGAAAACGATTATCCTTAAAATGAAGTACTTTGGTGTCCATCAAACATTCATTTATATTAACGTGTTAAATTATCATAGTTTATTTACGAATTTGTATTTAATGATATAAAGTCGACATTCCCAAGTATTTACTTATGAAAAAACAAGATCCCGTAAAGCTTGCTTAGTAACGCAATACAATTAAAGCTTGCTTAGTAACGCAATACAATTAAAACAAATATAACCAATTACTGGTATTTGATAGAAAGTATACACAAAGGTTCTCGAGCATATTTTTTTAGTAATGTTTTTGTCAATTCTAAATTATGCCAATAACGGAGCGAGTGTTACGTTAGTTGTAAACTGATCCCAGAATACTACATACTAGTTGCAACCCGTGAAATATTCACGGAAGTAAAACAAATTCTAAATTTATGAAAATATATATTCATAAATATAGAATTTGTTTATATATACCATTTATACATCGTCCCCTTTTACACAAGTTCAAAAAGTGTTAGCTAGGTATTTAAAATTCGTTCAGTATAATTTTTTATCACGGATCCACCGAAATTCAAATTTCGAAGTATTCCTCTCTCGCTCTCTTGTATTCAAAATTCAATTCTCGTATTCTTTCTTTGACGACAACCATCGTACGGGTTTTGGCCTATTTTTATTATGATCTGTGGCGTTATGGCAGAAGTTGATATGTCCGTTTTTTGTCATTTTGTATTAATTCTCCCAATTTATAGATTATATTTCCCAGCATATTGTGGGAAAACTTGGTGTGTCAGTCATTATCCAAACAATATATATATATATTGTTTGAAAAAACTTAAAAAATGCTTATTTGTACTGATTTTAACAGTTTATCAAAGTAAATATTGCTTCTCCTGTAAACTAAGGTAAAACGGATATATCAACTTCTGCGATAACCCCACAGATGTATAAGTTTCAATGGCTACATTTTAATGAATAGTTCTTTATATATGTGTAGTTCATTGAGAAAGCACAAGGTCACATACCATGGAAAAAAATTAACAGTTCAATGTGTTATTTATAGGCAAGGCATTAACATTGTGGAGGTTTAAAGACATTGTAATTTGTTTTATCAAACACTGTTTATTCCACTTTTTGTAACGGTATAACCCTACCGGTTTCAAAGCTTTCACGTCATCATCAGGGGATTGTTTGTGCTCCCCTCATGATGAAGTGAAAACCTTGAAACCGGTAGAGTTATACCATTACAAAAAGTGGGATAAACAGTGTTTGATAAAACAAATTACAGTTCAATATGCTTTATAAACAAACACAATTCAGTTTACACGATAATGTACCTAAACACATATTCTGCCTTCTTCGTTACATATTAAATATAGTTTTTACATAAATAAAAAGTCTTCAAAAGACAATGAATACTTATTAAATAAAGAGTATTTTTTCATTCTTTTAAGTTCAGGGATACCTATATTTATTAGTCGTATTTCCATATCCAGGCCATAAATCATGTTACATGTTTCCAGTAGGTGGTAGCAACTGAGATCTTCATATCATTCGTAACAATCAGGCCCTGCCCTAATGCATGTAGTTATGATATTCGGAAAAACCAGCTTGTGTTATGAGACCTGAATATTCCCACAATCCCATTCAGTGCTACTTTCGTTTACGAAACCCTCCCTTTGCATTAATTCATCCTTACTCAATGTATTTTCAGTGACCTCTAAGGCAGGTGGTCTACAGGTACTTTTTTTTCCATGAGCTTCATCCAGTCATAAGGGTTTTTTTTCTTTACAAATTAGAAAACGCGCTTTATCGAGGGGAATCGTCAGTTCTTGCGCTCTCTTCGTGAAATTATTTTTGGATTTCACACTCGATATTGCGAAAATAAAGAGGCTTCTACTTTCACTGTGTAAAAAAGGTTTATTGAAAAGATAAAACCGATAACTCGAATTATGATACAGCAAATATATCGAAATAAATCACAGGTGGGCAACTCTTCCGACTCCGAAACATTAAAGCCAAAGTGATATATTGAAATATGTTAATTATGAGTGGCATACGAAAATCGAATGAGAACGTATGCGATTACTGTATGCTGATGATATAACGGTGTTGACGGAGAGTGAAGTTGGATTGTAGAGTTAGATAAGTAAATTTTATGAGAGATACGAAGAGAAAGATCACATTATGAATGCTGTGAAATATTAAGAAATTCTTATAGAAAATTGTGAAAATTAAATGCATTATGAGGGTGAAAAATTCGAGTAGGTTGAAGTATTCTGTTATTAGGGATTAAGAAAGATACCGAACGGCGTGTAGCGGTAGATAACAAAGTCAATGGGGCACTAAAACAGTATTAAAAATTTGATGAGATGATAGTCTACAACAGTATTTTGGTACCAATTTTTTTTTTATCTACGTTGCGCGGATTTCTCCTGTTACACAAAGAGGGTCAGCTTCTAGCGTTAGCTTATTCGTTAGGAATAATATCAGCCAGGATTCTTCTCATACTGCTAGACGGTGCCGAGAATATATTAACCGTATCATTCAGTTGGTTCAATATCTCTATACTACGCGTGACTGAGTGTTTAGCCATGATATTCGTTCTGTAAGTTGGTATGTAGAACAGAGGGTGATTCATTGCACGGCTATATTTATTGGGTACATATAAACTTAGTGCTTCTAGAATCGCAGGACAATTAAAGCCACCTTGGAAAACCTTTATTAGGAATATCGCAATGGATTCTTGCCTTCTTGTTTCGAGGCTTCTATAGTTACACACCTTGAGAAGTTTGGCATTTTTATATATATAGGAGTGAAACGTGGACATGGAAAATAGCTACTGGAGCTAAATAATGCCCAATAATACAATGCAGTAGAAATGCGTGATCTGACAAGAATACATAACGAATATAAGTGATATGGGATGAATGTAAGGCTGATGTGATGGGTAAAATGAAAAAGAGCATGCTAATATGGTTTAGGCACGTTGTACAAATGAACGAAGAAAGGACTAACAAAACAAATGTATAGTACAAATGTGAATGGAATGCGTGTGAGAGGGATACCAAAGGAAGTATGGTTAGATCAAGTGAATGTTAATTTCAAAGAAATAAATCTAGAAAGTCAGAGCAATCGTAGACGTTATAAGGTAAGGTGTATATATGTGAAGAACGTGCCATTATTTGGCTATTACTTTTTTCTTCCATCACCATTTTCAATAAAGCACGAAACACCAATAATTCAATAATAAATTTGATCACAATTTTTTCAACAGTTTTTCTTCATCAATTTATCTACAAATAGTTTAATTTAACAACCGTTGGAAAAGGGTTATTGAAAAACGGCATGAAACTTTCAGTCGCTATTTTCAATGAATAATAGTATTTTTGGTACCAAAAATTAACCCTCCAGCCCATTCAAAACGGATGAGGTTTTAGGGAGCAGAATTTTGTTTTGAAACAAAACAATTTAAATAGGCAATAAAGATCATATATTTCTGATAATAAATTAAAATGAATTGCCTACAGAAAGCGTTTTTGATAAATATATAAAAATAAATTATCACATAGACTCTTTTGTAAAGAAGAAAGATCAATAAACAAATTGGGTAAAAGCGCTATAAAAACATTTTTTCTTAATTATATGCAAATTTTTATTATTTTATGCGAGAGAAAACACAATCAAAATAAGTGGGTCTATTTTTCAGTATACGCAGCTTTTCTATATCTATCGACGACTTCCATAGTCTAGTTGATAAAACGCTACTCATCCACGCGGGGGTTTCAGGTTCGATTCCTTATGGTACCCAAACACAAAACAAATAAAAAAGGTTCCCATTCTGAATAAAGATTTAGTCTCGTAACAATGCGAGAGATATGTGTCTTCGTAATATAGTATTTCAACAGGTATAATGACAAACTTGGAGTTACTCGTTTACTCCAGTGGTTCTACACTCGAAAAGGTTCGATTAATGGGGATGAAGACGAAATTGTATCCTGGTCACGCTCTTCTACATGTCCGCATCGTCAAATCGGTTGTTTAAGGGTGTCATGCGAATGGATTAATCTATCTACGAGGCGTATCCAGAAAGTAAGTGTACTGAGGCTCTCACGACCGGATAGATTTTATTTTCGACATGTTGGCTACACTTCCGTGTAGCCTGACCCTTCCCCTCCGCAACGAAACCGGTTCGAGGGGTCAGTATGTTGAGAAGTGTCGACGCGGCAACACGTTTCGTGAAAAATGTCGAGGAGGTAAAGGAGGAGGTGGAGAAGTGGACGGAGGGGTTGGCGGGAAACTACTTCGAGGAAGGCATCAAAAAGTTGATACCCCGCTTCACCACCTGCATTGAGAGGAATGGCGACTATGTCGAAAAATAACTTACATGTGTACTACGGTAACCACGTAATTTTTTTTTTTAAATAAAAAAAATTGTAACCTATAAAAATTCAGTACTTTTACTTTCTGGATATGCCTCGTAGTTGACTTTCATGAAAAATAAAACCAGATCAGAATATAACAAATAGGATTTGTTATATTTTAAATTGTCATTAGTCCCTCAAATAAAAAATAATAATAGGCCTAAATCAACGAGTTATGAAATAATCCATGAGTTATAAAAGTATTCATGAGTTAGAAAAGTATATGGATGATATTGCATTACACTTTCGTTTTATACAGTATAACCTGTTTGGTTTATGATATTTTCACGTGTCAATTTCTTCCAACCAACCAGAAACGTATCAAAGAAACCTCGAGTAAAAAAACCAGACGGAATCCTCGAAAATAACTGAGTGTCAACGAGAAACGAACCTGCAATCCCTAGCTTACTAGAAGGCATATTATTCATTACGCCATGGTTATCTTCAAAAATTACAATGGCGATCTCAATGACCATAATGATAAGACGCCTGTTTTTCATCCTGAAAGTTGTGGCTTCGATTTTCGTTCGAATCTCGTTTTATTAGAAAGGATTCTGGTGCGCTTATCATTTAAGGTCCCTTTAACTTTTTTTTTTGGTTGGAAAAGATTGCGATAAATCCGCGAGATGAAACTGTTTACCATACAGTGAAACTATAAGAAGGTGTATACTAAAAGAATGTATATATTCGAAAAACAGGTACCAAAATATCATTCTTTTTATTTTTGATAGTCTTCAAAAATAATTCTACAAATAAGTGACCGTATTCGTCGTTTTCGGTTCAATTGTGATATATTCAAGTCAATAGTTGATTTATCGAGGAGAACGGTTATCTTGCAGAACGAGGAGTCTATAGTGGATACCTGATAGTGATCAAAGCTACCGTCTGCCACAGGTGTTATCGGGTTTGACCTTTACAGTAATATACCCTAGGATCCCAACTCTTGGGTCGAAGCTAACATCTGAGAGATTTAACCTTTAAAATATGAGAGTGCAATAGAGTAACCATATTTTGAAATGATAGAATAGAAAATGTTAGGACGTTCTTACCTTTAAAAACTATGACAAAACTTTGTTCAATGAACTTTTCATATACATGCTTTAATACCTATTTTAAATTATAATATTCTTATTTTTATAAAGTTAAAAATTTTATAAAACCAATAATATAAATCAATTAAAATTAATACAAACCAAATATAACCATCAAGCATATTTTAATGTTATTAAAGCACATTGTCGTGTTGCCAAATCACAAAGTAGTGTAAATGATTGAAGTTCGAATCTCAAAAAACCCGGACGCATAAATACATTTTCTCCGGACATTCTTAAATGGCCCAACAAAGAAGAAATATACGTGAAAATCAGGACACATTGTCAGGAAGTATCTGAAGCACCCTTATTATGCTTTTTGTTCTTCATCTTAACTGTTTACACTTTGAAAATGAGATCGCTGATTGTCCACTGAATTAAAAAAAAAATACGAGTATAAATAAACATATTATTACACCTAAACATGATACTGAAATAAAATAATTTGTCTCTTAAATTTTTTTAGTTTACTAAATATTATGTCAACTACACTTGAATAAGTCTTTAATAAACTAGAATGGGATAATAAAGGTGTGGTGGTTGATGGAAAGTACCTGAGCCATTCGAGATTTGCAGATAATATCGTTATATTCTCACAAAACCCGAATGATCTTCAGCACCAACTGCAAGAATTGGCAGAGGTCAGTAAAGAAGTTGGTTTTAAAATGAATATATTGAAAAACAAAATATATGATGAATAGCTTTGCTAACCCAAAACTAATAAACGTGAATGGAAAGCCGTTAGAACTTGTCCAGAAATTTGTGTATCTGGGCCAACTTATTTCCTTTGTACGTGGCATATCGGAGGAAATAGTACGAAGGACAAAACTAGCGTGGAGCTCATTTGGACGTTTGAACAACATCTTCAAAAGTAATCTACTAATATCCTTGAAGCGAAGGGTCTACAACCAATGTATTCTCCTAGTAGTTACGTATGGCTGCTAGACATGGACGCTCACAGTAAAGAACACAAAACAACTCCACACCGCACAAAGGGGCATGGATAGATGCATGTTGGGATATAATAAAAGAGACCGTAAACGAAACACCTGAATTCGCAATATAACAAAGGTAGAAGACGTCATAAAGGTGTGCAAATGAATGAAGTGGCAATGGTCAGGACACGTAGCCAGAATGTCAGACTACCGGTGGACATCCGAAATAATCCAATGGTACCCAAGAGGCATAAAGAGGCTCAGAATAAGACCGAAGGTACGCTGGATGGATGAAATCAGGAAGCATGGCAGCACCACATGGCATCAACGAGGAAAAAACCGAACTATTTGGAGTCAACTTGGGGAGACCTTCATCCAGTAGTGGATCGACCCTGGTTGACAATGATGATGATTATGTCAACTGTACACAAACATATATCATGCCATGCCCCTTCTATTTTAGGTGGAGAGGACAGATTTCCACACCTTCATATTCACACAAAAAGCCTTAAGTCTCATCCACACTTCTCCATCTCGTCAAACATGCTCTTCTGTTTCAGATTATTATTTCTTAAGGTATCTTTCAACGTTTCATAATTGGCGATTCAAATATATTGAAGAGCGTGGTTGGGAGAAAATATTGTTCATCGATCTCAGTTATCGAGAATTCGGGTATTGAGCCAGCCAAGTAGACACATACTCGTAGCTAGCGGTTCAGCATCGCTTGTGTTTGTAATACTACCGCACATAAAGAGACAACTCTCGCAAATTTGAACCAACTTCAGAGCGTTCCGAATAGATTGGGTTAATTATTATTATTATAAAACTTAGTTTTCACTTTCATTTCATGTTCAAACTCATATTATTATACCATATATGTCGTCATGTTTTTGATTAACCCTTCCTTCCCTGTGATGTATAACTAGTACACATTGCTTTAAAAACTTTAATATCTCTATAAATATAAAAAATACTGAGTTTAGATTTCAGGTATTCCTCCGTTATACATTTACGCATTGAATGAAAAAAATAATATTAATAATAATTAGCACTTATTGGCCACATCAGAGATATTTTGTGAAAATCGGGAATAAATTCACCAATACAATCAAACGTGTGTCAGTGTGTGACGTAGGTATATTCATTCTTAAAAAAACGCTATGGGTGAAAAAGCGACGCTATTCACATCTCACTTTCACTCTACTTCGGTATATGGGAACGCAAGAAATATAACCTCAGTTCGCTCGCTTCAGTAGCTTTCGGGCATTCATTTGAGGTGGTCGATTAGCCCGATTTGTGAACGTCAGCTGATGTTTTTTCATGTTTTCAGCAATTAAATTTCAATTCCACAGCAATTAAATTTCAATTCCACACCGGTGTGAAAAAATAAACACATGAGAATAGAAAGTAAAGTCAGAATATACAAGACATGTGTGAGACCGATAGCCACTTACGGATTAGAGACCAGAGCAGACACATCTAGAACAAAATCTCTCCTGAGAACCTCGGAAATGAAAACACTGAGAAGTACAACCGGAATCACACTGAGAGATAGTATCAGAAACACCGAAATAAGGAGAAAGTGTAGTACGGAACACATCGTCAGGTGGGAAAGACAACGAAGGCGATACTGGAACGAACATGTAAACAGAATGCAAGACGACAGACTTCCACGTGTCGCCCTTCAAGGGAACCCAGCCGGAAGAAGATTACCGGGAAGACCTCCGAAGAGATGGCGTGACAGCTGGCAATCCACGTCACAAGAAGGGGAACAAGCGGAATAAACAGATCATGATCTATAAGAAGAGGAAGAAGAAGAATAAGAAGAAATTTCAATTACTATTCCTTTCGACTTCAAATTTAATTAATTTAAGCGATTGGCTATGAATATTCTTATTTTATCGATTTTAAATCGCTCATTTTTACATGTGTATTGAATACACAGCACCGGAACGCGCGAATTTTTATTTAGCACCGGAACGGAAAAGTTAAGCTTTCAATAATATTGGGTTTGATTCTCAATTTAGAGCGCCCTTGAAGATAATGTTTTCTCTAGATGGCGCTACATAAATTGTTATTTTACTATTTCTATTTCTTGGGCTCATAGCACCCTAGCACAAAAAAATAGTAAGGCTATGGTCATTGTAGTATGAATGTGTATAACCACATATTATTTACATTCAAATCGTCATACTGTATCGCTTGCAGGGTATGCATAGAGAACAGATTTCCATACTTATATATTCAAGCACACAACTTTTGCTGTTTCATTATTATCTAAAAAATCTTTCAACAATGTTATTCGGTATACGAGTGGTGGCGCTGTTAATAGCTCAAATCGTTAATAAAACTTCCCGATGGTATCAATAATTGTCAGATACATCGAACAAAAGTTTGTGAATATTATTCGTTTAAATCGCTTTCTTTTTGTATAGCCAAAAATTTGCACAGTTGTTGACTAATTAATTGGTCGCTCTTGAACGTTATCTTATATACATACAACTCAATATGCACGTGTCAAAAAGATAATTTTTCCATATTGATTGTCAATATTATACCAATAAAAAGCATGAAGAGCTCCCTTAAATCAATCATTCTCACTATATTACTACCAGATAAGGACTTACCAAGAGGGTCAGGACATTTTGGGGCCCGATAGTTTTGATAACAAAAAAGTTATCTTTCTTATCAACCCTATGACTTTTTTATGATTTTTAGCGTTTTATCTACCCTATGATTTTCAACGTCTTTCCAATCATGGATTAGCGCTACGCTCAAACAGAGATTATTTATTGGCCTTTCCAGTTCACCGCTCCTCGTTCTTTACGTCGTCCTTAACTGTCCATGCAGTGAGACTCTGGAATCAGTTACAAATCAATATAAGACTCGCTCCGTCCTTGGCATGCTTTAAGAAGCGACTGAAAAAACTCTTAATTTCTAGTCAGTAAAATAACGTGTTTCATTCCCGATTTTTCTTTTCTTTTCCTCTCCACCATCCCTTCCTTTCCTTTTGATTGATGATATCTCACTTTATATGTAAAATAATGTTCGGGTGATTGTCCGTCTTTGTGGGGTTCGTGGGCATGTGCTCACGTATGTGTTTATGGATTTCATGGGGATGGATAGTCATTTGAATTATTTATGCGACCATGTATTGCTTCATTTACTTTTGTCTGGTTGGTTGGAAGAGATTGCCGCCTGGCAATAAACCCGCCAGATTGTATTGCAATTAAAGTGTTTAATAAATAAATAAATATGACTTCCAAAAACAAGTAAGTATGATAATTGCCCTCAAACATCGATGATGTGGGTTTGATTTCCGTTCGTACCCACTTTTTTAATGGGTATCTAACCGGTTATCCCTTTACCATATTTCTATGAGATGGAAGAGATTGTACTATGAAAGTCTATACACCAGGTTGTACTATGAAAGTCTATACACCAGGTTGTACTATGAAAGTCTATACACCAGGTTGTACTATGAAAGTTTATGCACCAGGTTGTACTATGAAAGTCTATACACCAGGTTGTACTATGAAAGTCTATACACCAGGTTGTACTATGAAAGTCTATACACCAGGTTGTACTTTATACCACCAAATCATTACACAATACAATATCTTATTTTAAATATAGTTTTCATAACAAAAAAATTAAGACATCTTTCATATTCATCGGGTTGCAAGATCGATTCCTGTCGGCGCCATTGTTTTTATAAAGGATTCAAGTCTGGATTTTAATAAAAGGTCCTTAAAGA
The DNA here is from genome assembly GCA_949825065.1 of Odontocerum albicorne. Lineage (NCBI taxonomy): Eukaryota > Metazoa > Arthropoda > Insecta > Trichoptera > Odontoceridae > Odontocerum > Odontocerum albicorne. Next base: position 7,442,143 of record OX463842.1, on the reverse strand, counting down.
TATACGTGATTGATTGGAATAAATAGCCCATGGTATTTTAACCACAAAAATATAGTATAAATGTCAAGCATTTGGATCAATCAAGGAAAATTGGTCAATAAAACATATATATTTTAATCGTGCAGTATTAAAATTTGCTACTCGTAAGATGATAGTCCACAACATAATTTTTGTACCAACTTTAATGTATGGGAGTGAAACGTGGATGTGGCAAAGATTGAAAGAAACAAAATAAATGCTGTGAAAATGCTTGTACTGAGAGGAATACATAAGGTGATAATGTATGGCAGAATACATAATTAAGTGAGAAGGGATGAACATGAACGTAAGGATGGTATATATGAGTAAGAATTAGAGAGCACTTTGATATGGTTTGGGCACGTGGAACTTATAAATGAAAAAAGATAACACAATAAGTATACAGTGCAATTGTGCGTGGTAAAGGAAGATTAAGGAAAGTATGGTTGGCTCGAGTGAATGATATTTTGAAAGAAGGAAAAGTGGGAAGTGAGAGAAATCATATGAGATGTATAAGAAGATATGTGAATGTAGAAGATGCAAAATAGGTGTTCTATCTGAAAAGAGAAGCCCCGTGATGGTATCTATGAGTATCAAAAATCAGTTATACGACAATTAAATATATTTATTTAACACTTTTATTGCAAATACAATCTGGCAGGATTATTTCCAGGTGGCATCTCTTCCGATCAACCAGACAAAAGTAAATGAAGCAAGTTACTTGATCGCATAAATAAATCGTATAACTATCCATTCCCACGAAATCCACGTGAGCATATGCTCACAAACCCCACAAAGACAGTCAATCACTCGAACATTACTTTTTATATAAAGTGAGATATCATCAATCAAAGGGAAAAGAAAGGAAAATATACGTTCAAACTTTTAAATAATGTTTTCTAGTAACATTAAATTCAAAATATTTATACTCTTGATACAAGTCGTCTAAGCTGTGATTTCTATTTTTATAATTTTCCACGTTTCAAATTAACGACGTCTCTGGTCCATCGAGTGTCTTACGTTAAGAGCAAAAAAAGTTCGTCAACTTCGCAAATTAAATAATTATCTCTTGATGGCAAAGGGAACCATTTCGTTCAAAGTAAATTCGCGTGAAAAGTTTTCAAATATCTCGGACCAGGAAAACATTGCCGGATTAGAAAACCATTCTTCAATGAAGGTCCTTACTTCAAAAGGAAAACTTTGGTAATAATGAAAATAATAATAGAAGGAAAATTTGTAAAGTGACGTTTCGAGAGCAAGACTCTTCTCAAGGCTACTCGAAAATTGAACTTACTCCTAATGACAGTTTTTTTTTTTTAATAAGTTGACTGTACGATTAGGACCGTAGTTACTGTAGTCATAAGATTGGGCACTTCCTCGGATATTATGAAAGTATGAAAACCCCAATCTTTCCAAAGAGAGACAAACTAAAGTGAAACCTTTGTAGATCTTCCGTTATGTGATAGTAATACATTCAGTTTTAAGATCGGGTACGTCCTCGAAAAATTATATGAAAACCCCAGAAATCTTCTCATTAAGAGATGAACTAAAGAGAAATCTTTGTAGATCTTCCGATATGTGGTAGTAACACATTCAGCTTTGAAATTGGGTACTTTTTCGAAAAATTATATGAAAACCCCTGAAAATTTATCATGGAGAGACGAACTACAGTATAATCTTTGTAGATCTTCTGATATGTAATAGTAACACATTCAGCTTTAAAATTAGGTACTTCCTCGAACAATTATGTGAAAACTCCAGAAACCTTCCAATTAAGAGACGAACTACAGTGAAATCTTTGTAGATCTTCCGTTATGTGATACTAACACGTTCAGTTTTAAAATTGGGTACTTCCTCGAAAAATGATATGATAACTCCAGAAAACTTCCCATTAAGAGACGAACTACAGTTAAATCTTTGTAGATCTTCCAATATGTGATAGTAACACGTTCAGCTTTAAAATTGGGTACTTCCTCGAAAAAATTTACGGTAGCCCCAGAAAATTTCCCATGGAGAGATGAACTACAGTATAATCTTTGTAGATCTTCCGATATGTGATAGTAACACATTCAGCATTAAGCTTGGGTACGTCCTCGAAAATGTATATGAAAACCCCAGAAAACTTCTAATTGAGAGACGAACTATAGTAAAATCTTTGTAGATCTTCTGATATGTGATAGTGACACATTCAGCTTTAAAATTGGGTACTTCGTCGAAAAATTATTTGAAAACCCCAGAAAATTTCCCATGAAGAGACGAACTACAGTATAATCTTTGTAGATCTTCTGATATGTGATATTAACGCATTCAGCTTTAGCTAGAGTGCAGTGTATGTATGTAGAATTCATATACGAGGCGTATCCAGAAAGTAAGTGTACTGAGGCTCTCACGACCGGATGGATTTTATTTTCGACATGTTGACTACATTTCCGTGTAGCCTGACCTTTTCCCTCCGCAACGAGACCGGTTTGAGGTCAGTACGTTGAGAAGTGTCGACGCGACAACACGTTTCGTGAAAAATGTCAAACCAATCTCCCACCAAGTGCGAAATATTGTAAAAAGGCAAGAGTTTTTGAGGCGCTGCAAACTCCATGGAGATGAATTTCTCCGCTCCATCGTTACTAGAGATGAAACTTGAGTTGCACACTACACGCCTAAAACCAAAAGACAGTCTCAACAGTGGCGTCACACCTCTTCACCCTCCGCCAAAAAGTTCATAACCACAATTTCAGCCAAGAAAATCATGACATCCGTGTTTTGGGACTGTCAAGGCATAATTTTAATTGAATATAGGCCTCAAGGGGAGACCATCAACTCTGCAAGATACTGTGAGACCCTAAAAAAATTGCGGAGGGCGATTCAGAACAAGAGAAGAGGCATGCTGACAAAGGGAGTCTGCCTGCTGCACGACAATGCAAGACCACACACGGCCAACGCCACGAAGGAACTACTCGCCTCGTTTAAATGGGATGTCCTGAACCATTCCGCGCATTCCCCTGACCTAGCACCTTCAGATTACTATCTCTTTACCTCCTTGAAGCTGCACATGGGTGGATAAAGGTTTTCAACCGACGAGGAGGTTAAGGAGGAGGTGGAGAAGTGGACGGAGGGGTTGGCGGGAAACTACTTCGAGGAAGGCATCAAAAAGTTGATACCCCGCTTCACCACCTGCATTGAGAGGAATGGCGACTATGTCGAAAAATAGCTTACATATGTACTACGGTAACCACGTAATTTTTTTGTTTAAATAAAAAAAGTTGTAACCTACAAAAATTAAGTACACTTAGTTTCTGAATATGCCTCGTATAATCAAAAATTATAATAAACCTCCCTAAAAGTTTTGTATTTAAGTGCTTCCTAATGTTGCATATGCAATCCATATACCTAACATGATTTCATTTGCAGCATGATAAAACATAAAATTGTATATTGATCCAAATAACTTTTTTTTTATATAACAGTAGATTCTTGATTATTAGGGGTGGTAGGGGAAAAATCGGCACAGATGAAAAAAACCGGATAACCTTTGCTAAAAAAATCGGTATAAAGATTGAACAAAAGGTAAAACGAAAATTAAGAATTGTCCATCACAACCATTTTTTTTAAATACTATAGCAAAGAAGTTTGTTTTTTCCCTTTGTTCGCTTTTCGGCAAAAAGTGCTAAGCCGATGTCGTAACATTAGCTCGGAATAGAGAGGTGTTAAATTTGCACTGTGACTCGTAAACTCACACAAGAATATAAAAAAAATCATAGAAAAAATAACATAAACCTAGAGCACACTGCTACGTGACATGAGAGCACAAAATTGAGTATATGAATACAAAATCTAGTATAAATAATAAAAACAGTCGATTATAAATCAACCCCAACGAACACGTGATTAAAATCAACAATTTGATGTGATGCGACCACCCAAACTTGTATCAGAAGATACCACTTGTATCAGAAGTAAACAATAAATCAAATTTGCGATAACATCGACAGCCACTTTTTTTATTCATTTCGCAATATTACCAATTTTATTATCTGTTGTACGAGTATATAACCAAGTTTGCCATACGTTGTATTCATTTAAACAATATTTCGAAATATAATGGAAAAAATCGATTTTTTTTCTGCCCCGTTTTTACAAGCCGGATAATGCATGCGACCCTGGATAATTGAGAGTCTGCTGTATTTTGTCGAAGACTTTAAAATCTTCAACAGCGCTAAACGATCAACATAAGAATCACAGTAAAAATAAAACAAGTTATTTTCTGATTGGATGAACAAAATAGCTCATATCGCCTAGGCTCGAATTTTTAGTTCGATCTTAACACTCAATATTAAAATTTGGCTATTTTTTGACGTAAGAAGATCGTGTGTAATGAGATGCATGATTTTTAAGTTTAATTTGTCGTAGTTTCCTTTAATAAGGGAGTTACGTGGTTTCATTCCCTAGCTTTTAAATGTAAGGCATAAGAAGTCCGACTCTAATATATGTATATATATAATGAATATTAAAAGTTAGAAATTAGTATTTTGTTTTAAAGCCTGACTAAAAATTCAACCTTTAATGGTTGAACAGTGTTTTTTTACAATCTACTGTAGAATATATACTCATTATCATGCTTTGTCTTTTTTAGGGGTTGGCATAGGGGACAGATCTTCAAGCCTTTCTATCCACGCACATAGCTCTAATTTCGCCTACACCCATCCATCAGTTCGTATCTCATCCCACAAAACCTTCTTACCAACTTTTCAACCAATCCAATAATAACAAAACCGCATTGCCTATTTAAGATACAAAATACTTATCATTCTATCAGACCTATAAACAGTGTCCAGTTATTATTCATTAAGTAAAATAATATTAGATAAAATATAGCCGAAATATACAAATGAAAACTCTTTTAAATTAATGAATTATCTAAAAAATATTAATATTATTTGCAATGATTTTGCAATTTCTTTAGACTTTGCAAACCTTTTTCCTGGTATAACCTTTAATCTCTAAGTGAGTGAGGTTTTGTAAGTAAAATAAAAAATTGATTTTGTAAATAATATAAATAGCGTGATTGCGGCCGCCGTATACAAAATAATAGAATAGATAAAAACATATGTGCTATGCACGTTTTATGGATACATTCACATATTCGGAATAAAAACATTGGAATAAAGTGCAAAAAAATAATTAAAGTTATTCTGGACAAATTAAACACACTAAAATAGTTAATTGAAGATTTAAGAAAACTTTTTAATATTTACCTTAGTTGCAATTACTTTCAGGACAACTTTATACTCGTATAATCAATTAACGTAGATGGACTGTCAATATGAGCGGTAATAAATCCTTAAATATCTGATATGTTTCTAAATAACTTAGAAGATGATATTTTCGGAAGTTATTCGCCTGTATTGAAACATTTTCTATCTCGTATGACAGGGGTGGCCAAGTTGTTTGTTGTCAAGATCGATTTTTTACAAAAAAAAAATTGTCGCAATCTACCTATTGAATTTGCGAGATTTAACAAACTAACACAAAACAAACTGGTATATCCAAGAAATTTCCAAGAAAGCTTTCTTTACATTATTTTTCATCTTCTCTATTATTATGCATCAGAATCTGTTATTCCTCGTCAGAATCTATTATTCTTCATCAGAAAATGACTTACATTTTTATTGCTAAAAGATAGTTGACTTTGAATATTACCATAGTAGTCACTGCAAGTGATTTTGAAATATGCATAGATATTTCAAACACATTTCATTGTGTTAACCACTTTTTAATGGATATTTATATGATATTTACTATGATCAATTCACCCTTCTTTTAAAGCTCCACAAGGGAGCATAGGGAGGCCGCCAGTTTTTGTCTTGGCCTTTTTTGATCCACATGATTTAAGGATGTCAGGAAAACAGCCTGACGATACCGAGGCCCGGGTAAAAAAAAACTAAAAAACGACTCATCCTAGCTCGGGTACCTCGGGATCGCTGATCCCGTAGTCCGTTTGGTAAGGGACCCCCTGAGGGCATATTTACTATGGATAGATATAAAATTTCTCTCAAATTACCTTTCTTAGTTATGGCTTTAGATGAATGGCCCAATGATCAACAACACTTTTCTTTTACCATTGTAAAAAAATATATGCGTGCTCATATTCTTCGTAAAAATGGTAAGTCTTAGATTTTATCGATTTCATTATTTTAATTGGAAGAGTCTTAAAATTCCCAAAAGAAAGCAATGTACACTTTTTTCACCACAGTTTAGAAACTGATTATAATCTTAATAAATTAATAGAGTTTGTTGTTATCGGTTGTTTGACACGCTGGGTGGTAGACTCAAATATTAAGTTATACGCTTACTGGGAGAAAGACAAAAAGTTTTAGCGGAATGCTTTACTGGTACGTCGTGATGATTATGATTGTTTGGTATTTAAAATAAAATACGTCGATTAGGAATGCGGAAAGTGAGAGTGAACAATCAATGAATAGTAAACAGCAATGAATGGTCAAGTGAATAATAATCTTTATTTGTCGATAAGTAGGTATTTATAGATGTGCGTGAATGCGCCCGCAATATATACTTTATCTCACTCCTGCGCGTGCAGAGGTGTTTGCGGACGTTGCGAATAATATAGTGGGTAGGTAATTTGTTGACGAAAACGGTGAGACAACGCGATGCGTTCTCTTTCTACTGTGGAATGTAACGTAAATAGATTTGCGGGTAAACAATATTAATGTTCTGGTATGCGACCTTTGGACATGTGCGAAGGTTGGTTCGTCGGTCGTTGACCGTGCGTGTTGACAATATTCAGGGGCGACGGTATTTCCTACAAAGTGAACCAAATGACAGCACATTCCGAGGTCAGACAGGTGCCGATTGCGTTGACAAGCGCAAGCGCGTAATAAGATTAGGTAACATTGTACGCCACGTTGTCAGGTACGAAAACAGCCGCTTTCGATCAAAAAATGCTTTGTGATTGGCCTATTGAGCATCCCTCATATATTATAACATATACTCGTATATAACAATATACTGGAGGGAATGATTGATGGATCGATTAGCAGAGGGCGTCCTCGCCGATAGTATCTGGAGCAAATATGCCACGATATGGACTGCACCTCCTATACAGAGCTTAAGAGGATCACTGAGGACCGAGCGGAGTGGAAGAAGAGATGCAGAGATTTGCTGCTAAACATCCTCTAGGATTGAAACTGAAGAAGAAGATGTAAACGTAAAGGTTTGTATTTAGACTGGGGTTAAAAGACAGCTTGAATTGTTTCTTAATTATATGAATTCGTTTCACTAAAATATTGAATTCATTATAAAAAATCCATGATTTCTCAGATCTGAACTTCAGCATTTTTGTAAATTACTGTCGTGCATAGAATTATCAAAAATTAGGTCGGATATTTTTAAATAGATACAATTAGATTAAAATAGTATAAATAATGGATGGCGTGTTTTGGTCTGAGCTCTGGTATCCAGGTCTGAGCTCGGGTATCCACGGTTTGTCCGCTGTACGAGTATCAACTGATAATGTAACCGTAGCCCGCGTGTATGCGCATCACTTCGCCGGCACACGCACAGCACATGCATAACATTGCAAACATTAAAAATAATATTTTTCTATAAATATTATACATTCAGTACTGATATAAATCCATAATTCTTCTTATCATCGTATTCATCGGGTTCATAAAGTTGTAAATATTCCTTTATCACCAGAAAATTGCCAACCAGAATTGAGTGTCATAAAGTATTTACGTACTTAGTAATAAGTAAAATATATTTGGTAGATATAATTCAACATATTTTGAACAAGAAGAAAAATAAAACACTGTGTTTACGTTATTTGTACGCGATAAAAATAGGATTAAAAAACCGGAGAAACTTACATGTTTGAATAACTATTTCACGTTCTGTAGAAAAAAGCCTTGGACAAAATATATGGGCGACTTTTTTCACACCAAAAAACATGCAAAAAAAGTTGATAAAAAAAGCAATTCAAGTATTTATACGCTTAATTGCAATTAAAGCTCATTCTCTTTCAAAGAAAAAACTAAAGCGAGAGTTAAATATGTCTTGAAAATAATGATTTTGCGAGTTTATAAACCGTTCGGTTGAAATAAAATATTCATTTAAGAAAGAGGTAACAGTAATATATGATACATTTAAGAATTAAATAGGTAACAGTGATAATATATTAAATATATAACAGTGATAATATATTAAAGATATAACAGTGATAATATATTAAAGGATATTATATCCGATTATTGCTTCATCTTTGTTGCTTGTTCAATACTGAGCATTGTGGTCCTCTAATATTTATCGAACTAGTCGTCGTCGTTGTTGGGCCTCGTAGTCGGGGATCTCCTCGCCATTCCAACGTCTATTAATTTATTAAACGAGTATTGTACACCAGCAAACTCATCGGCCACACTGTTATACTGGATCCAAAGGCACACCAGGGGCTAGACGATCCGAGCGCACCGACATATTTTTTTCTTTTTGTTTTAATAAATATATATGACTAAAGGCATAGGTATCTTTATACCCCCGAATACTTAACCAATATAAGATTCGCTCCATCCTTGGCACGCTTTAAGAAACGACGGAAAAAAACTCTTAATTTCTAGTCAGTAAAGTAACGTGTTTCATTCCCGCTTTTTATTTTCCTTTCCTCTCCACCATCCCTTCGTTTCCTTTTGATTAATGATATCTCACTTTATATGAAAAATAATGTTAGGGTGATTGTCCGTCGTTGTGAGGTTCGTGGGCATATGCTCACGAATGTGTTTATGGATTTCGTGGGGATAGATAGTCATTTGAATGATTTATGCAACCATATAACTTGCTTCATTTACTTTTGTCTGGTTGGTTGGAAGAGATTTCCGCCTGGCAATAAGTCCACCAGACTGTATTTCCAATAAAAGTGTATTAAATAAATAATGTAAGGCGGGAAGAAATGCCTGTGTCATTCGAGGGGAGTAGCACAATGCGGGATTCGAACCGGCGACCTTCTATACGGAAGTCCACCTCAGAACGAACTAAACGCACCACCTGTTCTCATTTCCCCTGGTATAGGGCCATCTTGAATACAGCACTCTAAATCATCCTGTTCATTTCTTTAGTTGATCTGTAAATCTCACAGGATACCTTCACCTGGTTCACCTCCTTTCAACTGTCCCATAATTACCAGCTTCTCCAAACTTTCATAATTATTTCTAGCAACATACCCAAAGTACTTTGGGACTCTTTTGCTGCATGTCGTTGAATTTCTTTCGGCAAGCTTTAATGTTCAGATGATAGAAAAGTTGGTGCACCTTGTGGTCCATGTGTTAAGAAGCATCCGCTTCCTGCACCACATCTCAAACATAGCTATACTGTTTCTTTCCTTCTTTCTTATCGCCCATGTTTATACTAGAAACTAGAAATTTAAGTTGACAGATTTTAATTCTCCTGAAAATATATCAGTTAATTCATATCCATCATATTTCTAATATTTCAAAGATTTCAGCTGTAACCCGATCGAAACTGTAAACTCTGCAATTAAACGAGTTCTTAATCTCCATTATTTAAAGTTTTTGTGGATTGTTAAAACTATTAAGAAGTGTAAATATAAGAATATGTTGTTATCTCTTTAGTCCTGACGAAAATGTATGTAGACTTTAAAACAAGTAGAATGACAATAAAACAAGTACTCGTATTCGAAAAATACAAAGTGTATTTTGTGTAATAAAAAAAATCTATTTATTATTCCACTCTACGTTTTTCTTTCTCTTATTCCTAAGCGTTGTCCAAGTATCCAATAATGACTTTTCGAAATATGCAAATGATACTAAAAAAAAACATTCAGGATTTTCAAGCTAAATTGGAATAGAAACATTCGGTTATTTAAATACTTAACTCAGATTAAAAGTTTATTTGAGAAATGAAACTGGGAGTTAGTACAATGGCACTGGACCCAAGAGTATGATTACTTTTTACTACACGTTTAATCATAATTTTCAAAACACTTTGCATCTTTGGGAGTCATTTATTTAATTCGCAATAAAGTTTCTCTTTGATTTTTTTTTTGTAAAATATGTTTTTAACAATCTGACATTAACCTTTCCTTCCCTGTATTGGGTATCTTCTACGCGTTGCTTCTAATAACCATCAATATCTCTATAAATATTATAAAATACAAGGTTAAGATTTTAGGTATTCCTCCATAATATATTTACGCATTGATTTAAATAATCAGAATTTATCGACTACATCGTGGGTATTTTGTTAAGATCGGAAACAAATTCGCATTTAAACGCTGTGAGTGCCTCGACCTTGTGTCTTGACGATAGGTGAAGAGTATGTGGGAAGCGCGACACTATATTCGCATCTCACTCTTGCATACTCCACTGAATTGCGAGGAGCTCAATGGTCTCAATCGTCGCAAGCGTAAGCCACGCCGGGGTAAGCCACTACCGCTCCGCGCCGCAGTAACTTCTGGGCTTGCAAATATATTAGACCTACGCCCGTTCCGTGAGCGTTGCCAGATGGTTTTATAATGTTTTTAGCAAATAAATCTCAATTATTATAATTTTTAACTTCAATTATAATTAATTAAGGGGATTATCTATGAATGTTCTTATTTTTCCGAATTAAAATCGCTAACTTTTGATTGCGTACTCACTACCCAACGCCGGAGCGCGCGTTTCAATTTTAGCACCGTAAGGGAAGGGTTAATACTACTTTTCCTAAACCAAAAAAATAATGCTGAATGCCTATAACTGAATACAGGTGATGAATTTGGAACGTTTGAAAATCTTCTCAAAAGCATATGAGTAAATGACAATTACAGAGCGTGTGACAAGGAGCTGTACGAAATGATTTTATATGGTAGTTGTTGTTATTATAATGCGAATGGAATTGTATATATGATAACTTGAGATTTAAGTATGTGTCAGGGTGTGAATGCGGAACATGAATGGTTTCACATAATGTTTTGGTGTTCAGGACAAATATATATTTTTAAACAACGAGATTCTTTCGCCAAAGTCCTTCCTTAATACAGTACCCGGTGGTAAGTAATACACATCAGGCTTAAGAAAGAGACTGTCGGTCATAATCGGGTAACTTCGACTTTGTAGAACGTCGTCTCTGTCATTCATACACGCGTTCCGTCGCGATTTGTCAGTCATTATGGCCGTCATCGTGTGATAGAGACGACGTTCTACAAAGCCGAAATAGCCGATTATGGCCGGCAGTCTCTTTCTTAAACCCGATGTATATTAACTTGTTAAGTGGTTATCAATTTTGCAAAATGTCTGTGTTTTTTATTATTTTTAAATACTCGACCGTTCACCTTTGCATTAAAAATATGTAAGTCGTAAATTACGTATTGTTATATAAATAAGTGATTTAGGATGAATATTACTAAAAGACTGGAGTATCAACAGGGTTTAGTAGTGCATTTTTTCATAATTTGGCCATGTTGAACAAATTGATGAAGGAAGATTGACAAACATAAATATAACACTTGATAGTTAGTGAAACTTGCAGCAGTTGTTAGTCAAGATAATGAAAATATGCATACATTGATTTATGATCGAGATTCTGATGTCGCGCCATCAGTATGAAGTGAAGTGTGAGATTTTGCCGTATAAATCTGGAAATCTACTATAGTTTTCGGGTCCAAATAGAATATAGAATTTGCAGGATTCCCAAACACGTTGTCGAAGAACGTGTCTTAACATGTGTTAATACGTTTTATATTTCCTCTAATTATCAAAAAAGAAAAACCCTGCAAGACTTGTGAGGCATGTGCTTAGCACGAAAAAAGAAGTGAGACCCGGTATATGTGTAAAGAGTGTGATGATACTCTTCACCAGGGAGAATGTTGGCATAATAACAATACTAAACTAAATTATTCAAGTATTTTAAAACAATATGCAAAGTTTCATAACAGCAACTGCTGAAATGCGCATGCTAAGATGGTCAGCAGGTGTGTCCCTAAAAGACAAAATAAGAAGCTCACGCATTCATGGAAGCCTGGGTGTTACATACATCAACAGCAAGATGGAGGAGAGGCGATTGAGATGGTATGGGCACGTTGGACGCAGAGCATCCGATCACATTGTGAACCAGACAATCTCCATGGATCTTCCTCGAATAACAACCAGAGGAAGACCAAAGAATTCATGGGTGGTGCAAAAAGATAACCTGATGCAGAAGCACGGCCTGGGGGACGTAGTCCGGGACAGAAGAGCATACAACCTGAGGACGAGGAGAGCTGACCCCAACAGTCTTCGCAGACAATGAGTTGGGATGGAGCCAAGGAGAGAGAGATGCAAAGTTTCATAACAATATTTCTTAAGGTATAGCAATTTTAGAAATCTCTTCAGAAAAATCAAAATTCCTCATAAGCAAGTCGGGCACTGGGAAAAAATGTCTTGTTTTTTTTACACATGAAAAGAAATATATATATATATATATATATATATATATATATATATATATATATATATATATATATATATATATATATATATATATATATATATATATATATATATATATATATATATATATATATATATATATATATATATATATATATATATATATATATATATATATATATATATATATATATATATATATATATATATATATATATATATATATATATATATATATATATATATATATATATATATATATATATATATATATATATATATATATATATATATATATATATATATATATATATATATATATATATATATATATATATATATATATATATATATATATATATATATATATATATATATATATATATATATATATATATATATATATATATATATATATATATATATATATATATATATATATATATATATATATATATATATATATATATATATATATATATATATATATATATATATATATATATATATATATATATAAATATACATATATATATATATATATATATATATATATATATATATATATATATATATATATATATATATATATATATATATATATATATATATATATATATATATATATATATATATATATATATATATATATATGTATATATATATATATATATATATATATATATATATATATATATATATATATATATATATATATATATATATATATATATATATAAAATTTGCGAAAAAACAACAAGTAATTCAATTCGGACACAATTTTAATGGATCTGGGTTTTTTGCTTTTCATTTGTCGTGTCCCCAGTAAATTAGACTTTTGCCTGTATCTCACTGAGGACACATTCTCATCAACCTGACAAACAGTGACAATCATTAAAGTGGTCAAATAGCGTAAATTTTATCTTGGTCTAAATTTTTTAATGATTTTTTAACTGGCATGAGTATATAATTGACATACGGGATAAGCTGGGTGACTTAAAACGGGAATCCATATTAAGTCAGCCAGAAGGTCTACGATATTTAAGGATAAAATTTAACAAGATGGGGGAGAGGAATATATAATATTATGCGTTTATAACATATTCCATAAATTGCTTATCTCTTTAAGTGTGGAAATATTAAGAAAACATTATGGTTCAGTTTGGGTTGCGGTCTCGTACTTTTTTTTTTCAAGAAAAATTTTACTCCCGAGGGTTACATTAGATTTGCTTCAACATGTTACTATTTTATTTTTTTTGTTTATTTATTTGCGTGTTTTTGTTGTAACAAAAGTATTTGAAATGTGATAAGATTTTTAAATATTAAAATACGTGATAACTCCATCGCGTTACCGAAGGATTTTAACTTTGTGCAAATCATTTACGTTTTTTATGTATTACATAATGTTGTGATATGTGTCGTATACTTTTGTTCTTATTTTCAGAAAATAATATTTAATGAATGAATTCAAAATTATTTTCAATTGATAAATAAGAATGAATAACTTATTTTTTTAAGTGTGTCTATTGATGTGTGTCAATTATATTAAGTTATTTTTATTTCTTGCACGGCCTATGACCCTGGATATTCTGAGCCCTGGGCTGCTGTATGCTCTAGTACAGTGTTCCCCAACCGGTGGTCCGCGGCCCGGTGCCGGGCCGCAGAGACTTTCCGCCGGGCCGCAAACAGTATGCCAAATTTCAAGAAATTCACCATGCAAAAATATTAAATATGGGATTTTCATCTATGTCCTCAATAAAATCGTAACAAAGGAATAGACTGGACGTGAATGCAGCACTTCGTATGTCAGAGACAGCACTGCAGCAAAGAATATCCAATATATTAGCAAAGATCAATAGCAGGTTTCGCATTAGTTTGTTGCAAAACCCCCGTGGTTTTTGTTAAATTTTAATTGTATCAGACAATGTTACAATTTAAATTGTTTAACTGTTATATGTATATTTGTTAATAATAGTTACATATGTCCATCTGTCACAATATAAGATTAAAAAAATATTAAATAAAAAAAACATTTTTATTTCAGTATTAGTGGTCCGCGAAATTTTTTTCCTTTTTTTACCGGTCCACAGGTCTAAAAAGGTTGAGGAACACTGCTCTAGTATATATATACTGTAGTAAATTGACTGTAAATTGTACGCATTGTGTGTTTTTTTCAAATTTATATTTTTACTCTAACATCTTATTTTTCTATATTCACTCACACTTCGAATTTTAATTACATTTTGTAAAAGTATATTATATTAAAAGTCAAACTTGAGCGTACATAAACAGTAAAAAAATTAATCAATTAATTAAAAAAAACCGAAAACTTGAAAGAGATAATAACTTTTTCAATTACTCTGCATACCATCTGTAATTTCATGCAGTTTTTTTAAATGTTAATTAATGTCTTAAAAATAACTAAAACACGTACCTTAATATGTTTTAAATAATGAATATTGTTTTGCAAAAAGAAAATAAATTACTAGGTAACGTGAACAATGTTTAAAGACCCGATTTTTACACACATTATCGTAATCTGAGGAAAGGGACAAAGGAAAAAGCGGTACAAAAAAACGTTCAAAAATGTTTCTACTAAGTCAATTTGAAGTTGTTTGCCTCAAAGTTGAGATATACGAGTGAACGTAACCATTCTTTAAAGCTTCTGTTTTTAAGATATTTTATGGAATGGTGTTCCACTTTACTTCAGAGCTTTTCTAAGCGCCAACATCACAAAGGAGCACTCTTTACAATTGTTCTTTTGAATAAAAATGGACCAAACGTGTGAAACGAAAGTTTCGATGACTTGGCTAATTATTTGGTACGAGAAATTCGTTGAACACCTCATCATTTGAATTGTTATAGAAGATTTTTATACGTAAATATATTAAAATATAACAATTCTTTGTGGAACTAAGCATTATTTTACTAGGACTTTATATAAAGTGGTCCCGAGGTGAAATACAGTAGTTTTAATGACTTGACGAGAGACTCACTTAAGAGAACATTATTTTAATAGATTTAGAAAGTTTTGTATACTTTAAAATAAAATCAATTAAAATTTACATAAACAATGGCTTACTCTATCATATATTTTAAGAGAGATAAGCTAAATAGATCATCCGTTTCATAATTCAATCGTACACTGCTGTCAAAATATTAGGGACAACTTTTCAAAATTTAATATTTGTTGTATTATACAAAAAATTAAAACAAGAAGGTCTAACCTAAACGGAATGAAATAAATATTTGTCTAGTGTCGTATTTGTATAGACGGCGCCCCTAGGCAGTTTTTAAACTTGGCCCCGGCCCCAAATATGTAATTAAAAATATATACCCTTACCGTTTCGGGTGATGATGTATAATGTACCCTTTCCGTTTCGGGTGATAACCTTAGGGAATGATGTAGTCGTATAATGTACCCTTTCCATTTCAAGTGATGACGTTGGGAGATGATGTACTCGTATAATGTACTCTTTCCATTTCAATTGCTGACTTGGGGGATGATGTACTCGTATAATGTACCCTTTCCATTTCGATTGATGACTTGGGGGATGACTTTTAATGGACCCTTTCCGTTTCAGGTGATGACCTTGGGGGATGATGTATAATATTTACCACCACATAACAAACCCCTCCAGTTTACATCTAGCTTTATTCTCCTCAAGTACATCTACTGTGTCATTGAAGTTCACTTAAATGTTAAGTCTAATTAAATTGATTCAGTATATGGTTAATGCATTTAGTCTGTTTTGTTTAAGCGGATCTTAAATTTATTTTTAATTGTTTCAGTAATGAAAACATCGTTCCACGGAACAGTTTGTTAACGGTATGCATTAAAATAATATATATAAATATTTGGATTAGTTTGCTAATCTGTAGCATTGGACAGTCATGGTTATCATTTGATTTTTAATATGAACCTAATAAACACTTTATTCCATTAAGCGTTTATCTTAATCATTGTTTCTGGGAGGGGGGTGATATCCCCAGAGGTACTAAGGGGGCGTTAAGGAACAAGTAGACAAGAGGAAGAGGATTTAGTGTTGTTACTAGTCTTTTGAGTAAAAGGAGAAAATGACTGCAAATAGTTGACTGTGAAGATTTAAAGATGTTTCTGGCAAATTAGAGCCTAATATAGACAAGTTGTTAGCACAACACCAGGATAATTTTTCTCATAAGTGAATATTTTTAATTTGACTTATTTGATTGGAATTAATTACTAATATTAGTTATCAATCCAGGGTGTTAACGTGCAATTTAATTTTTATTGTTTTATATTCATAAACAGTTTCAGAATTTCAATTACAAGTTTTTAAATTTTCTAACTATATTTTTGAAATTCATAAATTACACACACAAGTACAAAAATATTTTGGTGAAATAAAAAAAATCGACACATACATTTATAATACGATTTAATCATTGGTTGCGCTGAAAAAAAATTCATTGAAACGGGGGTGATGCTCCAAAAAACTTTGATTTTAATCGTTATAATGTATATTTTTTAATCCTGCTTGTGAATCTTTTGGCATCCCTTAAACTCGGCACCCCTAGGCCAATGCTTGTTAGCAAACGCGGTTCTACTTACAATATAAAAGCTTTACGAACCAGATCCTGATTAAAGAGTTTCAAGATCAAGTTATCGTAACTTTGAAATATTGAATACCTCAAAACTTTTATTCATGCATTAGACAAGTCTGACAAAGGAATACTTTGTATTCATAAACAATCCCCGGTATTTTATTTTCTTCTTTAGCCTTTCGTTGAACTTTTTCAAAAACTCGCATTTGTTAAACGGAAGTTTAATGTATTTTATTTTCAAAAAAAAAAAACAACTGCTCCTGCCAAGATAAATACAATGTGTTATGTATTGTCTCCATAAATTCTTCTTTATGGTTTGTATTTTCTTTTATGTATACATTTAATACGTTAAAATATATGTGGAACATTCTTTCACTGCTGGAAATGTAAATTTACAAAACAATACACATTTAAGAAGTCATAAAATTAACTTCAGATCATAGCAGAAAGTTTAAATAAAAATTATATACACAAAATACCGTGTGAACGTATACAAAACGATTTATTCTGAAACATTAGATATACGTTAAGCCAATACAACAGTAAAATCATATCACATTAAAATATTTCCTTTGAGTTTACAGACCACACACACTTCTATTATAATAAAACATGACACCAGTTAGACATAAACATTGCTCTCGTTCTGCTTGAAAATAGTCTTGAGATTGGTGATAGAAACACTTGTTGCGGCGATTCATGGAATAACAAAGACATTTCTTGAATAATATAGAGAAAGATAAATTCAAAATCAAAACCTTGGGTAAGGTGTAAAATTAACCTATTTCGAAAAAAAATAAAAATATTGACAACCTCTATAGCCTAGTTAGTTAGTAAGATGTATGTTTTTCGACCTAAAAGTTGCAGGTTCGATTCCCGCTGGAACCCAGATTTTTTTAAAATGATTCCAGTCTGGTTTTCAATGAAGGCTTATTTAACATGTTTCTAGTTGGCTTAAACACATTGCCCCATATGGCAATAAGCCCCCCAGATTGCACTGTATACAACTAAAATGTGATAAAAAAAGTATCGGATAGTGAAATGTTTCTATTAAAGCAAACAAATTAACAGACGTTCTTTTTAAAATAGTTGTGTTTTATTAATGATCATTGGTTTCGACTTTGTTCTTGTAGAACTCGAAAGTGAACAGTTGTAATTTTTTTCTTAACAGTTGGAGTTTAAGGTATATCTTAAAGTTATTATACCTTAGAGTTCAAGTTATATCTTTTTAGCGAATGTCCTTGAAGGACGCGATGATGATTTTGATTGTTTGGTATTTAAATAAAATACGTCAATTAGCAATGCGGAAGCAGAGAGTGAATGAATCGATGAATAATAAATAGTGATTAATGATGCTTTATTTATCGGTAAGTAGATATTTATACATTTCAGAATGGGCGCGGGAGTGCACCCGCAATATATTTTTATCTCGCTCAGTGCGTGCAGAGATGGTCGATTGAAATATTGCAGACATCGCAATTAGTGTTGTGGGTAGACGATTTGTTTGCGAAAACGGCGAGACAGCGCGATGCGTTCTCTTTCTACTATGGAATGTATCGTAAATAGTATTTTCGGGTAAACAATTTCAATGCTTTGGTATGCGGCCTTTGGACATATCCAAAGGTCGTTTCGTCGGTCGTTGACCGTGTGTGTTGACAATATTCAGGGACGACCGTAGTTCCTACATCTTAAAGTGTTTGAATTGTCTGACACCGCAGTACATTATGGAATATGCGTTAAACATATATTAATCTGAATGATGTCTTAACTGTGATCTAAATCAGTTTATTCTTGAATATCAATATAACGAAGAGGCTGATCATCTGATTTAGTATGGAAGATAATTCTTAAGTCGAGCCAGGTGAATCGTAAAAGAGTATAATGTGTTTGGTATACAAAGAATTTTGTCGTCGCCTTCATATGTCAGAAACAGTCCATGCTCATAAAAGAAAATATATTTTTTCACTCAGATACTGAAATACTATGGATGGATTTGGTCTAATATATGTATGTTTTATAATTGTTAGATTATTTTTTTTTAAAACCCGATTAAAACAGTGAAGTAGTGCCCAACAAAAAATTATATACAGTAAGTCGTCGACTTACGACTTATGAGACTTACGACTGTTCGACTTTACGACCACAATCTGCGATCGGTTTTCCGCCTGCGCTAAGCGTGGCGCTAGCAGTCCATGTACGATACATATTGTACAATAAAGGTAAAGTTACCGACTTCATTAAAGGTAAAGGTAGGAAAACCATTTCGACAGTCGATCGGAGCGTGGTTGTTATTGTGACAGGATTTTGAGTACTTGGGCTTTCAGGATGAATGACGAGTGGAAAGGATTTGTGTGAGTTCGTGAGTGTGGGTTTCTTCTTGTTGTTTTAATTTTGGTTGTTATTGTATTTGTGTTTCTGTGTATTTTTTGTTTTAATTTTTATTTTTATTTTTATTCTTATGATTGTGTGCGGCATATTGTGGGATGAATATTTTTGGTCTTTCTGGAGAGATGATATGCGAGGAGTTGAATTTCGCAAGATGTTTCCAGTTGTAGTTGAGTGTCACTGTTTGTCAGGTTGAAAGAGAGCGTGCAACGAGGTTTTGTTTTTGTGTAATCAAAAATCGGAAATAATTTTTCATGCTAAATATCCTCAGTGAGATACAGGCAAAAGCCTAGTTTACTGGGGATACGACAAATGAAAGGCAACAAACCCAGATCCATTAAAATTGTATGTCCAAATCAAATTACCTGTTGTTTTTTCGCAAATTGTGTATATTTCTTGTCATGTATAATAATAATAATAATAATTGTATTACTATGGGCGTGTGCGCGTCGCGGTCAGTATTAGCTGCGGCTTCGTTCAATAAGCGTGTGTAATCTGGTTTTAAGCATTTTTTAAGCCCTTCCGAGATAAAATAATAACGGATGAAGGGTATCTACCAGAGCAAATTGTTCTGTCTTTAGAGTCTGAGGTAGAGGGCATCGAGGAATTATTAGATCATGAGTCTGGAGAACTTACGAACGAATAACTTATCGAATTGGAAGAAGAAAAATAGCGGAAGAAGAAAGAAGATAAGCGGAAAAAGAACAGGAGGAGAAGTCACAAAGAAAATTCACCGTTAAGGGACTATCCGAAGGTTTACATCTTCCGAATAAACTTCTTGCACATTTTGAAGAAATTGACCCAAATATCGAACGATTTGCAAGGATTTAACGGATTGCACACGACGTGTTTCGCCCATATTGTGAAATATACGAGGAGAAGAATAAAACAAACAATCCAAACAAAGCTCACCATGTTTATGAAAAAAAAATAAACAAGCGCCCAATAAAAAGTTTATATAATATGTATAACAAACATCTGTATTTTGTATGTTCATATGTTTTATTAATATAATATTTAACCAATTTTACTGAAACATAATTTTTTACTTAATCCTGACAAATGTAAAAATAAAAACATAACAATACGTAAAGATATTTGAATATCGGCTGCATGCTAATGTGATATGATAAAGAAAACAAAGACAAACTCGAATAATACAATAATAAAAAAGAAACCATAGAGAAACCCGATAAATGACAGTGGTGATACACTGATTATAACAAGAACATAGAAAATTTGTACGGAAATTATTGCATAAACCGACTTACGACCATATCAACTTACGACCTGTTTATCGGAACCGAGTGCGGTCGTAAGTCGACGAATACCTGTACTTGTATACAAGAGATACTATAGAACACAAAATATTGTCTGTTAACTCTTGTTGTCAAAATAAAAAAAAGTATCGAATATATTATCACTGTAGTTTTAAGGGTTGTCTTTTAGTATAGAGTTTTAATGTTTTTTCTCTCTATTCCCTTATTGTACTTGTGTCGTTAAAAGATAAATACTCGTAGGTCCACTGGTCATCGTTAAATTAATGTCTTTACCTATGAAACAGTCATTTCGCCATCAGAACCTCATTTTTCCAATGATTCATAAAACAGAAGAACCTAACATCGTTACGGAGTGAAGTGGAGTGGAGTGGCAACGCCTAGAAATTATTAATAGTCCTACTGGGATTCGGTTTGATGACACTTTTGATATTGATGCTCAGTGGCGTAACGTGAAGATACATTTGTTTTCATCGTTTTCTTACAGTATAGTATTATAGATAACTTTTGTTTTATACATTACAAATTGACGAATGTATTGCCTTATATCAATATCTTACAACTTCTTCTTCTTTATCTTATTTTAGGCCTGTTGGTATGTTATGGTCCTGCATCATCGTTTCCCTCTTGTGATGTCGACTGCCAGCTGTCTTTCCATCTTTAGGGAGGTCATCCTGGAGGTCTGCTTTCTTGGGGGATACTGTCCCTGGACATTCTTACGGCTCTTCGTTCCGCCATTCTGGATACATGTCCATTCCAGAACCTTCTTCTCTGTCGTCTCCATCTGACAATATCTATTCAACTTCGCACATCCTTTGGATTTCTGTGTTTCGTACTCTATCACGAAGGGTTTTACCATCTTACAACCAACCGTGAAAATATTAAAAAGACTTGGAGGAAAAACCAGACAGAGATAAAATTGTTGGCTGAAAAACGTTTTATGTCCTCGCGGCTGTGCTCACCCAATGTGTATTTTGATGGAGTGTATCTCGACCGAAGGAATGTTATGAGATGAGCCCAGACCTTTTGATAGTTTCTCTCTTAAATGTATTTTCTGCTATTTATCTTGAAATATATGTGCGATTTTGGAATGTACGAGTGTTTATGGTATATATGATATGTACATTCCATGTTACTATCAATAAATTGATATTCGTTTATTTATTTAAACGCTTTATAAAAAAATGGGTACCAACGGGGAAAAGAACCTGTAACTCACAGGCTGGAATACTGGTGGCTTACCAATTAGGCTACGGAAGTCATTCATTGAAGTAAAAGTCTGTGGCGTTATGGCAGAAGTTGATATGTCCGTTTTACTTTAGTTTACAGGAGAAGCAATATTAAATTTGATAAGCTGTTAAAATCAGTACAAATAAGCATTTTTTAGGTTTTTCCAAATAATATTTCTTTTGTTTGGATAATGACTGACACACCAAGTTTAGCCACAACATGCTGAGAAATATTTTCTGTAAATTGGGAGAATAAACACAAAATGACAAAATTCTGACTTCTGCCATAACGCCACAGAAGTAATAATAAAAATAATAATTAATTACAGTAGATGTGTTATGGAACATAGAAAAACATAAACATTATAATTAATACAATTAAATGAAAATATATTAAGTAATCATAATTTAAAAAAAAAACATATTTAAAATAAATGATCTTTTATGAATATTTAAAGTAATCCTAACTATGTCATTCATAAAGATGGTGTGTGCAGCTTAAGGAAGCATTTGAAGACAACCCTTTATTAGGAGGTGTTATTAAAATTAATGAGAGTATAGCTTAACACTACACTTAATGCTGAATGTGTTAATTTCACATAACGGAAGATCATTATACTTTTTTTATTATTATTATTAATAAGCGTAATTTTTTTTTTAAATATGTAATTTTTTTTAAACATGTCTTTAAACCTCCACAACGTTAATGCCTTAACTATAAACAACATATGTCATTAGAAACTGTCTTTAACCTTTCCCTTCCTGTGCTAAAAAAATCCGCCCGTTCCGGTGTTGTGTATTCAATACACATGTAAAAATGAGCGATTCAAAATCGGAAAAATAAGAATATGCATAGCCAATCGCTTAAATAAATAAAATTTGAAGTAAAAGTGATATTAATTGAAATTTAATTGCTAAAAACGTGAAAAAAAACAGCGGCCAACTTTCACAAAATGGGCAAAGCGAATACCTCTGCCGAAAGCCGCTGACCTACTGAGCGAAAGAAGCGAGCGAACTGAGATTTTATTTCCTGCGTTCTCATATACCGAAGTAGAGTGAGAGTGAGACGTCAATAGCGTCGCTTCCTCGCCCATAGCGGTTTTTAAGAATTAATATACCTACGTCACACACTAGCACACGTTTGATTGTATTGGTGAATTTATTCCCGATTTTCAAAAAATATCTCTAATGTGGCCGATAAGTGATAATTATTATGAATATTATTTTTTTCATTCAATGCGTAAATGTATTACGGAGGAGTACCTAAAATATGAAGCTAGTATTTATTATATTTATAGAGATATTAAAGTTTTTAGAAGCAATGTATACTAGTAACACATCACAGGGCAGGAAGGGTTAATATTCACTTCCTTTAGTATAGTACCGTAGATTACTAGATAACAGTTTCTTGTTTTATTTTTATTTAATATTAGGAAACTATTGCAATTATTCCCTAGCTGAAGTAAAGCAACGCAGAATAATGATTTAAATCCAACGTTACTTTTAATATTGTACATTGATCGAAAATATTCCAGTTATTTAGATATATTCATTCTTCTTTTCAAAGATCGTCAAATTCTTTGATAGTATTAACTTCCTTGATCATGCCTCTTTATGCATGAAAATTATTAAAGTAATTCTTTTCCAGCTACTGTTCAGAATTACGCAATGTAATACAAGTCATAATTTTACAATAGAAAATAAATCATAACGAATTCAGTATAACAAAAAAAAGATTTGCCACATCTGTAAAACTTTATTGATCATAATAAAGGGGTACAAAAACATCTAATACTCGTAATTAAGAAAAATGTAATTTTGTAAAATATTGATTTCCTCCCGTTTTATGTTGGAAGCAATTCATAACGTTTTGCTATCGTGAGTTATTCTCTCATTATATTTTTAAGTCGGTAGTTAATTATAATTTAGAAAGTATTTGTGCAGTAAATCGTTACGAAATATAACATTTAGAGCGCTTTGATTTTTTGTATTTATTAAAGGTAGCGTCATTAATGCCACTTAATAAATTATGTTACATAATGAAGACTGGTAGAAATAATAAACCAGTACGCCAATAATTGACGAGTAGTGAAAACATTAGACAATTGACACAGGTAGTGCTATTTTCAAATAATAAGGTTATGACGACCAAATTATTAGACATAATGACAAGTCTAATAAGGTCTTGCCTGGTGAACTGGTTAGCTGTTTCCCCAAAATGTTTTTTTTTTGCATTATTATGTACTTGTACTCAACGGTTTGCCTTCTCACTTCACATTATTTCAAAATCTAATCCTCTTGATCACCGTTTGCCTCAGTCTTCATCTTTCATACACACCTTACACTTCTGAGTTGTGTACTTGTTTAGTCAGTCTTAAGCTATTTATTCTTTCCACTTGCCCAAACAATCTAAAAGCTCATTAATTTAATCTAACCTAACCCTTCCCTTACGGTGCTAAAATTGAAACGCGCGCTCCGGCGTTGGGTAGTGAGTACGCGATAAAAAATTAGCGATTTTAAATCGGAAAAATAAGAACATTCATGGATAATCCCCTTAATTAATTATAATTGAAGTTAAAAATTATATTAATTGAGATTTATTTGCTGAACACATTACAAAACCATCTGGCAACGCTCACGGAACGGGCGTAGGTCTAATCTGGTTGCAAGCCCAAAAGCTACTGCGGCGCGGAGCGGTAGTGGCTTACTCCCGGCGTGGCTTACGCTTGAGACAATTGAGCTCCTCGCAATTCAGTGAAGTATGCAAGAGTGAGATGGGAATATAGTGTCGCGCTTCCCGCATACTCTTCACCTATCGTCAATACGAGGCAATTTGTTTCCGATCTTCACAAAACACCTACGATGTAGTCGATTAATTCTGATTATTATTAATATTATTTTTTAAATCAATGCGTAAATATATTATGGAGGAATACCTAAAATCTTAACCTTGTATTTATTATATTTATAGAGACATTGATGGTTATTAGAAGCAACGTGTAGAAGATACCCAACACAGGGAAGGAAAGGTTTAAGCATCAATTTTGCATTTTATTTCTAATGCCTTCATTCCGCCTTTTTCATACACTGATATGTTACTAAACATTTTTTCATTGTGCTCGCATCTTCACTTATATTTATCTTCCTTCTGCTTAGTTCAAGCTTCGTTTCCACACATCAAATTGGCACCAACACGCATTCGATACATTAAATGGATCATTTTACACAAAAGAACTTACATTAATACCTTTTTTCACATCAATAATAATTAATCTATCTTTAACATATAAAACACTAAGAAGTAGCAAATATTACAATGCATAATAGCAGCCTCAGCTGGTCCAATGATGCGCTGGTGCGCTGAGCATCAACGCACCTGGAGACGCTGAGCGAATATGAAATATCGCTGTTTCACGGTTTACTGTGCCTCTGTCTGCCCTAGATGAATTTGCGTTTCCGTCCGGTGCGTATTGGAGATCGCTCCGGTAGGCTTGGCAAACTTGGCCGGTCAATTTGAAAGGAATATATTTTTAAATTTTACTTTAATTTTTTTTTAATTTTCACTTAAATAAAAATACTCGTACAACATATTGTCAATATTCTTATACATATTTAATCTAAAGAAATATTTAACATTTTTGGAAGTCCTGTTTACGAATATACATTTTAATTAATGCGAATTATTTCTCCGGTTCAGCGCACCAACGCACCTCCAGACCAGCCCCCGCTGCTATTAGTATTTGCTGCTTCTTAGTGTTTTATATGTTAAATATACATTCATTATTATTGATGTCAAAAAAATGTGTGGATGTAAGTGATTTTAAGTAAAATGATTCATTTAATGTATTGAACGCTACACAGCCCCTTTTAATATATTTTTCCTTTGGGTTATCACAAACCTTTCCAATGTAACATGACATCAGTCTGAACTAAGTAACACTTTCAAAATAAACTTAGTAAAACACGTGTAGCGTGAATTTATGTAATTCAGGGAATAACCACAAAATCAGAAACGGTAAAAGTTTTATTATGATACCCCTCCTTATTGGATTAATTTGGAACAATCGCTTTAATAGATGAAGAAGTAATCGACCTCCAAGTTCTCACATGCACTCGTCTTAATGTGTAGCTCGCATGCCTAACTAAAGAACCTCAAGAAATTCGTCTTTGGTAAGCTAACGGAAGTCAAAAAAGCTTGGTGGGTAATTTAAGAGATACTAGTTGCAGTCCGTGAAATATTCACGGAAGTAAAACAAATTCTACATTTATGAAAATATATATTCATAAATGTAGAATTTGTTTATATAAATCATTTATACATCGTCCCCTTTTATACCGATTCAAAAATTGTTAGCTAGGTATTTAAAATTCGTTCAGTATAATTTCCATCTTTTCATTTATCACGGACCCACCGAGATTCAAATTTCGAATTACTTTCGGAGATATTCCAAGTATTCCTCTCTCGCTCTCAAAAATTCAATTCTCGTATTCTTTCTTTGGCGACAGCCGTCGTATGGGTTTTGGCATATTTATACTATGATAAGGACGTACTGCATGATATGCTTACAAATATAAATACTCAGTTCAACTGGACGTAAATAAGAACGGATAGCGCCAAATGTATCAAAACTGTTGCTAATTATCAGGGAGTCAATGAAGTAAGACGCAGACAAGCTGCAAAATTCTGATGTTTTTTGCTGTAAATGTAACATGATACACATATAGTATGTATATCACAAATTAACGCACATAGGCGTCTCCGGTGGCACCAAAAATAGGCACCCTAACTCACCACTTTGCATTGCGCCTTGTATTATACTCGTCATGGAAAATGTGAATTCATTCATTCACCTTTATACTGCATACTATAATAATACGATAATAATCATCTGGTCATGCATCATATAGTTTTTTCCTTTTATTTCGACACATATTTTTACGATTCGGTTGTGAGGAAAAGTATTTGAGAATGAATTTTAATAAGTAGAAAGTCATTGTTGTTGTAAAAAGTGATTATTTTTTTTTTTTTTTTTTTTTTTTTTATCCACTTTGCACGGATTTCTCCTGTTACACAAAGAGGGTTTGCTTCTAGCGTTAGCTTATTCGTTAGGAATAATATCAGCCAGGATTCTTCTCATACTGCTAGACGGTACCGAGAATATATCAACCGTGTCATTAAGTTGGTTCAATATTTCTATACCACGGGTGACTGAGTGTTTAGCCATGATATTCGTCCTGTAAGTTGGTATGTAGAACAGAGGGTGATTCCTTGCACGGATATATTTGTTGGGTACATATAAACTTAGTGCTTCTAGAATCGCGGGACAGTTAAAGGAACCTTGGAAAACCTTTATTAGGAATATCGCAATGGATTCTTGCCTTCTTGTTTCAAGGCTTCTATAGTTACACACCGTGAGAAGTTCGGCATGGTGAGCATATTTTGGGTAATCGCCCTTTGTTCTGTACCATAGATATCTGAGGAATTTTTTTTGTATTTGTTCTATATTGTTTTTGTATTTGAGCTGGTGAGGAGCCCAAACCGTAGATGCATATTCTAATTTGGTTCTAATTAGATAATTATATAAGTTTCGGAGGATATCGGTGCTGTTAAATTCTCTTGATATTCTCATTACAAAACCGAGTAGTTTGTAACAGTCCGATATCAAACGTGAGACATGGTTAACGAACGTGAGTCCGACATCGAAGGTTACGCCCAAATCCTTGAATTCAGAAACTCTGTTTAGTGCCACTCCCTGTATAGTATACTGATGGTGGATTGGTGAAAACGATCGACTATAAGATACACAGACACATTTATTAATGTTGAACAGAAGATGATTTTGCTCACTCCAGGAGACTAGGGAGTCTAGGTCCTGTTGTAACTGTGCACAGTCCTGAGGTGAATTGATCTTTTTGAATATTTTCAAGTCGTCAGCGAACAATAAACATGTCGAGTGACTTATGGAATTTTGAATGTCGTCTATTAATATGAGGAATAGTAGGGGACCTAAATTGGATCCTTGTGGTATACCAGATCTTGCGATAAATTCCACAGAAGACTTGTTACGGATTGTTACGTATTGAGATCTTTTTTTTAGGTAAGATGCAAATAATCCAATTAGATTATCGCTGAAGCCAAGTTTGTGCATTTTCTTAAGTAATATATCGTGATCAACTTTGTCGAAAGCTTTCTGAAAGTCTGTATATATTACGTCCGTTTGTGAAAGTTCGTCTAAGTTTGACGCAATCTGTTGTGTGAGAGAGAGAAGGTTAGTAACAGTCGATCGTTTTGGCAAAAAGCCATGCTGGTTTCCAATAAGTCTTGTAGATACTTGGTGGCTCAATTGGTTGCACAGTACAGTTTCGAAAATTTTTGGAAGCAAAGAGAGAACAGTTACAGGTCTGTAATTATGAGAGTCTAACGGGTCTCCCGATTTGAAGATAGGGCAGACCCTGGTTGTCTTCCAGCTTACGGGAAATGTATTGGTATTTATGCTCAAGTTAAATATGTAGCAGATGGGATCACACACGTATTTCGCACAGACTTTGAAAATGTCGGCTGATAACCCATCTGGTCCGATTGCTTTGTCGGTTTGCAAGGAGTTTATGCTTTTCAGCACGTCTTCCTTAGAAATGGAATGGAGCGATATGCTTCTGCTGTCTGACGAACTGTTTAAAATATTTTTTGTGTCATATTTGGCCGCTGAATCTACGTAAACTGATTGAAAATATTGTGCAAAGTTTTCTGCAATCTTTTGGGAGTCTTCGGTTATACTGTCTCCCAGTTTCATAGATTTGAAGCTAGTTTTATTCGTTTTTCTATTTTTTACATGATTCCAAAGATTCGAAGGGTTTCCTCGGATGTCGGTCTCTATCTTGGCTAAATACTCATGGCGCGATTGTTTTATTTGAGTTTTTAATTTGGCTCTCAGCCTCGAGTATTCTAAGTAATCTAAGTTATTATATGTGTGTCGAGTATTCTAAGTTATTATATGTGTAATTGCAGTGTAAAAATGAACAATGAAAGATTAGAATGGGTAGATGAATTTTGCTGTTCGTTTAATATACTTTTGAGAGATGGTAATATAGAAAAATATATTCAAAGGCGTGTCAAGTAATAATGTCAACTACTTTTTTGGCAATAAATTAATCGCATAATCTTCAAACATTATTGTACACAACAGTGTGCTAGTGTCAACATGATGTATGGAAAGAAAATGCAAAAACAGTTTGCGTGGATAGAAAGGCGTGGTGATCAATTATCTCTGTCTACAGATAGGTGGAATTACGTGATGGTACTGTAGCGACCTTTGCTCCCTGTAGTCGCGGCGCGAGCCGCTGTTGTTGTTAAGCGAGAACGAGACAGCGACATATCTTCTGCGCCTTCCTACAAATCATATGAATACGGGACGTGTAACAATAAATATATTGTTCAGCGGAAACGAGACGGCGACATATCTTCTGCGCCGTTCTACGCACATTCCAAATATTATAAATACCGACGTTTAACAATAAAATACCTTTTTGCATATTCCGATTTCAAACGAGTTTTATTAAAACAGCGATCATCCTCATCATCTTTCCGTCCCTAAAGTATTAATGAATGTATTAAGTGGTGTTGAACTAATGCTGATAATTAAGTATATATAAAGTGGTGTTGAACTAATGCTGATAATTAAGTATATATAAAGTGGTGTTGAACTAATGCTGATAATTAAGTATATATAAAGTGGTGTTGAACTAATGCTGATAATTAAGTATATATAAAGTGGTGTTGAACTAATGCTGATAATTAAGTATATATAAAGTGGTGTTGAACTAATGCTGATAATTAAGTATATATAAAGTGGTGTTGAACTAATGCTGATAATTAAGTATATATAAAGTGGTATTGAACTAATGCTGATAATTAAGTATATATAAAGTGGTGTTGAACTAATGCTGATAATTAAGTATATATAAAGTGGTGTTGAACTAATGCTGATAATTAAGTGTATATTGAGTGATGTTAAACTAAAGCTGATAAGTGGTTTTTTTTAAGGCTCGACGTATTAATAAATAGTTGTGTTTAAGGTCGCACTAAAGCGAACAATGTGTGAAATATGTTTTCAGATTAAAGGCTCTCTTACGGATTACATTTAGTTGCAAAACGTTAATTAGATGTATTACTGACAACAACATTGAGTTGGATATCAAAAAGGTTTATATGGGCGTATCTAAAGTCCCCATTGACTTACAAGCACCCACATAAACCTTATTAATATCCAGCTCGATAAGGCAATACTGATTGTAAGTGGCTCTTTGAATTCAACTCCATTGGTATGGTTTCATGTTCTTGCAAACCTACGTCCTAATCTACTACCAGTATCAATGCACGTGAGTGTTTTCATCCTTCCGACTGGCCTTAGATTCCGATGACTTTAAATAAAACGTATCACGCTCTTCAATGTGTCCGAAACACCAATTCGGATATATTAAAGGGTGTTAAAAGGAAAGATTGAAGTGTGATTGAGGGTGAAAAATAATCTACTGAGTTGGCTTGGCTTTGTTGAATGAATGGGTGATGATAAACTGACTATTGAAATCTTCAGTTAGTTATGAATAGGAAGCCTGAAACAGTATAGTAAGGGTGAACAAATATGTTTTTTATTTAAATAAAGGTAAGGAGTAATAAAATCCAAAGGTTCTGTATTGGAACATGTATGGATGTAGATGAGGCGAAGAAAGTATATGATTTTAAGAAAAAGATGGCGCTTTGTCTTCTATGCCTACCCCAACAGGCAAACGGTGTTATTTTGTGTTTTGTGTACGAAATTTTTCCCTTTTTTAAATGTTAGATTCTAGTGAAAAATACTTAACCTAAATAAATATAGGGTTGTTGATAGCAATATAGTACGTACATAAACTATTTAAATACATTCCAAAAACAGATAAATAGCAGGAAATACATTTAAGAGAGAAGCTATTAAAAGATCTGGGGTCATCTCATAACATCCCCCGGCCAAGATACACGATATTAGCGCGAACCCAACCTCAAGGACACCAGATGTTTTTCAGCCCCCACCCTTGTACAAATAGGTAAAAAAGAAAAAGAACAGAAAATAAATAAGTGGCAGAAAAAAATTAAAAAGGAAATCCACAAAAGTCAACTCAGATTAACTCAAACAAATAAATATAGGTTATTTGACAGCAACATGTGTACATAATATAAATTAATTCCAATATGGCACATATATCTCAAAATAAACTAAGTTCTGCCTTGTCATTGAACTTGCTGCCGAGGACACTAAAAAGTAAATTAACAACATCTTGTCCTACTTTTAAAAAAATATTTCTTTCATAGTCGATGCTACACTTCAAGATGTTGATGAAAATTTGTTATGGGATATCCTTCAATGTGAAATACTTAAGTTATCTGAGAAGATCAGATGACGTTGTGAACATTGCTTGTGCCGTAATATAATTACAAAAGCAACATCATATAAAGCCGACAAGCCCAATAAATCAAGGTTGAACATAAAAAATGGACATGTAAAAAAATTTCAACATACAAAAGGTTGAATTGAGAAAAATTGAACAAAGAAAATACTAAATGTATGTAACAGTTTTAGTAGATATCTGGAACAAGTAAAATCATTCGATTGACAGTAAAATGTGATACGGAAAATTGGAATTCGTTATTTACTTCAGTCAAACCCCTTTATGAGAATAAATCAAAATTCTCTTTAAATTTCAAAACATAATACCATATAAACCGAATACACCCATTGTTATCAAGATTTGAGATATTTTCCTTACAATAATATAAACAAGATTTATGTCACAAAATGAAACTCTAAAATCAAAGATATTTTATTTGTCTAATACCAATGAAAAAACATGTTTTGACGAAATTCACATTTATTTTTAGTGTTCTCTGCTGTAAAATATTTTTTACATCCATGTTCAATTGTTCCAATTGTGTGAACGGTGGTTTTTCCGGAGAGATATGGTAATTTGTGAAACAAAAAAACTTCAAACCAAGAAAATAAAGTTCGAAATAGTTTTATGTGAATTTTTTTTTACCTGCTTTCCAATCTAACTGAAACAAATTCAAACGTTTTCAAACTCTGAACATAAGGCTTGAATATAAACAAACCTTCATCCATCTCTAAACTCGTTATAAAGGTAGCTCTCCTAGGTACATAGGACTCATAAGGGTACATAGACCCCGCAGTAGCTGGAATATTATAATGCAAATTGCCAAAGTCAAGATGTGGCTCAAAGCACCCCGAGGCAATTACACCCCAACGAATCTGTGATTTTCAGACCCATTACGTGAAACGCCGCTCTAACTTTCAGTGGGTTTTCTGATTGTCGATTTGACATGTTTTATTGCTGGTTTCTGCCATTATTTGACAGTTTTGAGACCCGTCATTTTCATCGCCAGTTAAACGTAATAAAACACTTTCGAAAAGGTTAAATATTAAAGAGAGTTTTAATTTTCATCGTTAAAAATATATTATATATATAATCAAAACTAAACAAAAAGCTTTGTTGAATAATCAAATTCTCATCTAGGTTTAAATTTTTTTATAAAATCATTAAATAAACATAACAGGTTTATACTATTTGATTTACATATTTATTGAATTATTTTGTACTATATTGGACCCTTCAACGTATCTGCTAAGGCAATGCAGCTTGCCGGAAGACACAGTCTTCAACGGTTTCATTAATCGAGCCTTCGAGTTAAGAACTACTGGAGTAGACACGAAACTCGTAGTTTGTCATTACATGTATGGACAATATTACTCGCATGTGAAGAGGTAAAACTACTCGCACACGTATGGCAAGCACGAATATTGTTACATGATTTTTATTTTAACACACATACCCGTTTTTTTTATGAATGAACAACGAACCCAAAAACCTCGAGTTAAAGTTAAGCATCTTAACAACTAAGCCATAGAGGTCGTCATTTTTTTTTTTATACTAAAACGGAGATTATTGAATATATGCACTGATTATCAATTTCCAAATTTTTATAACTAATTAGAAAAAAATTAACCAAATTTCAGGATTTTTTTCATGTTGTATTGTGTTTCCTATTAAATAAATTGATTATCAGTAATTCGAATATATTTTATTCTAATTGATTTTTTTAATGAACCATGTTAAATATTTTTTTTTGTATTCATGCGCTTAATAAATAAGTTTTTAACATTTTAATGGTCGAAATCGACCGTACATTTTATATTTTACGACCGTTAATTAACATCAATGGGTGCATCCCTACCAAACGACCGTTAATTAACGTCAATGGGTGCATCCCTACCAAACGACCGTTAATTAACATCAATGGGTGCATCCCTACCAAACGACCGTTAATTAACATCAATGGGTGCATCCCTACCAAACGACCGTTAATTAACATCAATGGGTGCATTCCTACCAAACGAATTTTAATAATTAACACAAGTACAAAAGTTAACTAGAATAATGTTATCACAAATCGCTGTGAAATAAAATATAATTATCAAATTTAAATATTTTAAAGCAACGCTTTTAAAATTAGTGATATCCAAAAGGTGCAATTCTCTAACGGTATCTTTACCCACCAGCCATTCAATTCGTAGATATTACTTGCAGTATTGTAAAGGGTGAGATTACAAATGACTTGTTACAATAAATTCACAAGGAGATAACATTGAAGTTGATTTGTACTGTATTTAAATTGGCACAATTGAATTCTATTGCATTTTAGAAATGCGTAACGTTATATGAGATTTATTAAATATCATCACACTATTTCCCTGTCGGAGTAGGCATAGAGGACAAAGCGTTATACTTTCATATTATGGCACACATCATTGGCCTCTTCTACATTTATACTACTTTTACAATTCTTTCTTTCAGATTATAATTCCCTTGATCCAACCAAACTTTCCTTAGTCTTCCTCTCACACGCCTTCGTTTCACGTTTGCACTTTGTATCTGGTTTGTTAGTCTTTCTTCGTTTATTCGTTTCACATGCTCAAACCCCTTCAACGTATTCTTCTTCTTTATCCTACTTAACACATTAGCCTTGTTCACATTCACCCTTAATAACTTTAATCCGTATTTTGTCATACATTGCCATTTCGTTTATACTTCTTATTTTGTCTAAAACCTATTTTCTTGTAAAAAAATTCTATTTTGGAGAACAAAATCGTTCACATTTAATTATTTTTACAGCAAACTTTTTTCCATTGAGTATTTTATGCAAGTTTTGTATTTTTACCAAACTCACAAGTTAATTTTCTTAACAAACGTGCACAAAAAACGAAAAAAAAATGTTTTACCTCGTTCATTAGTTTTGAACATAAAACTTGACCAGTAAAAAACTGTATATGTGAATTTTTTAAATTAATTGTGATTTGTAAGATTTTTTTCTCTTTGGGTATTTCTAAGACGGTGCACAATATTCCATTATGTGTATTTCAAGTCTATAACTTGATTGACGTTAGTCGATTATAATGAATATTTTGTCATTTTACGTGTTCATTTTGTTATGGTTATATTCATATTATTATGTTATTACACAATATTTAACAAATTAATTATGAAAATTGATTTTTCCAGTAATATTTCAATAACGTCGAATTAATAGATGTGGATAGGAGATCCAGCTTTAGGAAGCATTTAAAAACAACCCTTTATGGAATGTCTTCTCAAAACGTATGATTATACGAGTATATAAACACTACGCACATACAGTACACTCCACCTTAATACCACAAAGATTTATATGTAGTTTATTTTAGTAAGATTTATGCGGTTTAACATATACAGATGCGAAGAAGTTACTAATTTATTGGCCGCAGTCACCATCTTCATATCCTTATACTCAACTGTTATTTTTTGTGATGTTTTTCATGTTTCAATAATAACAGGTTTGAATCCTGAGTTTCAGGAGAGTCTACTCTCTAAACTGCGATACATAAATTGTCTACTCTCTAAACGGCGATATATAAATTGTCTACTCTCTAAACGGCGATATATAAATTGTCTACTCTCTAAACGGCGATATATAAATTGACTTTTTACTATAAATTTTTTTTATATTACTCAAAAACTGTCTAAATATCCATCCTGTCGTAAAGTTCATGACTGGACATCGTGACTCCCATGATAACCTCTGATGACTCCTCTTCATTCATTATTGCACTTCGTGGCTTTAATTAAAAGGACAGTTGTTAAAGGTAGTATACTTGCAACGTTGTTTAATTCATTGATCCGTAGCAAACTAGAAAGCAATGCTTGCATTTGGAGCCCGGTGGGGGCGCAGAACTCGCTCATGGTGGAGAAAGTACAAAAAAATATCTACGATATCTCTACATGAGTGAGTTCGGTGTCTATCCGTGGCTTTATCCTACGCAGTTTCTGCTGGGCATGCTCGGGTATAACTCATTGAGCGTAAGAAGAGATCTGCGTCTCCTGGTATACGTTGTCAAACTCGTTCGAGGAGTTGTGAGCTGTCCAGCATTATTAGAAAGATTAGAGTTAAATGTTCCTAACAATTACACTAGACTACGCCGGCAAGAACTGTTCTCAATAACATACGCAAGAACGGGTCTTCCAGCCGCTATGCCTGTTGGAAGGGCCTTAACTCTTTTGAACGAAAGTGCTTCGGATATTGACATATTTCATATCACATTACCAAAAGCAAAAGTAAATTTTCTTCGTAGATTAAGCGCGTTCGAAAGCACTCATTAACATACTTAAGTGACTGAATATATATGTAACATATGTTTGTGTGTATATACTCGTTTGTATACATATGCATTATTTTTTATTTTATATAATTCAAAAAAAAAATTTTTTCTCCCTGGAATTTTTCTTCTTGTATTTTTCAAAGTAATTGGGCTAAGCCTGTTTTGAAAAGAAAAAAAAAATAAATAAAAAATCTCTCACTTGGTCAGTCCAACACTTATTATTTCTCTTATGCGTCGTCCTTTCATGATTCCAGTAATAAAAAATCGCTCAAAACTGTATCTTTGGCTACGAACAATGTGCCCGTTGGAGAACTTTTCGAAGGCATGTTGTCAACAATATGTGTATACTAGGTAAAATAATATAAAAAAATTAGAGAATTTTTAGAATCAATAGTAAAAAAAACGCTGGAAAACCCAATTCAGCGTATGACAAACGAAATAATAGAATTCAGGATAAGAAACACAATGGCATTGTAGGCGTAAAATAAGTCATGTAAAATAAAATCAATAATTTGCGCGAAAAATTTTAAGTACTTTTTAAATACTTAATATGTAAGTACATTTTTCCAGCTCCGATTTTTAATAAACGCGCAATTTCATTTCTTTAGCGACTTACGCAAATTATTAAAAATGTAGAAGATTTAAAAATCTTCTCACTAGTTTTGATTTGAACCCTTTGACTTCTCTATTACAGAACATTTCTCCGGAGGGGATTATAACTTGTGGGTTGATTTCATATTCATCGAATAGATGTATTGTTCCGTATAAATCAAATAGGGAGGGACATTATGACAAAGCTTTTGCCGTTGCTGGCGTGGAAAAGTCTGCCTCTAAGTGTTAGATATATGGGTGGCGTGTTCAGCTTTAGGAAACACTTGCAGACAACCCTTTTTGGAAGGTGTTTTCAAAATTAATTATTACATATGAACACTAGACATCATAAACTACACTACACCTTAAGAACACGTAATATTAATAGACGACCTCTTTGGCCTGGTAAGACACTTGTCTGCCGATCTGGAGGTTGCGGGTTCGATCCCCGCTGGAACCCAGATTTAAAAAAAAATAGGATTCCTGTCTGGTAACACTTAGGGCCTATAAAAATATCTTTTTGGTTGGTTGGAAGAGATTGCCACATGGCAATAAACTCGCCAGGTAAAAAAAAAAAAAAAAAAAAAAAAAAAAACATATATCGGGAAATTTACAAAGGTTTCTTTGTTGTTCATCTTCCCTTGGTAAGTTTTTTTCCGATTACTAATTCCGATTTCCGATTGCACTCTACTGTTATATACTTATTTTGAAATATTTTTAATCTGTTAACTTCTGTGACCTCAAATCCAACCACCTTCAACTATCCTAACGCTCTTAACGGTTATTTTTAATTATATTTTTAATATATCAATAACAATAGGTTTGAATCCTGAATAAAGTTCTTGAGGAGAGTTAACTCTCTAAATAATGCTGTATAAATTGTTTTTTTATTATTTTTATAATTCTGGCCTTCCAAGTTGGCGATAAAAAAACGGCCTGTAAATTCTTTATCTAGCATACTAAAATTGTAAATGAACCAACAAGAGTTTCGGTTAAGGTAGACGAGGAAGGTTTTTCTTAGCATATTTACATGCGGGGAATCACCTTATTTAATGGTCGAAGCAACCACGTTCCTATCCTTATAATATACTTAACTTGTGCATATTATTTTTACCTTTTTTTCACTGTGTCAATTAATGTGGTTTCTTTGTATTCTTACTATTGCTGACATTTAATTTTCAAATGAGAATTCTGCTGTGTATAAGTCTTGCTATAAGGAATGAATTGGAGTAATTTGAGAAATTGTCTTAGCTTAGAAGTATACAAATCACGGGGTGGGGTGAGGGCATGTTTAGTCTTTAAGCGATGGGCAGATCTGTTTAAACAAGTGACTGACATTTTAATCAATAACTGATCACTTAACGTCGAGTCTGCATTGCTTAACCTGGACCCAAGTAATGATAGCCGTGATTTATCGAAATTATTATCTTATTTCTACCATCTCTGGTTATAGTTAAGTAAACAAAAATAATAAACTATACAAATGCATTGTCAAACTGCACTGAATACGTTACTACTAATCTTTCATAGCAAAATATTACACAAAATGTGGATTAAAACTAGCGTAAGAACTTAACACGAGCCAATCATCCTGCCATGCTGAAAACCAATAGCTTATGAAAGATCAACCCTCATAAAACGTTCATTCTACAATACTTCTCGTATGTTGAAACTTTTGATGTAAATTGAGATTAATTTAGTAAATAGGGGTTTTATGATAAATCATTGGTATGTTTCTTTCTTTAGTCAACAAGTGGTTTCAGTGATGTTTGTGTCAACCGAAAAAGTTTTATTGCATATTTTGTTTGATTTGGTACTTTGGTTGTATGTGTGTGTGTGTGTGTGTGTGTGTGTGCGTGTGTGTGTGAGAGAGAGAGAGTAGTGTGTGTGCGTACGTTAAAACATTATATTGGAAAATGGAGTGCTACAATGCTAATACCAAATCAATTATAAGAAGTGTAGGGTAAATGTATCAAATAACCGTCAATTTACCCTTTTGTTGTCTGATTTGCACAACATTTGAGAAATGTTTTGGTCCCCATATTTTGAAAACATGCTGGTCTTTGTTTACTCCAGAACTCAAAGATAATTTTGCGATAAGGTCCTGTCAAATGTTCCTTTATGGGGCTTTGTTTACGGACGCTGAAGTGAACTTTAAGCACATTCAAGTTGGAAACCTTGACTTGCCTTCATGTTCATGTATGCAAATTAAAGCAGATAATAACTTTGGATCTTAAGGCTTTGATTTTCATAACTTTATGATACCCAAAATATGATACGGACATTGGACAATTTGTCACTTAGAGAAGCTAAGGAAAGTTTTTGAGTGTAATACGTCTTATATGAACCTAATAAATACATGCCATCCCTCCATGCCCCTTTTGAGACAGGCAAAGAGGCTAGATCTCCATGCATTACTATCCATGCGTATAGCTCTCGTTTAGCCAACATCCACATATTTCGCCATACATGCTGTCTTATTTCTCATATATTTCCTTCAGTTATTTTTTTTTTCATCTATCTCCATCCACCTTTTCCACAGTTTGCATCGTCTTCGCTCTCTAGTCATTTCTTGAATTTATCACAACTTATTTTCTCAATGTGGCCAAAGGATCACAAGAATATTTCTTAATACTGCTTAAAACATCCTTCTCTAACAGTTATTCTTTTTCCGATCATCTCTTTATTTATTAAACATTGTAATACCAGATTTTCTACGCTAGATATGTTCTTTTTTCTCATTCATACTCATAGGCATCGCTTCCACACATCAAAGTTGGTACAAGCTCACTACTTATCACAATAATTTCATACACTTTAAAATGTATTAAATTTATTGAAAACACATAAGTGTTTTTGTAATTTGTACATACATTAGATTTAACACATTGACATATCATTTAATTATTTTCAACGAGTCATAACCAAAGCTTAGCAAAACTATGGTTTTCAATCAGCTTATAATGCTACTCTAACGTGTAATTATAAAAGTTGGTGTTGCCCAGAAAAGTTGAACAAGAGTTGAGATTTTTTATTGAAAATATATGTCACGGTAAATTACCTAAGATATTCATGCAAAAAACAGTTCGTTTACAAATAAAAAAAAAAACGATTTAAATCCCAAATTATATAAAAAATATTCATCCCTTAGTTAATTCAGCCACCATCTTTAATTTTGACAGTGTTGAATTAAATACACGTGTGTATCACTTACTACACTGTCTGAGCCAGTTACCGCATTGTACTCTCGGCACATTCTCAATACTGGTTTATAGAGCCCAATGTTACTTCTAAATGTAGCTACGATGAACAAAGACGGTCTTCTAAGAGAGCGAGAGGGAACATTTAAATTAATGCGTTCTAGAGTCACAAGTGAGTGCACAAGACCATTAAGACTTTATAAAGATATACAAGATCAATAGCACGTCTATGAGACTCAGGCAATTGAAGATCGAAAAAAGATAATCTATTATTGTACGACCCAAGAACACTTCGCAACCCCTTCATATATAGCTATCTTGAAAATCACCACTGGACCACTTTAACTAAACCAACGTGCAACCTATACTAAGATCCATACGAATATTACATAAACCCATTCCAGGGTACTTCAAACCAATAGCGTTTATTATATCAGGAATGATGAGAAATTTTTGAATTGTAATTTATTTTATCAAACACTGTTTATTCCACTTTTTTGTAACGGTATAATCCTACCGGTTTCAAGGCTTTCACCTGATCTTCAGGGGAGCACAAACAAGACTCTGTTATTTATTATATCAAACACTGTTTGTGCTCCCTTTAAGATGAGATGAAAGCCTTGTCACAAAAAAGTGGAATAAACAGTGTTTGATAAAAATAAATTACAATTAAGATTTATGCATTTCAATGCAATAAACTACGGATAAAATTATCCCTCTATATTTTTTTGAATGTGTAACAACATTTTGCATGATTCATTAATTTCCTGAAAAAAAGAATCATTGCTTTAGAATATTTTTGAGTTTAAAATAATAAATAAAGTCATCTCTGCTAGCAATGGGCCTTGACCTGCTGAGTGGGGTAGTATATCTTTTTGACAGCAGATTGTATGATATATGTTAGTATTTGATATTCATGAATTTTACTATAGCATTTTGTATTTCTGTTTTGACTCATACTCATAATTTTCATTGTGTTTTGTATAAATTGGTAAACGACCATAAATAAATATATAATTTAAGCTTTTAATACTTCATACATATATATCTTCTACAATTGTTTCTAGGTTGATAAACGTCATCAATTCTCTTATGAGCTTTCTTTACTTCTTTGTGAATCATAAATAATTATTTTCAATATAAACATTTGCACTATGCTCAAAACGCCTAAATATTTGATAAGCTTTTCACTGGTTCAAAACTTAATGCCTTTTTCAAGATAAACTCAATAACAAGTTTTATATACCCTTTTACCCTCTCAATTTTAGCAATTATAGTTTAAGACGCTCCACCCCACCCAACCAATGTTAACCCCAATTTCGTAATACAAAAATGATTCAATACATTTAATTTATTCTATCGAAGCTTTTCTAAACCAATTTATTTATTTTCTTATTTGCTTACTTTTATGTTATTACGAATGTAAGATTTCTATTTCTGAAACGTATCAACATAATTGAAAATAATGTCGTACTATTGAATCACATCTAATCTTTAGTAAATTAACAAATGACCTGTTGACATAACAGGGTATTAACAAAAAGCCTGCCTATTAGTTCAACAGGTCGTTAACAAACGATTTGGAAGTTTAAGACGCGTTAAAATTAAAATAACAGTCATGTCTTACGATATTTTTTGAAAACACTCGGTAGAATTAGACATAACGAACCCTTATAATGAAACAAAATCTGGGTGAAAGGCAGTTGATCGTTATCTAGGCCCCACCTGTGCCATCTGGACTGCCTGTGACGACCTTTTCTTTTTCGTGTGCTCTTTTTACGGTAAATTCATACAAATGTCCGTCAACCCCTTTGATTTCTATAAGAGGGTATTCATATGAATCTTTTCGGAAATATTA
Source organism: Odontocerum albicorne (assembly GCA_949825065.1). NCBI lineage: Eukaryota > Metazoa > Arthropoda > Insecta > Trichoptera > Odontoceridae > Odontocerum > Odontocerum albicorne. The sequence continues at coordinate 7,400,834 of OX463842.1, read as the reverse complement.
CTACTTTTCACCTACATTCGTATTCTTGAGAAAAATACTCTGACATCGAATAAGCGAGTAAAATATTTCAAATCAATATGTAACTCTTCTTTTTATAGCCCAGATCAGAATAAAGTACGCATAATAAAGGGTGTTTTCTTATTTGAACCAACTTTTTTCTCGCATTTAACATATTATAAAAAGAAGATAAGATGTTGCGATTTGTTTTATCAAGCACTGTTTATTTCACTTTACTTAACGGTTTAACCCTACCGGTTTACAAGAGGAGCACAAACAAGCTTCCCTGATGATGAGGTGAAAGCCTTGAAACCGGTAGGGTTACACCATTACATAATACACAATTACATATTACATTACATAATACAATTACATAATTACGGTAGGGTTATACCATTACATAATACACCATTACATAATAGAATACACAGTGTTTGATAAAACAAATTACAATGTCTTTAAACCTCCTCAATGTGAAAACCTTAACTATAAATAATATAGAATATAAGATATTTAATGTTTACTTAAACGTAATGATTTGATTAACTTATTTATTTGATATTTATATTGCAGAACTCGATTTTATTAGAGAATGATTTGACACTTAAATGTGAAAAAAATGTACACAACAACTAAAATAAAAGTGACAGATCTCTTTCTCTGTCAATGTCGAATCATTCTGCAGTATAATTATTTTAACCAAAGTGACAGGCCTGTTTCGCTTTGTAAAAACATTGCTAAACAGGTTTGATAATGCTTCTGTAAAGTGACACAACGTCGTCACTTTAATTTTAGATAATTTGGTTTTAAAAAAAAATGAAGTGTTAAATCATTATTTTTAAGTACCAAATAAATAACATAAGTTGCTTTGTAATTTTTCTATTTTCTTCCTCCATCACTCTGTATGTAACCGATATATTTTCATGCACGTTACGCCAGTGATCAATGCGAGTATATTTCGAGAGTTTTAAGATGCTCGTATTTGATTGATACTGATGACATATAGATATTTCAAATGATTTCTTGCAAGAATGATATTACTATGCGTATCCAGAAAGTAAGTGTACTGAGGCTCTCACATCCGGATGGATTTTATTTTCGACATGTTGGCTACATTTCCGTGTAGCCTGACCCTTCCCCTCCGCAACGAGACCGGTCAGTATGGTGAGAAGTGTCGACGCGACAACACGTTTCGTGAAAAATGTCAATCCAATCTCCCGCCAAGTGCGAAATACGCGGCGTCATCCGTTATCTCGTTTGGAAGGGAAAACCTCCGGTTGAGGTTTATAATGAGGTGAAAACTGCATATGGTGATAAAGCTATAAATCGTACGAGTGTGTACAAGTGGTGTCGCGAGTTTAAAAACGGTCACGTCACACCTCTTCACCCTCCGCCAAAAAGTTCAAAACCACAATTTCAGCTAAGAAAATCATGGCATCCCTGTTTTGGGACTGTCAAGGCATAATTTTAATTGAATATATGCCTCAAGGGGAGACCATCAACTCTGCAAGATACTGTGAGACCCTAAAAAAATTGCGGAGGGTGATTCCGAACAAGAGGAGAGGCATGCTGACAAAGAGGAGAGGCATGCTGACAAAGAGGAGAGGCATGCTGACAAAGGGATATGCCTCGTAGAATGCTTCGAACGGACCTCGATTCGTAGTGTTCTTGGTGCCATAAAAATGATAGGTGTCTTAATACGAATACGTGTTAAAAAATAACATTAATACGTAACTGCACCAATGTTTTTTTTAACCTGGCGAGTTTATTGCCATGTGGCAATCTCTTTCAACCAACCAGAAAGACGTTTTTTTTATAGGCCCTAAGTGTTAACCAGGCTGGAATTCTATTTAAAAAAATCTGGGTTTCAGCGGGGATCGAACCCGCAACCTCCGGATCGGCAGACAAGTGTCTTACCATGTTAATGTTTTCCATGGTGAATAAACACTTAATGGATAAGCGTTGAGGTTATACGTGATCTTGGTGTCCAGTACGACATTCGTCTTTCATTTGATTATCCGAGATAGTCAAGAAGTCATTTAGATTGCTAGGATTCCCAATGAGAATCGCAAGACCGTTTAAGAATTTTTCATCATTGATAATTTTGTAGGAAGCAGCCTGGAGTATGCCGATGTAATATGGAACCCTAAGTGGAGGTTGTACTTTTATATTAACAGGAAAACAGGCTGTAGAAGGGGTGACCTGTGAGGGATCGGAACTGTTTCTGCAATCGCAGCATTTTGTACTTCAAAACTGACACAGTCGAGGTGAATATTATACTAAAATATTAATTTATATACTTATTACCATATTTTTGGGTGACAAGACGCACCCCAAATTTATCAAACATTTTTCAATAATTTTCAGCATACGTTATATAAGGAAAAAATATTGCTTGTGCTGAACAGGGGTGGTTGATGACCATAGAATTACGATCCATAAAATATAAAAGAAGAGGGTGAAGTTAATACGAAATAAAAATCATAAATTAATTAACAAAGGCGATAACTTTTATAAGAATGTTGGTAGTATTACCTCAGATAATGGATGAGTTAGGAGAAATATAGAACGGCGTGTAGCGATAGGAAATCAAGTCATTGGGGCACTAAACTTATCAACTCGAAATAGGCTCAGACGATAGTTCACAGAAGTGTATTAGTATCGCCAACTTTGATGTGTGGGAGTGAAACGTTAACGTAGAATAAGAATGAAAAGAGCTGAATAACTGCTGTTGAAATGCATGCACCAAGTAGAATGCATGGGGTAATTCATTAAGGGATGAATGTGAACATAGGGTTGATGTGTTGAGTAAGATGAAGAAAAGTACTCTGAAATGGTTTAAAAAAGCAAATATTTAATGCAAATATGATTAGAGGGCATTGTAGAGAACGACCATGAAAGTACGGTTGCATCAAGTGAATGATATTTTGATGGAAAGAAATGTAAAATAAAAAAAATATATAGGAGTTGTATGAGAAAAATATGGATGTGGAAGAAGTAAATGATGTATGTCTTCTCTGTCCTCTCTGCTTACGCTGACAGGGAAATGGCGTTGTGGTATGTGTCTATTGCAATACTATTAACTTGAATAGGAATGGGTGAATACCGGTTTAAAGTAAAAAAAATTGACTTGTAATTATTGTACAGTATTTTATTTTTACCTGTTTAATCAATAACCTGGAAAGGTACCACGAATTTCCACAAGATTGATTGGAAAAATCCTAAAACTGCTTACATCAGTTATATGAGTCGTAAAATGTCTGAACGCAAGTGATGGAAAATGTCTGGCATCATTGACATTTATTAACTTCCAATTATGACATCCAGTTAGTTACAGAGTTAAGGAAACAAAGTAATTGATAAACTTTTAGTGCTGAAAATAAGATTAAATACTTATTAATTAATTAGTTATTTGTTTAATAGAACTCTATTTAAAAACAGAATGATTTAATACTTAAATGTGAAATAAATCTACACAGTTACTTAAATTTAAGTGAGCGATTTGGTTCGTTATATTATTGTGTATAATTTTTTTCACATTTAAGTCTTAAATTATTCTGTTTTTAACTGGAGTTCTACAACATAAATACTAAATCAATTAATAAGTTAAAATTAGCTGACGCAGCTAGTCAAGTGGTACAATACAAATGTTCATTGCTAAAATATCGCATAGTAGTACAAAATTTATGGTTTAACAAACGGCGTTTAAGTTTTCATGTTAGTTTTAAGCCATAGATTGTAAAATATTTTGCTATAAATGCTTGGTAAGCAATATTTTGAGTACAGTTTGAATAGTTTTTTTATCAAGTAAAAAAAATCTGTTGCTTTAATTTAAGTTATTAAGGGCTATTTTTTCGTTTAGGAGTCAAATCAATCTGTTTTAAAGTTAACAGAATTTATAAGTTGATAATTTATCCGTTTAGAAAGAGTTTGAAGATGAGTTTTATAAATTGTTTAGAGCAAAACTGTGGATTAGTTTTAATAATTATTTAACTACCACATCTTATCCACTTCAACCTCTATGGCTCTCTATGACCCTCTATGGCTCCAAATGCTGGACGATCTATAACTCTTACTCCAGGCAAATAGAAACTGCTGAAATGCGCATGCTAAGAAGGTCAGCTGATGTGTCCTTAAGAGACAAAATAAAAAGCTCACACATTCGTGGAAGCCTAGGTGTTACAGACAACAACAGTAAGATGGAGGAGAGGCGATTGATATGGTATGGGCATGTTGGACGCAGAGCACTCGATCACATTGTGAATCAGACAATTTCCATGGATCTTCCTCGAATAACAACCAGAGGAAGACCAAATAATTTATGGGTGGTGCAAAAAGATAACCTGATGCAGAGGCACGGCCTGTGGGACGTAGTCCGGGACAGAAGAGCATATAACCTGAGGACGAGGAGAGCTGATTTTTTATTAGTTTGATTAAATTTTGTTTCTTTTGATTGTAATTGAGTATTTTTTTTTTGTTTTGTATTACACTACCCCGTATGCGTTATGAATTGTACATTTTTTTTTATATTGTTGATATTTTTTTATATTTTACTAAATAAATGATGAAATGGTTAGTAAAAATTATTTAAAAACAAAAAACCCGATCAAAATCAAGACAACCATTTGCAGTGCCCGGCTTGCTTTTTTGGGTTTTTTATTTTGTTATAAAGGGTGTATAAAATTTGTTTTTCTAAGTAAATATTAAGAAATTTTTATTAAAACTTTTTATATTTACTAAAAAAACTTTATTAATTTAATAAAGTATAGGAATTTAGCCAACACTCATTTCAAAAGAACTGGGAATTGCTTATATTCTGGTGTTAAGCACATATCTCATAAGCTTTGCAGTAATTTCCTTTTTTGTCAGTTGATGTAATATATTCACATATATCAACATTCCTATATCTAGATAAACTGTTTGACGACCTATTTGGAAAATCTTGTGAATTTCTAATTAAATTTAGTCTTCATATTTATATGCCAAAATCTTAAAGATCTGTTACTTCACTGCACACTGATGAGGCGATATCAGAATGTCCTATTTATATGTCAAAATCTTCAAGATCTGTTACTTCACTGCACACTGATGAAGCGATATCAGAATGTCCTATTTATATGTCAAAATCTTCAAGATCTGTTATTTCACTGCACACTGATGACGCGATATCAGAATCTCCTATTTATATAAATTGATGCATATTTTCATTTTCCAGTGTATTGTTCATGTGAAAAATCAGGAGACTATCGTTTAAAGGTTGGATTATTTAGAAAAACATTTGCCAGATTTCAGTTATATGTTCTTTTTTGGAAGAGATATCGATCAGGTAAAAACATAGGACAAGGAAATCAACCCAAATCTAGTTTATCAAATTACAACATGGGATCGAGATACAAAATTTTAAGTGTCGTATATTTTTCCTATAAGTAAATAAATAAATAATGTCTATTTTTCAAGCACTTGAATGCATTATCGTTTTACCGAAAGTTTACTTTAAAGACATTGTACAGTGCTGACAAAATAAATAATGTTATTTTTTATCTTAATCACTGCTGAATATTGTGCATGCAACCGCGACTATTTTAAATCTTAAGCACATATTGGCATACATATATCCTGAATATTATTACAAAAAAATAGGTATATTTCAGGATATAATTTTAGTGTAAAAACTTAATTGTAAAACAATCTGGTGAGCCTATTGAAATGTTACCATCTCTACAAACCAACCAGACAAAAGTAAATAAGGGAAGGTTAAATGTATGGTGGCAAAAAATATTCAATTAACTATTTACCTTTACAAAATTCAGAAATAATATACAGAATAAAAATAAAAGTGAGAAAGCATTAATCAAAATAAAAGAGAGTTGTTGGAGAGTTAAGAAAAATCAGGAATGAAATTAAGATTTTTTTATTGCTTTTTAAAACGTGCCAATGACGAAGCGAGTCTAACATTAGTTTATCATTAGTTCCAGAGTCTCATTGTAAGGACATTATCATAAAGGACGATGATCAAAGAGCGGTGAACTGGGAAAGTCAATAAACAATCTCTGTTTAAGCGTAGCGCAATGCGCACGATATTAAAAAAAATGATACGAATTTCATATTTGAATATTTCATTTTCCTTTAAACCAGTATCAACATTTCTCATTTGCTCTATCTACTGCTCTGTTATTTCCAGTACAATTTAGCATGCCTTAAATATGTAACATTTTTTTAAAACCAACCATGAAATGTAAAAATTCTATCAGTTTAAAAAACAGACTACGGCTTTTTAATCATCGTAAATCAAATCCAAAACCCCTGGTTATTTAACACCTAAATTTAATGTACTTTGGTTTAATTATTTATGTTGAAATATAATCTTTATTGAATGCTTGCAAAATCGTGAAAGTGGGCAGATCATGTACAACTAAACACGACGGACCGCATAGCAAACAAGTGTCCAATTTACGTGAGTGCAGCGGACCAAAGAACATGGACCAAATAGTAAATACGAAAACGTGTCCACACCTTTGTCACTCCGGAGAGTTGAGTGAGGTTCGTAGAGAAGCTACGCCAAAAATCATACGGTTTGAAGAACGTATCGGTTACTTGAATTCAACCGACGAAGAACAAACAGAATAGCTGAGCAACGAAAGGTTTTATATATCGGGTGTATAGCTCATAGGAAAATTAATGTAAAATTACATATATATATATATATTTCTGTCTATTTTGTACACCGTATATTTGTATTATTTTAATGTATTACACTTTAGTTGTAGATACTACGACCTGATAGATTTATTGCTAAGTGGCGATTTATCCAACCAACAAAAGAGTTTTTGTTTAAAGATGGTTTTAGTGAAAGTTATACTGGAACCCTTTTTTTAAAAATAGAGTACCAGTGGAAATCTAACCCGCAACACCCTTGATTAGAAATCTGACGTTTAACTAAAAGTTATTGTGATGTTATTATAAAATTTTAAAAAACAAGTCATTTTCATTTTGTTGTTTATAGTTAAGGCATTAACGTTGTGGAGGTTTAAAGACATTGTGCAAGGCAAAAATGGAATACAAGGCAAAAATGGAATACTTAGCAATAGTGGTGTCTATAAACTTTTATGTGCTGACTGTGATAATTTCTATATAGAAAAGACAGGAAAATCTTTTGAAAAGAGATTTCGTGAACACAAATCCGCCTTAACAAATCCTCTAATTTATTCTGAAATGGCTAATCATTGTCACCGTGAAAACCATACTTTTTCTATCGATGATGCCAAATTCTTACCTATCAGTAGTAAAGGGAATAAATTTGACAGATTAGAGGCCCTAGAAATTTCTAAGTCAGTACATCGATCCGAACATCTGGTGAACAGTTATATCCCAAAATCTCTCCGCTCTTGGCCGAAATCGTCCCATGTCTCCCTCATCCCTCAGCCTCCAACCGTTGAAGCGTGTATATCGGTGCCAGTTCGAACATAATTTATTCTTCTTTGTGCTCCCCTGAAGATGAGGTGAAAATCTTGAAACCGGTAGGGTTATACCGTTACAAAAAAGTTTAATAAACAGTGTTTGATAAAAATAAATTACAAATTTTCATTTTCAAACAGATCTCAATCGATAGAAGTTATAGTATAAGTTATAATATAAGACTATCATTTGACAGAAACTATTTTGTCTCGTTCGGTAGGTATTTTGTACCAAACACTTCTTATATCAAATACTTGTATATCTTGTGCAAAACATTCGTATCCCTTATTAGACATACTTGAAATTGTCATAAAATGATCTGACTAGGAAATGAATATGATAGATGGCTTTGTGGTATTGCAGGTGGATGCTTCGTATCCCATTGACCGTAAGGCGCACTAATATTTCTGTCATCCAAGAATTGGAGATTACTAAAAGACTCTGGATAACACATAGAAAAATAATTTTAACAAACTTTGGGCATTTTGCCAGAAATAATGATGAAAGTCTATAAAAACTGCTGATCATAGGGAACGTTAAAGGAAGGGGAGAAAAGGGAAGGTGTCCTAGTATATGAATAAACCAAATAAATGAGCCAAAATTATCCTTGTAAAATGTTGCATTCAACATGCTGCAGTACCGGGAGGGATGGAGACAGTTGGTCCACTGAGTTCGAGAAACAGCAGAGGATTATGACGTTCAGCATTAAGCACGTGATGAAAAAGAAGTGCTGATTAAAGTCTAATTGTTGTTATACTCATATATCACATGAATTTTATATCGTTAGTTTTGAAAGAAAATTTTCGGGAGTGATAAAAAATATTAACACAATCACAAGATTCCTGAAAATCCCAAAATTAATTCTAACTTCCCTTTTTGTTAAACGAATACTTTGCGTTGACCTATATTTGTCATTATTAAAAGACAAAATGTACGAAAACATCGTTTAATATTTAAAAAGTCTGGAGTATTTTTTTCATTAAAAAAATGTCTGGTTCAGTAATAATATTTTAAAACTGCCTTTTCATAAATTTTACATTTTACACCTACAGTGACTTTAATGTAAAGTTAAGATCCGTAAAAACCTTATTATTACCACTCTTAGATCTGTATATTACCATTAAATTAATAAATATTTTTACAAAATGTACTCGTTATATTTTAAAATTAATTGAAAAAAAAACACAAGTTTTGAAATAATTTCTTGTGAGTTTTGAAGTATCCATTTATATGATCTGTAGAACTAGATTTTCAGTATTAAATCTTCTGTTTTTCCTTATCAGTTTGGAAATGAAAATTTATATAAATAAATTAAATTAATTCAAAAGTTTCCGCCATAGTGTTACATAAATGATAATCGTAGAAAAATAAATCACAAATGGGAAGATGAAGACGCCATATCACTTGACTCAGAAAAGGGGTATAGTTCAATTTTTTTCCCGTATGGCAATTCATCCTAATTAGGGTGTATGTGCCCTTTATGTAATTTATTGCATTGAAACTGAAACTTTAGTGATGAAGAATACGCAACGAGTAATAAATCATGTGTGTTATTTAATCTAATTGATAAAATACATGTCTTTCAAACAGGATGTTGCGGGTTTAGATCCCGATGGTTCCTATTTTTTTCAAAATAAGTATCTGCAATATTTTCATTTCAGACCTCTTTAACAAAGTTCTGGTTGACTGTTAGAGATCGCCACGAGGTAATAACCTACCAGGTTGTATTTTATATAATAAAAGCGTAATATAATAAAATTAATCTAAAGTTTGATATTCTTATCATATAAACATTTAGAAAATATTTATTTATAAGGGTTATTCAAAGAATGAATATATGAAAGACACAATGGAGAATTATTGGTAATTTTTCAAAGTAATTGGGCTAAGCCGGTTTTGAGAAAATAAATAAATAAATAAATGTGAAGATTAGTATAATGATGATAATTCTTTTTTAAAGGATGTGACATTTAAAATGACAAACAAATCACGTATCTAAGTGATATTGGATACTTTGTCAGATTGGGAAGAAAACGAAATAGACGTGGGTTTGTCACGGAATGGAATATTTCTTGAGTTGCATGAAATACCCTTGTACTCGTAAATTTACCCAAAATAGAAGAAAACAGTTAAGAATTATCGTTATGGAAAAAAATACCAATCTTGAGGAAATCGTACGGTTGGCATAGTCTTAAAAATAAAACAAATATTTTATATTCCATAAAGCATTCAGAATTGGCTCATCAAATAATAAAGGAATTATTCAAATCCCAGAGCTTGTAAGTCATAAATTTACTTTTTATAAAAATAATTTAAAAAGTTTCAATTAAATTTTATTCATTAATAATTTTTTGGACGCTTTCAAGGTAATACGTTTGGATGATTTATTTCATCAACCAGTTTTTCTTCATAATTATAATTGGTATCCATGATCGTGTTTTTAACGTAGTGTATGAAACCATTATATGAGAAAAACTAAAATAAATCATTTAAAATCACAAAGATAAAAAAAGTATAAGAACGAAAATATTATGGATAAATAATATGTTTTAAGTTTATTCTTAAATATCGAGAAAGAAACGCATGTGATGGAAATAGGGAGATTGCTCCAAAGTCGATCTGAGTGAATCGCAAAAGATAGTGTCAAATGTGATTTAGTGAACACAGAAATGACAAAGGATTACAAATAGATTAAATAATTTAATATTTAAAAATATATAACCTTTGTGTGTTATCAAAATGGGGATGTAACTGCATTTAAAATATTGTTGCATTTAAGGTTTAACCCATTTAGAAAATGTACTGTAAAACTTTTGAAAAGTAATTATTTTAACTAACTACAAATTATATATAAGTCATACTTTAAGACGCAAATATAACAAAAGTACAACCTACAAGACTTAACAAATAATTGATTCAAAGTATTGCACATTTTGTAGGTTAAATTATAATTTTTTATCAAATAATATATCCATTGTGTTTGACTTTGTATAAATTTTTTTATATATTTTTATTATAATTAAATTATGATATTTTTTTCTTTAAAAAGGTTCAAAATAATTAATTTACAGATTACATTATGAATGAGAATTATTTGAATTAAAATAAAAATCGAGCGTTTTTCTATAAATTTACAGATTACAAAGCAACAATAACTATTAAATGTGTTTATTACACAAGTTTTAATTTTTATTTTATCAAACAAAAGGATGACTCATAAAATTCTATTTTTAAAGATTAACCATAAAAATTAGATATTTTATACGGTTGGAAAAAAATAATTACTGCTGTATTTATTTTAAAATCCTTTATTTAGAAATTGTAGAAAAATAGCTACACCCAATTAAAAAATATGATTTAAATTCCAAATTTACTTTTAAGTTTTATAAGTTAGATAAAATGAAGATAACATTTTTTTAAATAAAAACGTAACAAGTATCATTTACAAATACTATTTTTTATATTTATTTTCAGTAATATAATAGTCATTGATAAAAAAAACTTAATAAGTACTATATATTATTTAGAGTAAAAAAATATATTTATTAAAAAAAAAAAAAATTAATTATACACCGTTTTTCATAAAAGGTTTACCCACAAATAAAATCAATTTTTTTTTAGATATTCAAAATGACCTACCTCTCTCTAAGATCCTATTGGGATATCCTCCACTTATCCTGCAGAAGAATCCTTACGTCAAGGTTTTAGGGGTTCGAAAGGGGAAGGGTGCTATCGATCGGGGTGAGGGGGGCTATCCAGTGACAAACAGACGAATTCACGTGTTCGCGCTGTTTCAAGGGAAAGGGACAACTCAGGACGCGACTGCACTCCGCGAGTACCGACACCCGACTGACGAACGGCCCACAGGAACCAATTCCACATGGGACGTCGAGGCAAGCGATTACACATGAAAATAATGCTCGGTGTCGAAAGTTTCAGGAATCACTGAAACTTTGCTGAAATATGCTGAAAATGCTGACTTCGTGTTTTTACTGGTTTTTAAATTGGTTTGAGTCAAAATGAACTTTTGCAAAATTGGTGCATGTAACAATGGATTTTTGACAAAATGAAGGCGCTTTCAAAAAGAGTTACATTTACCCTTCAATTTAAAAGTTTTATGTAGGTTCTGTATACCCTTTGTGGCTAGGTGCCATGTTTCTTAAATATTTTCTTTTTCAAAAGGGAACGGACCTGAAGCGACGACCGCCCCGCCTGGCGCCAGAGCCCGCGCCCCACCCCCTTTATTCCTCATAATTTCCCTTGCAGAACGCCTTCTTTCCCTTTCGATTCCCGTTGCCGCTTTCGTAAAATTAAAAAGGACCAAGAACTTAGCCAAACATATTCCACACTTCATAATCCATCTCAGAAATTTTCATGAAAGTGCCCTTTAACTATTAAAAATATTTGGTATTCTGGATCAAGCTGCATAAACTTTGTATACAATAAATTGTATAATCGTGGTTTTATCAAAAGGTTATGAATGTCAAACCTTTTTTTAAGCTTACAGTGAATACATTTGAACACATTTTTACATTCGGGAAAACATTTATTTACTTCTTACATATGACGTTTAAGTAAAGTTTTCGAAGAAAAGACATTATAAGGTGGCATGCAAGTCATTAAAGAATGTAAGGAGAAATAGCTAAGCAACATGAGCTACTCGTATTTTGGACGCTGCACTCGAAATTGTATTTTTGCACGCAAAACATTATTTATTACAACAGGAAATAATTATGTCTGAAACTTTTGCCTTTAAAATCCATCATATGTATATCACTACATTTACGTTGTATACGTTACAACTTGGCGAGTTTATTGATAATTTATTGAAAACACGTATAATTTCTTATTATTCTTACAATACATGACGACCTTTGTGACCAATTTCGTAAGATACTGTACTTCCCCTCCTAACGTTTCGAGTTCAAAACCCGTTGGTGCTTAATATAAGATTTTTTTACAAAATATATAATACTCGCACGCGCCGATTACGTGTGCGTGTTTGTAAGTGGTAGTTTTGCTTACGTGTGTGTGAAAGATTAATTAATTATTTTACACTCCATTCTGGCGGATTTATTGCCAGTTGACAATCTCTTCCCGCCAACCAGACTAAAGTTAGTATATAAAGTTACATAATTGCAAAGAAATGATAGCTTATTAATTAGTCCAAAATTCATAATAAGTAACACTAATAAAATTGAGATGTCATCAATCAAGAGAAAAAGGAAGAGATGGTGTGGAAAAGAAAATCGGGAATGAAACACGTAATATCAGTGTCTCGAAATCAAAAGTTTATTCAATTTTTTAACGTGCCAATGACGGAGCGAGTGTTGCATTAATTGGTAACTGGTTCCAGAGTGTCTCTGCATAACCTAACATTGTATCTAAATTTCATTTACTTTCTCAAATCTTTTTTTTACTTTGTCAGTCTTCCTTTTTTACGCTTGCAGAACATGTTACAATTTCCAATATTTTGTTTGACTTTTATCACTAATTCGTTTAATACGTCCAAACCACTTTCAAGTTTTAAAACAGATTTTACATACATTAATAATAATAATATCATTACGATAATAATACGTTACCCGGAAAGTAGTTTTTTATTCTTCGGATAGATGGCGTTAGGACCAAATTTCCGTTGTTAATTTCATTACAAACGTGTTAAATGTGTATTATTATGAAAGTTTATTGTTAAGTGCATTATTTTGGTCATTATATGCTCAAATTGTTCCAAAGGCTTTTTGGTATCATTTTAAAAATGGAATAAAATAACTTGCATTTTTGATGATTGGTTCTTATTCACTACAGCAAAGGAAAAAATGCAATAAAGAAAAACAAAATATACAGTGTATGGAGACGATGCAGTAAGCTATCTTTGGCATTACATAAATGGTTTAAAAAGCTTTCAAAGGAAGCAAAAAAAATAGAAATTAAAAACTGAACAATTGAAAAATAAATTAAAACATTGAATACAATATAAAATCAATCAGCGGTGACTTCACATTTATTAAAACTAATACACATTGATATATTAAAATCAAACAAAATAAATATAAAAAAAATTATGCACCTTCACTACATATGAAAATGTAGTCACTTTGTTATTACACTATTTTAAAACATATTCAATAAAAATTTATAAAAAATACTTATGAATTTATAAATAATTTGTAGAGTTATATTGCTGAAGCTGTAAAATAGTATTCATGAATTTATTAAAAAGTTTAAAAACAGTATTCGTGAATTTAAAAAAAAAAGATCCTAACTGTATTTATATGCAAATTTAAAAAAAAAGTTCCTAACTGTATTTATATGCAAATTTAAAAAAAAAGTTCCTAACTGTATTCATCACAAAGAGCATTTTTATTTTATTTCGAGAACAGGAAGAAGTCGCATGGGGCCAAGTCCGGGAAATATGGTGGGTGAGAAAATATGTCGAAACCAAATTCATGAAATTTTGCCATTGCGAAGGTCGACTTATTAGACTGTATGTTATCCTGGTAGAAGAGATTTTTTTCGGATACCAATGCTGGCCATTTTACCTTTAATTTGTCTTTCAAACGGTTCAATAATGCCGCACAATAGTATCCCTTTTCTGTCTTACCCTCTTACAAGTGGTAATTCATGATGATTCCTTAAGAATCCAAAAAAATAGTGGACATCACCTTATTAGCCGACAAATCGGTCTTCGCTTTCTGTGTACTTTCACCAGTTGTTATTCAATGTTTTGACTGCTGTTTGGACTCTGGTGTGTATTGATGAATGCAAGTTTTGTCTAGTCACGAACCGACCCAAAAATTATTGAAACATCACCAAACGCTCCAATCCTGTCACCTATCGTGCAGGGAGCTTTATCATATTCCATTATCGTGTAGGATATTGTGCACCCGTTCACTTTAGATGTCCACAGTCTTAACGATCTTGCGCACATGCACTTGGCGGTCATCTATTACGATACAATAGATTTTTAAATTTGACGTCCGGAGCGTCATCTTGGGTACGACAATGTTTAAACTCATTTATTCATTATTAAAGTCAAATTATTTCTTATTTGTTAAAACCTTCATAAGTAGAATCCAAGAATTTGTCTAAACAATTGTCGCACCCAATGAACATTGCACTTCTTTCTTCGAAGAACTTTACCACTTATAAATTGATTGTTAAATTTTTGAAGTTTGATTGGTTGAAGCTTTAAATTTCTTAATTTTTAAGAATTAAATTTATTATAATGACACTTATAATTCAATTTTTGGTTTCAATGTGGTGACTTAAATCATCCTAGTGTAGATGAATTGCCTTTTATTAAAATAAAAATCTCAAATGATTCACAAAACAGCGCATAAACTGATTCTCAGAAATTCAAATAGGGAAGAAAAAAAAAACGTAATTTATAATTTTACCAAAACTTTTGAAGCGGAAATTAGCTTATAAATCAAACTATTATGTCACTGAGTTACCAACAACTCGATATCAAAATCGTTACATACGCCCAAAATATTCCCCTGACATCCTGTTGTTTCAAATAAAAACAAAGTACAGACTTTCAATATATTCAGAAAACCAATTAATTTAGTATATCAAATTTATGACGAGGGAGCACGCCACAAGCCTCCTAAGGTAGGCAGTTTCGAAAATTTCCCCTGTGGGATACATGATGTAAGTTATATGTATATAAAAGCGAATCAATCTTATTTTGATTTTTCCAACGTTTTATTGGTCTCATTGACTTTGTTCCTGATGGGTAACAATATTCTTTTGTTTTTACTACCCCTCTATTTTGACGATATCAGTTTGACGATGAAAAAATCTCCGTCATTTTTGAAATGTTGAAACATTTATGAAATATCAGTGAACACAACAGAATAGGTGTCGAGCAATTACTACTGAATATTTATGTTCCAAAATACAAAGTTTATATTCTTAAGTTGACAGTTTCATATTGGTGTATCTCTGCAGCCAACCGGGCAACATATAGAGCAAGTAGACAGTTTTAAATATCTAGGAAGCCTAATTATTTGTCACCTTGACCCCGATAGAGAAGTAAAATGCACAAATTGAAATGGCACGAGTAGAATTTTTCAAAGTATGATCAGTTTTCTATAATGATAACTAGACTCTATTACGTGCTATATATGGTTTATTTTATTGTATGGTGTTAAAATATGAAGAATTTAATACTAAACAAACTAGAAGCCTTAGATTTGTGGATTCATCAGAAAAAGCCTACATTTTTTGGCTTCATCATATCTCAAACACTCAAGTGCTGCATCGATCTGGTGTAAAACGAGAGTTCTTATGAAAGATTGGCTATTTTTCATGGGAGTAACGTTTCATCATATCTCAAACTCTAAAGTGCTGCATCGATCAGGTGTAAAACGAGAGCCTTTATGAAATATTGGCTATTTGTCATGTGAATAACGTTTCATCATATCTCAAACACTAAAGTGCTGCATCGATCAGGTGTAAAACGAGAGCTCTTATGAAAGATTGGCTATTTGAGTCAAGAAGGGAAGTTACCACTTCCTAAAATGAACATCGACGGCCAAAATTGAGGGTGAACGCGGTATACTCGTAGATAGAAAGCACCTGTCTCGATTACGTAACATTCGTGAATAGACAGATATCCAGACAGTTGAGATGTCCCGTGGCTAAAAGGTTAAAACTCTTTAATTAATGCTGTACTTTTTTGAAAAATTGCATTCTACTGTAACTGTTTAGAAAAAATAAAAAAAAACAATTTTATATGCACACATTATACTGATGAGCTGGACAACAATTTGTCGTTGAAAGTGATGTCTTACTGTAATAATTTGTCGTTGAAAGTGATACGTCTTACTGTAATAATTTGTCGTTAGAAGTGATACGTCTTACTGTAATAATTTGTCATTGGAAGTGATAAGTCTTACTGTAATAATTTGTCGTTGGAAGTGATAAGTCTTACTGTAATAATTTGTCGTTGGAAGTGATAAGTCTTACTGTAATAATTTATCGTTGGAAGTGATAAGTCTTACTGTAATAATTTGTCGTTGGAAGTGATAAGTCTTACAACCTTGTCTGACTAAAGAAAAAAATATTAAACTCATAACATTATTTAAGATTCTCTACTCGTGTTCCAATAGTGTGGAATGAATTCAGATTGCCAAAATATTTAATTCCTCGTTTATGTAGTTACAACAAATTATTTGTACAACGCCTGAACAAAAAAAGGTAATAGACTGACAATCAGTATGGACGTTCTGTGGACATTCATATGACTTTGATTTCTTACGAGATTCTAAAGAAGTTATTCTTGCCTGAAATAATTAAACGAATTATATTAGTAGAGCCTTTATCTACAGACCGACGTCAAAAATATTTCCAAATATATAAAACACGTAATGTCAGTACGTGCCAGACAGCAGGCTGAGATGGGCTGGGCATGTGCAGAGAATGCCGTCATCACGGGTACCTAAGAGGATCCTTGAGGGGCATCCGGGCGGAAGAAGAAAGGTCGGTAGACCTAGGCTGCGATGGAAGGATGAGGTGAAGAAGGACGCGGCCCAACTAAGACATGTGACAGATTGGAAGACCGCGGCGGGAGGCAGGAAGAGTTGGAGGCGAGGATTGATGGAGGTCAAGGCTCGATATGAGCTGCAGAGCCATCGAAGAAGAAGAAGAGTTTCAGCCATCATCCAAGCCAATTCAACACGACAACTCCTAGAAACTTCGTATAGTTATGGAAAACAGTTGTAGAAATCTAAAAAAATACATGTTTTTTTTTATTCTTATGACGTCCAGATAAAGACAGGGGCCTGAAGATAGTTTGGATACATGTAGATAATGAATGACTAAAAGAGTATACAAATCAGAAGTGCAAGGTGTGAAGGACAACAGACTGAGGAAAATGCAGCTGGACTAAGTGGTTTTCGAAAAAAGTAAGAAGTAGAAATAATATATTATACTCTAGGAGAAGGTAAAAGTTGTACGTTTGCATAGAAAATTGTGAAAATCTGTTATCTTTCCCTACTTCGTAAGGAATACGGCTTGATGCTATGAACGAGTATATATAGTATTACATTCAATGATAGCGATACGTAGTTTTCTTATTTAAGTCATGATAACTGTTTTTTAAGCTGCCATTTTGTCAGTTATATGAACCAGGGGTACATTATTGTAACAACAATTGATAACATCCCTTTTAACCTGATCCTCTTTGAAACCTTCTACCACCGCCTGCCAGTCCCACCCACCCCAATACGGGTCACTCAATTATCTTAATGAATTGATGGCACGGTTACTTGATACCCTCGAATTTCATCATAGAGATGTGAGCATTTAATCCGACTCACATCTAAACTAAATTATTATAAATTATTAATGATTTTTCCTAATATTTTTTAGTTAATTCTTATCTTTATATTTTTGCAATTCGTTTTATTTAAAGGGGTATTCTACTCTAAAGGCGTGATTTTTGGGCGTTTTTTCAGATTAAATAAGAAAAAAAAAATTTTGCATACATTTTTTTAGAGTTCGTTTATTGATGATTTGAGAATGTACTAGGTAAGTCCAGAAAGTAAGTGTACTGAATTTTTGTAGGTTACATTTTTTTTTATTTAAACAAAAAAATTACGTGGTTACCGTAGTACATATGTAAGCTATTTTTCGACATAGTCGCCATTACTCTCAATGCAGGTGGTGAAGCGGGGTATCAACTTTTTGATGCCTTCCTCGAAGTAGTTTCCCGCCAACCCCTCCGTCCACTTCTCCACCTCCTCCTTTACCTCCTCGTCGGCTGAAAACCTTTTTCCACCCATGTGCAGCTTCAGGAAGGTAAATATATAGTAATCTGAAGGTGCTAGGTCAGGGGAATGCGCGAGATAGTTCAGGACATCCCATTTAAACGAGGCGAGCAGTTCCTTCGTGGCGTTGGCCGTGTGTGGTCTGGCATTGTCGTGCAGCAGGCAGACTCCCTTTGTCAGCATGCCTCTCCTCTTGTTCTGAATCGCCCTCCGCAATTTTTTTAGGGTCTCACAGTATCTTGCAGAGTTGGTGGTCTCCCCTTGAAGCATATATTCAATTAAAATTATGCCTTGACAGTCCCAAAACAATTTCGTCAATTTCGTCAGTCACAATTGAAGGTCTTCCGCTCCTCTGATCATCATGCACAGATGTACGACAGTTTTTAAACTCGCGACACCACTTGTACACACTCGTGCGATTCATAGCTTTATCACCAAATGCAGTTTTCACCTCATTATAAACCTCAACCGGAGGTTTTCCCTTCCAAACGAGATAACGGATGACGCCGCGTATTTCGCACTTGGCGGGAGATTGGATTTACATTTTTCACGAAACGTGTTGTCGCGTCGACACTTCTCAACGTACTGACCTCAAACCGGTCTCGTTGCGGAGGGGAAGACTCAGGCTACATGGAAGTGTAGCCAACATGTCGAAAATAAAATCCATCCGGTCGTGAGAGCCTCAGTAGAGGGGTGAGCTGGTCAACATGATTGGAACCCTTTTGTAAATTCGAAACAAAAATCATACACAGTTTCTTAATAAGAAATAATGTCGTTATAGTTGGTACAAAAAAATCGTAAAATGGCGGCTGTCTGAAAAATTTCATATTTTTTACCCTTTTTTCAATTATTTAAAAATTAATAAAAATAATAGTTTTGAATTTTCCAAGGTAGGGACGATATAAAATATTTATCAAAGTTTCATACTAAATTTGAAGGCAATCGGTTGGATAGAACTTGAGATTTTAAATCGACCAGGTCGAAAAAAGTAGTTTCGAGGAAAACGCGTTTAAAGTTTTGAGATTATTGTCCGAGTCATTCTGGTGCGGCGTAATTGCTGCCTCATTTATAGTTATAACTTCGTAAATATCGAGAATTTTAAAATTTCCTTTTGAGAACACACTATTAAAGGTCTAAACTTTAAAAATATGCAAAAAAAAAGATTTATTTCAAATTTCTAGAGCAGAATACCCCCCTTAAGGAATTATAATTATTTAAATTACTCATAGTGCAAGTGTTTGATGAGGTATTAAATAAGTTGGATTAACATTCTGGCCTTTTGAGCCTGGAGATAATATTATAATTCCGTCATCTCAGCAGCAAAATTAACTCCACTTTAAATTTTTTACTCACCGTTTATCGCCTTCTCAGAAGTTTTGATTTCAAATGACTTTGGGATTTTCTTTGACTTGGTTAAGGCTGCCCAAGTATATTCGTACAAATTTAATTAATAAAAACACTACCAAATAACAAATTTCTATCACAAATGGTAAAACTAGTGGAAATGAATTCGTTCAAGGATAAGAGGAAGGGAAACTAATGAAATTAAGATGAAAGGATATTCTGAGTGCAAATAAAGATGGTGCACATCTGTTCAATTTTAGAAATTGCTTCCAAAGATTATCTAATCTAATGGTCACTACCAAAACCTTTGTAGGATACCTACCTAAATAAATAAATTGTAACGATGGTCGTTATCAATGTAGCGTGTGTTCTATTAGAACGTGCTGATGATTTTGATATCGACATCGTTATCTTCGTTTAAGTTGATTCTGCGTTACTTCTCGTACAGAGTCATCAATATAGCGGATTGCTTATCTCTATAAGTCATGATGATCTTGATTTATATTCAATAAATATAGACTCAGGAATGCGGATATAAAAAAGCGAAAGTGACAACGGGCGATAAATAATAAGTCTTGACAGTTGAATCAATGACAATAATAATATATTTAATTCTCGGCGCGCGGACAATTTATACCACTGAGTGAACCAGTTCGCAATACATATTCTGTCTTGCTCTGGCGCATGGATCGGCGGTAGATTATTTATTTGTATTTGGAGATGGCTAGGCGAGTCGCAGATACTACAAAATAGTAAACATTGTTGTTGTCCGTAGCGTGTGACACTATATGAATGCTTCATCGGTCATTGACCCTGTATGTTTATTATTAACAATAATTAATTTAATTTATTTGTGTTTTAACAATTCACTTATTATTTTGACAATTATTTATTTACTAGGTAGGTATCCTTCAAAATAATTGTCAAAATAAATAAGTGAATTGTTAAACACAATTAAATTAAATTAATTATTGTTAAAATAGTACACATACAGGGTCAATGACCGATGAAGTATTCATGGATTGTCACACGCTATGAAGAACAACAATGTTTATTATTTATAGTATCTGCAACTTGGCTAGCCATCTCCAAATACAAATAAATAATCTACCGCCGATCCATGCGCCAGAGCAAGACAGAATATGTATTGCGAACTGGTTCACTCAGTGGTATAAATTGTCCGCGCGCCGAGAATTAAATATATTATTATTGTCATTGATTCAACTGTCAAGACTTATTATTAAATACAAATAAATAATCTACCGCCAATTCATGCGCTAGAGCAAGGCAGAATATGTATCGCGAACTGGTTCACTCATTTGTATAAATTACCCGCACGCCGAGAAATAAACATATTATTATTGTCATTCATTCAACTGTCAAGACTTGTTATTTATTTGCCCGCTGTCCACTTTCGCTTTTTATCCGCATTCCTGAGTCTATATTTATTTGAATACAAATCAAGATCATCACGACGTATAAAGATAAGCAATCCGCTATATTGATGTCCCTGAACGAAGAGGAACGCAGAATCGACTAAAACGAACATGGCGATGTCGATATCAAGATCATCAGCACGTTCTAATAGGACACATGCTACATTGATAACGACCATCGCTATATTTTCATAGCGTGTGACAATCCATGAATACTTCATCGGTCATTGACCCTGTATGTGTACTATTTTAACAATAATTAATTTAATTTAATTGTGTTTAACAATTCACTTATTTATTTTGACAATTATTTATTTATTTAGGTAGGTATCCTACACCCTCCTTTCCTTTCACTCAACTATTAAATGGTATTTAATAATATTTTGCATTTGTTAATAATAGTGTACTCGAATCCGAGTTAGAGCGCCCTTCAGTAGAGTCTGATCTCTAAATGAAGCTATATTAATAGTAATTTAGTAATTATTATTTAATAATTCCAGTCGATCTCGATTCAATATGCTGATGTAGGTCATAATAATGAGAAGTTACATCTGACACATCGCAAACACTATTTCAAATCGTGAGAATAATATGAATTATTGCATATGCTACAATGTTGATGACATATTATGCAATTTAAACATATATTATCTATGGTTATTATTATTCGAGTCTATAGTACATATCGAATTATAAAATTAAATAAAGTAGTAAAGAGTCTTAGCATTAAGGAATTAATTTTGAATTGATTTTGGTTAATTTTATTCAAGTTTTGGATACGTAAAGGAGGAATAGCCTTTTCTCAGTGCAAAAGCTTAGCAAATTCTAATTCTTACCTCTGCAAAGCTGGATTTTTGGCAGTAGCTGTAATTAAAACCAAATATCGCCCCAAAACTCAACGTGGAACATTAAATAAGGGTAGCTGTGTTCCAAGATGTAAGAAATTTATTGGGACAGTAAATATATATTAAAGGCTCAGGATTTTTAACATGTCATCAGTTCTCAAATATGACGGAGTTGATAATCATACCGATATTGGTGTATGGAAGTGAAATTTAGACGTAAAAAAAGGCTAATAGAAGCCGAATAAGTGCTGTAGAAATGAGTGCACAGAGAAGAATACATAAAGGGACAATGTATGACACAATACAAAATTAAGTGAAAAGGGATGAATGTGAACTTAAGACTGATGTGTTGAGTAAGATGAAAAAGAGCATTCTGAGATGGTTTTGGCCTGTGAAACGAATGAGTGAAGACCAACAAAACCAATATACAGTACAAATGTAAGTGTAGGATGTGAGAGACGAAAATAAAAGAAAATGTGGTTGGATCAAGTGAGTTATATTTTGAAAGAAAGAATAATATGTAGAAAGTGTAAAACATCTAAAAGTCGTATGAATGCTGAAAAGGCGAAGAATTTTCGTCAAAATTTGAAAGTCTAGCCCTCTGTCCTCTCTACCTACCCCGACAAGGAAATGGCGTGACGGTATGTATGCATGTAAATATAAACAATACATCAACTAACTGACTTAACCCGTGACTTCGTTGTCGAGAGTCTTACTTAGTTATCTTCTAACTGTGATATAGTTGTAATTATATGATGAACAGCAGGGGGTTGCTTTATTTTTTCTAATTGACTATAATTGTTTTAAGTATTTAGCTTTAAAATTCAATAGAAATAAAAAAAAATCTTAGTTATGTGTTTCTTGTAAGACGGTAAATACAATTGTCGATTTTCTTATAAAGCTAATTAAATATTAAATTTTTCTCCACATGTTGATAAATCTTCGCTAGATGTGCCAACGTTTGTTTAATGTAACGTACGCCATCCTGAATAAATAATTAAGATTGTATTCGGTGCCGTATTTACGAATTGAGCTGTTTAGATCATCGCCACTCGCACACGGAATGACCTTGTTTAAGGGGGTATTCTCATTACATGGGCCGAAAAATCGACGATTTTTAAGATTTTTTTTTCAGTGAACTAATTATTTTTTGAAATTGTAATTTTTTTAGACATATTTATTTATCTTTTAAGAACATTTTTATTAAATTTCACATTAAAAAAAATTATATTTTTGTTATTAAGTCAGAAGTAAGGCCGCCCGTACATGGAGGGGGGTCCATTATGCACGTAATTGTAAGGTTGTTGTGCTGTTCTGAAAATTAAATAAAAATCGGTTTTACTAAAAAAATGAATCGATTGAAATAATTCTAGTACCGGCTATAGAGAGAGGTATAACAAAGAGAATAAGTACTTATTCATTAAAATCGATTAATTGATTTTGGAGTTTGTATTACGGAGAATAGTTTTAAAAAAGTGATTTTTCAGGAAACGTGTTGAAAGTTCCAAGTGCGATTTTTACACGAATTTAAGTAAATATTTTCAACTTACTGTTAATCAGCGATTCCAAGGCCATATAAACTTGTTAAAAAATACCCTTTTATACTTCTACACGACAAACTAAATATCAATTCATCATTCCGAGAAATCCTATTGCACGAGAATTCTTGAAAAATAAGGCTACTGCTAAAACAAAAGACGACCCGACAGCTGCGAAGCTCAGGTCATTTTTCAACCGGCGTGCGCTCGACTATAAATCCTCATAACTTTGCGAATTTTCAAGAGTTTTTAACATTTCTGACTGAAAATTATTTAGAAAGGTTTATAAAAAAATTAAATGAAAAAAAATAGATTTAAAAAAAATTCCAAATGAGAATACTCCCTTAATGAATTGTCTGTCTGAAATCGATATCTTCCACATCTCACTGCATAAATTGAGAATTCAACTCCTTAGTAAACTTTTTTAGGTAAACGTAGGTCATTTCACAGTGAAGCATGAGTTACATTGTAACTTTTGTTGTCATTATGCTTTATTTAAAATTTTATAAGTTAATATTTTTTTTTATGGAAGTGGGTTATACCTGTATCAAATGTAAAATTAAAATATAATTTAAAGTGCTACGAGCGCCATTTTTCCAGTCTGGTTCGCATTTTTGTTATCTGCTTAACCCTTGATATTTAAGCATAATGTGTTATACCTTATAACGCATCTAAATCTACGCGATTTGAAAAAAAAAGTGCGGACGTCGCATATGGCTCCCGATATTTTTTTTAACTAGTTCAAAAATTTAATTTGTACTCATATTTACCTCATTTACTTATATTTTACATTTGAGAACTTATTAACTTTTCACGTCAACAATGCCTGAAAAGCACTTCGGAATATCTGCGCCTTGAAGTGGGATCCCGCTTGTCTTTCGAGGACTATTGAAGACCTTTTTTGACCTGCTTTTTAATTGATTAATATGTTTTTTTTGTATATTCTATCATTTTTATCTTTTAATCTTTTATTTTGTATATTCTATCATTTTTATCTTTTATTTTTTGTTAATGGGTGTATTGTACCGTTTACTTATAAATAAATAAAGAAAAAAAATATGGTTTTGTAGCATAGACACTTATTCTAGCCACCACAAGGAAAATAAAAGCTTTTGCTATGAGGTGCTATCGAAAAATGCAGATATCTTGAAACGAGTAAATAAACATAAAAAATTACTATCCAAAATCAAAAGGAAAAAATAAGACAACTTAGGACATACGGGTATAATGCAAGAAGAAAAATATGAGATCTTTCAAGTATATTATGGGGAAAATTAAGGGCAGAAATGCAGAATAAAGACGTTTCTTCTGGTTGAAGAACCTTTGGGAGTAATTTCATATCCTCGATAAGAGCTGCGGCCTCAAATATGAAAATATCTATTATGTTATGATCGTAGCCTCCGAAATAAAAAGGAACTTTAAAGAACTTTAGGAACGGTTGTTCCTTAAAGGAGAGATGATGAGGATGGTTGTTGATAAATAAAAACTTGTCGAAATCGGAATATGCAAAGACGAATTTTATTGACAAACGTCGGTATTTATAATGTTTTGGACGTGTGCGGGAATGCGCACGAGATATATCGCTGTCTTGTTTTTGCGCTTACAATATGTTTACTGTCGATGCGTAGGTATCCTTTGTTTTGCGAGACAGCGCGGAAGATGTGGTGCTTTCTCCTTTCCTCATGGAACGCGGTCTCCGCTAGTAGTGAGTTGAATGACCGACCGCGTGGACTTTGTCCATTGTTTGTCTCGCATTGTTAAGGTGAGGCAAAGGTCGTCTCGTGGATTCAGTGACCGCACGTATAGTCGCTACAGAACAATAACTGATCCCTCGTACAATCTCCTTCAATATAACGCGCGAAGTACCAGTAATCTTTGTACAAAGTGGTATTTTCTTTAAAGTAAAGGACAATAAAGTATTCATATATTTGAATGTTTACATTCGAGGGAACGAGGCACGTGTTGAGATCCAAAACATCACATCTCTAGTAAAGCCTGAACATTCCAGCATACATTTTGAAGTTACAAACAGGGGACAATTCTTCATTAGAATGGGTGACTGGTTGGCGATCTTGCAAATTAAAGCGAGCTTCCGTATTCGTAATTCCGTCCACGGTTCGGAATAATATTTCAATTGATAGGAAAAATATATGACAGTCACTGAATTTAGCGAGCTTTCAACGAACGCCGCTGTGCTGAAATGTGAACTGAATGCTCAATTCAAATTAGTCGACTCGCCCTTTTCATCTAAAAGTAATGGTAGCATCGAGGTAGGGTTCATTATACCGGAAATTATGAAACCGGTATTCTAGTTATATGTACACGTATATACCACACCATTTCCCTGCTGAGCTAAGCAGAGAAGACAAAGCGTTAGATTTCCTGTATAAACACACATATTTCGCCTCTTCCACGTCCATAGACATTCTCATAAAGCTTTTACATTTTCCCTTACTTCTTATTATATATTTTCTTTGTTCAAAATATAATTAATTAGATTCAACCATACTTTCCTTGATCTTTCACTCACACACCTTCCACTGACATTTGCATCAAATATCTGTTTTGTTAATATTTGTTCATTCATTCGTTCCATCAATATTATATTTGTTTTGTTAGTATTTCTTCATTCATTCGTTCCATCAATATTATATTTGTTTTGTAAGTATTTCTTCATTCATTCGTTCCATCAATATTATATTTGTTTTGTTAATATTTCTTCATTTATTCATCTCATCATTATTATATTTGTTTTGTTAGTATTTTTTCATTCATTCATCCCATCAATATTATATTTCTTTTGTTAGTATTTCTTCATTCATTCATGCCATCAATATTATATTTGTTTTGTTAGTATTTCTTCATTCATTCGTTCCACCAATATTATATTTGTTTTGTTAGTATTTCTTCCTTCATTCATCCCATCAATATTATATTTGTTTTGTTAGTATTTCTTCATTCATTCATCCCATCAATATTATATTTGATTTGTTAGTATTTCTTCGTTCATTCATCCCATCAATATTATATTTGTTTTGTTAGTATTTCTTCATTCATTCGTTCCATCAATATTATGTTATATTTGTTTTGTTAGTATTTTTCTTCAAAAACCCTTTTGTTTATTAGTTAGTATTTTTCATAGGTTTTATAGGAAATAATAGTGTCGCAAAAAATTGTATCTTCAATTTTAATTATCATTAAGTCTTTATTTATTAGGGTACTTTTTATACTCGTACTTAGCGCCTGTATTCAAACTGATGACCATTCTAGTCTAGACATTGCTGGCAACGCAAAGCAATGAAATTACAAACATCGATAATCATTTCATTTGGTATTTGGACACATTATTTTTCAATGGCTAATCGTCATTCATCAATGGTTTCAGGTTTTTTAGCATAAGCTTTATTCTTGACAAATTTCCAAAAGAAAAAGTTTACTACCGCGTTTTCGTACTTCTAGTAGTACTTCTACCGCGTGTTCATACTTCCAGTAGCACTTCAAAATAAACTTTCTTTGTTCAAAACTTAGTCTGGTTTCAGACATTATTTCGCAACGGTTAAATCTAAAACAAAAAAAAATCAGCAAGCTACCAGCTAATAAAGTGTGAACACATTTTTTTGCGACACTCTGTATATAATAATAAGTCATGGAGATGAATTTCTCTGCTTAATTTGGAGAAAAAAAAAAGTAAACACTCATATACTCAATTTTCAACACATAACTTAAGTTAAGACATGAATATGCGGAGGGAGGTTGTATATACGAGTAAATCCTGTACCAACCTTATTTTTTTAAACCAAACTAATTATACACATTTTTCTAAACGATTAAGTTAAATATTTATTAAAAATAATGATTTTTTTATAAAATCACATTATGATAATTCATCCAATACATTTTTCTTAAATATTGCTGTGTCCGGTTTATTAATAACAAAAACTAAGCGATGACAACCCTGCACCCTGAAAATGTTGTTATGGAATTTTCGCACTTCTGAAACATATGTGTAACGCACACTTGTAAACCTCGTGACGCGCCTTAATGTCCAAACTCGACCATAAAAAAATAAACTCATATTCCAGGAAAGATCTTAAGAGTCCAGCATTTGTTTATTTTTAAAACCTAAAAATATTTCCTAAACATTGTAAACAAAAACAGATTCTTTAACATCACAAACGGTAACAATCTCTACATTTATTCTAAAATATAAATTTTATTTTATTCAACAAAATGGTTTTTAATCTACGTGTTAATTTAATATGCTTTCTTATTTGTTATCAAATGTCTTTTGACCATTGATGGGCTCAGAAGATGTTCCTGAAATCACACTAGAAGAGTTGCAACATGCCCTAAATAAAATGAAAAACAGAAAAGCTCTAGACAATGATGGTTTAGGAGAGATGATGAGGATGGTTTGTTGATAAATAAAACTTGTTTAGATCGCAATGCGGAAAGAGAAATTTAATTGATAGACGTAGGTATTAATACTATTCTTGAATGTGTGCGGGAATGCGCGCAAGATATACCGCCGTCTCGTATCTGCATTCACAATACGCTTCTTGCCGCGTGTAGGTAACATTCTGTTTTGGGATTTGGCGCGACAGATGTGTTGCCTTCTCGCTCTAGCATGGAATGCGCTCCACGCCTGATAGTGAGTTGAATGACCGGCGTGTGGACCTTGCACTTGTTTGTTTCAAATTTTTAAGGTATGCATAGGTCGTTTCGCCGGTCATTGACCGCGCATACAAACGCCACAATGGTATACCCATCGAAGCAACAAAACTGGGAGGAGAACCTTTGCAGATACGTGTTGTATGTCTTTTTAATAAGTGTCTGGAGGAAGGAAAAATACCGGAGAGCTGGAATAATGCCAATATTGTTCTCCTACATAAAAAAGGTGACCACAAGAGGCTGGAGAATTACAGACCGATTAACTTACTATCACAAATCTATAAATTTTTCACTAAAATCCTTACAAATAGACTCTCTAGTCAATTAGATTCATATCAACCACGAGAACAAGCAGGATTTAGACAAGGATATAGTACAAACGACCATTTTCAAACGCTAAAGAATGTTATTCAAAAGCATAGCGAATACAAAATCCCATTAACACTCGTATTTATAGATTTCGAAAAAGTGTTTGATACAATAGAACATTGGGCTGTATTCAAAAGCCTTGAAAATTGTCGAGTTGACTATCGATACTCGCAGCTTCTTAAACAGGTTTATGAAAATGCTACTTCCACTATACAACTTCAAAAAATGTCTGAAAAAGGCAAAATACATTGAGGCGTTAGGCAAGGCAATACAATTTCACCAAAAGCTTTTCACCCTAGTGATGGAGGATGTATTTAGGGAATTGGGCTGAACCGACAGGGGCGTTAATATAAATGGGGAGTATTTGAGTGACTTTCCGTTTGCAGTTGATATTGTACTCCTTGCTAACGACGAAAATGACATTGCTGAAATGCTCAATGACATTAGTAGAGCTTCATCACAAGTGGGCCTGAAAATAAATTACAGCAAAACAAAGATCGTGAGCAACACAGGTCAGACAACACCTGGCACAGTCAAGGAAAAGACAATAGAGAAGGTTTCTTCTTATGTATATCTGGCATATACAACAAGACTGGGTAAGGAGAATCAAGATGCTGAAATTAAGAGAAGACGAGGCCAAGCCTGGGCTGCATTTGTAAAACTGTCATTTATTCTAAAATCTCCAAAATATTTTTAAAAATACGTATTCGACTCATGTGTTCTTCGTGTGCTAACATATGGGCTGGAAACATCGGTGCTGAATAAACAGATTATGCACAAGCTCATGGTGACGCAGAGGGCCATGGAGAGAAGAATGTTAAATATCTCTCTGAGGGATAGGAGAACCAATGAATGGATAAGGCAGCAAACCAAAGTAGCTGATGTCGCCGAAAGAGTCACCATTCAGAAGTGGAACTGCGCGGGACACATTGCCAGATGCACAGATGATAGATGGACCCAGAGAGTGCTAGAGTGGCGCCCAAGATAGGGAAGAAGTGTGGGCCGTCTTCAGACTGCATTAGAAGAGTGACCGGGAGCAACTGGAAACGATGTGCCCAAGAAAGAGAGGAATGGAGAAGGAGAGGGGAGGACTATGTTCAACTTTGGACGGAGACGGGCTGATGATAATGATGATGTATTTTGACCATATTATAAATAAAATATTTTAATTGATTTCTGCGCGTCGTTAAAATTTGCAGTGAGCATATATTTTTTTATATTAAATGTGCAATTTGTTATATACACGTTATATTAAACTTGGCTTACTTTAAATATTTAAACTTTTACCTAAACGTTCTTAACAATGACAAATTATTTAACACGATAAAGGATTATAGCCTCGAGAGTTATTCTGAAAAATTAAGATTATTTTAACTAACATTTCTTTAACGTTTCTCGCCATGTTTTCATGTTTGCTGATGAAAAGTCTCTTCACCACATAATAAATAAAATGTTATAATAGATATTTGTCCCGTTGTTCAAATTTGCACCATGAGCATAAAACTATTTATTTTAAATGTAAATGTAGGTGATATAGTATGTAAACGACATCTACCGAAATCGGGTCATAATATTTTGTTTCAAAGTGTTATACTAGTACTCGTATACATAGTTTAAAATGTCTTCTTTTTCCGTTCCGTTTTCTAAATGTCATGATTATGTGACTTCTGTTTATTTTAACTACAACCTTTAGGTGACACGATTTTGGAAGTATTTAACGGGCAGAAACAAAATGCGAAACATTGTCATTTAAATCGTTTTTTTAGGTAGATGCTACAAATAGTATTCCATGAACCGCAAAGCGCAACAACGTATCTATGATCCAATAATTAGAGATAACAGAAAGACTTTCGACAATATGCAGAAAAATATTCCTAACATACTTTGGTCATGTTGCTAGAAAGAATGATGACAGTCTGGAGAGCTGGTGATTGTGAAGAAAGTTGGGAGAAGGCGAGCGAGAGGAAGATGTTCCATGGGGTTAATGGATCAAATAAAGGAGTAGTAGATATGGAGGCACGAGCAGAGGACCACAATGTTGAGCATACGACGATGAAAAACAAAATAGGTTTGAGAAAAAAAAAACGGATAATTTTTTTTTACAATTTGGATAAAAGCAGACGGTATCAAAACTTTTTGTAACATAGTCGAATTTTACTTTTAGATAAGAATACCTACTTTTAATTCATTTAACCCGTTTTTTATTGTCTATGAGAAATCTCATCCGATTGAATAATTTCTGCTGTTACAATGGTTCATTTGTTTTGATATACTGATATGTAATTTAAAATTTATAAAAAAATACTTGGTTACTACATAGACACACGTGTTTCGACCTTTTATTCCGAGGCTATCATCAAAGCAGAATGTTCTTTTTTTTACGAGTGCAATGTAAACTATTGATCCAAAGGAAATTATATAATATTGAACGAACTCTTCGACTTTATTTGATTATTTAATATTGTTTTAATTGCAACTAATGCCTTATGTATTTCTTATGATTCTCAAATCATCAATTTGCGTATTTTTCTTTATTTAGGGTTAAATTTCAACTCTGCATTCTTTAAAATAAAAATTTGTTTCTGTTGCATAGTTGACCAATCTAAATAGCTGTTTCTGTTACATAGTTGACCAATCTAAATAGTTGTTTCTGTTACATAGTTGACGAATCTAAATAGTTGTTTCTGTTACATAGTTGACCAATCTAAATAGTTGTTTCTGTTACATAGTTGACGAATCTAAATAGTTGTTTCTGTTACATAGTTGACCAATCTAAATAGTTGTTTCTGTTACATAGTTGACGAATCTAAATAGTTGTTTCTGTTACATAGTTGACCAATCTAAATAGTTGTTTCTGTTACATAGTTGACGAATCTAAATAGTTGTTTCTGTTACATAGTTGACCAATCTAAATAGTTGCTTTTGAATAGACCACCCTTTTGTTCTTGTTTCAGTTACTTATAAATCTCAGTGCATGCTAAAATACAACATTTATCAAGTTCCACAAAGTTGATACTGAAATCTTATCTGAAAAAATATCGATGAGTTGTTTTATATTTTTTCATCTCTACCATCTTCCTTCTGATATTTTAAAATACGAAAAAAATATTTAAAACGTCACTCGATATAAATAAGTAACTATAATATTAGTCTTACAAATATGCATTTCCATTGTGATGTCTCGAATGATATTTAGTTTAGAATGAATACCTCCGTGGCTTAATTGGTAAGACTCTTGGCTTCCACCCAAGGATTTCGGGTTCGATTTCAGATGGTATAAATAAAATACAAAAAGGGTCCCTATTCGGTAACAAATAATTAATATGTTAACAACACTTAAACACGCTAGATATGCACGAAATTTTAAAGCGCCTAATTATTGAAGAGTTTGTAACCAAATCTTGGATCTAAATTGCGGTAAAAATATATATTTGCAATTAAAGATTAATTTATCATATAAAAATATTGATATTTTACAAAAAGTCCTAAGGGTTGGATGCATCCGTATTATAGTGTTTAAATCAAGGTGTTTTATTGCTAAGGGAAGAATTCAATTTACTCACCTTTATGATTCAAATGGATGTGAGTTGCATTATATAATATGAGTACACCTGCATTGCCATTAAACGAATTATATAGTGGCGCACGATTCTTGTATAATATATCTTGATAGAGCGAAAATCGAAATATTAAACGGATAAACTTTTTATCATTGCTTTTAAAACAACACTTTTATTCAAATGTTACAAGCCTTATGAATATTAATTATGTATTTTATAATTTGAAATATTAAAATGTATTTTATTAATGGAAATTAGAAAAATTGTAATATTATATTTAAAGTGTTGAAGGACTCTAAATAATGTATATTATCTACCATGGCTCTGGTCTCGAATTTTCCAGATACAAAGAGTTTGTTTTCACGAACTACCTGACTAAACAGCCCAATTGTGATTAACTGTAAGAATAACATTTCCAATTCAATTCCATCCCATCGACACCAAAGTGATTATGGGGGACAAAATAAGTCCCCATTCAACACGATCTACACTAGAAGATTGAAATCTTCTTTTTCATTTTTTTTAATGCGATATCATGCTATGACGAAGAAGGAACTGCTCAGAGATGCTCTATCTCCGGTGGCGACACACTTGAGTATGAAAAGAATAGTGGTGACGAAGGACTTAAGGTCTAACTTCATAAGAAATGGAAAATGACTCGCAGTGCAGTAAATACACTTACAACGTGGCTTAAGGCTTGAAGTTCAAACAGTCTAGTAAGTTGCCAGTACTTTCGCAGAAAATTTCAAATGCATCTAAACTATTTTTTGACGCCACTAGATCAAAGTTGCCAAACGATCGAAAGATAAACCAAGATATTAGACTGACTGAAGATCCCTTCGGAAA
The DNA here is from genome assembly GCA_949825065.1 of Odontocerum albicorne. Lineage (NCBI taxonomy): Eukaryota > Metazoa > Arthropoda > Insecta > Trichoptera > Odontoceridae > Odontocerum > Odontocerum albicorne. The sequence goes on along the minus strand of OX463842.1, from coordinate 7,367,995 downwards.
TTATTGACTCCATTATCATCGCAATTCCACAAAATGTGATACCGATTAGTTTAGATGGCCGCAAAAATTATGATGAGGATTGATTTAGATGACCGTAAAAATTATGATGTGGATTGGTTTAGATGACCGCAAAAATTATGATGCGGATTGATTTAGATGACCGTAAAAATTATGATGCGGATTGATTTAGATGACCGTAAAAATTATGATGCCGATTGATTTAGATGACCGTAAAAATTATGATGTGGATTGATTTAGATGACCGTAAAAATTATGATGTGGATTGATTTAGATGACCGTAAAAATTATGATACGGATTGATTTAGATGACCGTAAAAATTATGATACGGATTGATTTAGATGACCGTAAAAATTATGATGTTGATTAATTTAGATGACCGTATGAATTATGATGTGGATTGTTTTAGATGACTGCAAAAATTATGATGCGGATTGATTTAGATGACCGTAAAAATTATGATGCGGATTGATTTAGATGACCGTAAAAATTATGATGTGGATTGGTTTAGATGACCGCAAAAATTATGATGCGGGTTGATTTAGATGACCGTAAAAATTATGATGCGGATTGATTTAGATGACCGTAAAAATTATGATGTGGATTGGTTTAGATGACCGCAAAAATTATGATGCGGATTGATTTAGATGACCGTAAAAATTATGATATGGATTGATTTAGATGACCGTAAAAATTATGATGTGGATTGGTTTACATGACCGCAAAAATTATGATGCGGGTTGATTTAGATGACCGTAAAAATTATGATGTGGATTGGTTTAGATGACCGTAAAAATTATGATGTGGATTGGTTTAGATGAACGCAAAAATTACCTTGCGGATTGGTTTAGATGACCGCAGGAATTGTGATGCGGATTGATTTAGATAACCGTAAAAATTATAATGTGGATTGGTTTAGATGACCGCAAAAATTATGATGCGGATGGATTTAGATGACCGTAAAAATTATGACTCGAATTGATTTAGATGACCGCAAAAATTATGATGTGGATTGGTTTAGATGACCGTAAACATTATGATACGGATTGATTTAGATGACCGTAAAAATTATGACACGGGTTGATTTAGATGACCGTAAAAATTATGATGTGGATTGGTTTAGATGACCGCAAAAATTATGATGCGGATTGATTTAGATGACCGTCAAAATTATGATGTGGGTTGATTTAGATGATCCTAAAAATTATGATACGGATTGGTTAAGATGACCGTTAAAAATATGATACGGATTGATTTAGATGACCGTAAAAATTATGACGCGAATTGATTCAGATGACCGTAAAAAATATGATACGGATTGATTTAGATGACCGTAAAAATTATGATGCGGATTGATTTAGATAACCGTAAAAAATATAATGTGAATTAGTTTAGATGACCGCAAAAATTATGATGCGGATTGATTTAGATGACCGCAAAAATTACGATGCGGATTGGTTTAGATGACCGCAACAATTATGATGCGGATTGGTTTAGATGACCCTAAAAAATATGATGCGAATCGATTTAGATGACTGCAAAAATAACAACAGGGCAAAGTTAACGCTCATAAGTTGGCCATTAAAGCACCCATGATTGGAGAGAAACATATATTCTACAAATAAAACGCTGCTCTCACATCGCTGCTTTGTAGAAAATGTAACTCAATTATCAGTGAATTTATGTAAAAAATCTCTTCTATAATTGAACGACTGATATGAATAACGACATGCAAGGCAGTGTCAAAAAAATAATGAAGATTTTTTTGTGAGATACAGAAGCTGGTCAATGAAACTTTAGTTCAAGTTGTTTCAAATGATAAAACATTAAACATTTAGCATAAGCAGCAATTAATAAAAACCTACCATCTTCAGAGCAAACTACTCAAGTGAGGGAGGTAACATTAATTAAATAAATACTAAGGGCTCAGGTCCTAGTCACTATTAGGCCCAATCCCGTATTGGAGCTGCGCCCTGTACGTAAAAAAAAACATTAAATAATGCTTAGTAATTAAAAAAAAAGGTAACACTATGTAAGATATAGAAATACTCGTATGTTAAAAGTTATTTTATTAACAATTTAGTCTTCTCCCTGGCTCCTTCCCAACTCAACAACTATTTTGAGAGCGGATTGAGCTATATACGAGTCTTCTTCTCCCTGGCTCCATCCCAACTCATTGTCTGCGAAGACTGTTGGGGTCAGCTCTCATCGTCCTCAGGTTGTATGCACTTCTGTCCCGGACTACGTCCCCCAGGCCGTGCCTCTGCATCAGGTTATCTTTTTGCACCACCCATGAATTCTTTGGTCTTCCTCTGGTTGTTATTCGAGGAAAATCCATGGAGATTGGCTGGTTCACAATGTGATCGGGTGATCTGCGTCCAACGTGCCCAACGTGTTGTTTATTAACAATTTAGTAATATGTAAAAACACATTTATATTATATAAGATAATAAAAATAGAAAATAATCTTAATCTAGTGTTTCTCTGGCAGATATTATATATTACGATTAGGTAAGCAGTTTCTATATTTCAAGTTGTGTATATATTTGAGTATTGTAAGTCAATACATAAATGATATTGAAATATTTAAAAAAAATATTTTCCCTATTGTAATAGAAAACTCGTTCAAAATACTGACATCTGCAGTGGATTGTCAATGTTGTTTAATGTCATGATGGATACTTGCCAGCAGGAATATTTGAAACAATTATTTATGAAACAATATAGAGTTCTTTCTCATTGAATGGTCATTTTTGAAATAGCTGCTAGACGAACTTCAACAAACAGTTAAATAATAATATTTTGCTACATTTGTATAAGAATAATTTACATATGTTGTTTATAGTTAAAGTATTAACGTTGTGGAGGTTTAAAGACATTGTAATTAATTTTTATCAAACACTGTTTATTCCACTTTTTTGTGACGGTATAACCTTACCGGTTTCAAGGCTTTCAACTCATCTTCAGGGGAGCACAAAAAATACTATATACTGTTCGAACTGGTACCGATATACACGCTTCAACGGATGGGGGCTGAGGGGTGAGGGAGACATGGGACGGTTTCCATTTTTCTTACAGCACTGGTTAAAATATATTTTAAAAGACAACATTCTATCTTTAAGTTTGAACTTTTGATATATTTTTGCCTTTTTTGCCGTTCTGGCATTTACTATGATTTTTATAGTTAAGGCATTAACGTTGTGGAGGTTAAAAGACATTGTAATTTGTTTTTATCAATCACTGTTTATCCACTTTTTTGTTTTAGGAGTAAGTTTAAGTAAACTAAAAATGTTTTGTGCTGGTAAAGGTATGCAGATGACATTCTTTGTGTTTGGACGGGTACCGATAGACAATTACACCATTTTTTTAAATATTTAAATTCTAATGGGAAAGGCAAAAATGATCCCAAAAATCTCTCCGCACTTGGCCGAAATCGTCCCATGCCTCCCTCATCCCTCAGCCCCCAACCGTTGAAGCGTGTATATCGGTACCAGTTCGAACAGCATTTAGTATTGTTTGTGCTCCCCTGAAGATAAGGTGAAAACCTTGCAACCGATAGGGTTATACCGTTACAAAAAAGTGGAATAAACAGTGTTTGATAAAAATAAATTACAATAATTTACATGTAAAACATGTGATTACATTACATTCGATGAAAACTGTACATGTTTTTTTTCTTATAAGCAATACACAATGTACATCATTACTTATTTCGTTTAGTTTAATATAATTAAGGAGGGAAAATTGTAGGCTTATTGTAGTAGTATTGTAATTGTTATAAATCTCAGGCTGCCAATAGTCAAGGTCTAATAAAACGCTGACAAACAGAATGGTTTCCCAATTTTCAAAGGGCTTTCACCCTCTTGTGACATAATATCTTTTATATACGTCATAGTTATTCCATTCTCACTTCAACAGATATTGAATTTCTTGATATATTCCAAAATCATGTAAAAGAAATAACTTAAAAAATATTACTGTAAATTCCCTTGAATGTGAGTTTGGTGTATTTTTTATGTCAGTCTGTGAAGAGTCCTTGAAAAAGAGGTAGAATGAGAAGAAAAAACACCAGCTAATTCCTAAACAAGTATGGGACAAAAATTGCACTGACATCAGGCGCTATATCTGAAGGATACCCAAATTGGTCCAATGTTAAGATTGACAACACGTAAACGATAATACGCAACACGTAAAACATGTTATAAAAGTTGTAAAAATATTGAAAACATGTTAATGATTAAGGTTCAAATTACAAGATTAATTCTAACCTTAAAATTTAGTGAGCTATATCCAGACCCAGAATTCATATATGTTAAGTTCCAAACTTTAAAGTGAGATAGTAAAACCAATATATCACTTTATGAAGTTATGACAAATGTTTACTTCATCTACCTTTAAATACTAATTTCTTCAGTAAAAAAAAAGGAATATTTAGTGTTAAGGTCAGACTATGAATCCAGGCCGTAATCTTAGACAAGGAAAAAAATCAGAAACATATTTTCTCTCTGACGACCTCCATGGCCTTGTTGGTCAGACGCTTATCTCCCAGCCCAGAGGCTGCAGGTTCGATTCCCGCTGGAACCCTTAATTTTTAATAAAGGATTCCTGAAGGGTGATCTTAAGGCTTATTTAATACTTTCTTGGTTGGTTAGAGGATATTACCGCGTGGCAATAAGCCAGTCAGGTAGTATTGTATACAACGGAAGTGTAATACAACTATTTTTTATGTTTGTAGGAACTACGGTCGTCGCTGAATATTGTCAACACACACGGTCAACGACCGACGAAACGACCTTTGGATATGTCCAAAGGTCGCATACCAAAACATTGAAATTGTTTACCCACAAATACTATTTACGATACATTCCACAGTAGAAAGAGAACGCATCACGCTGTCTCGCCGTTTTCGCCAACGAATTGTCTACCCACAATATTATTTGCGATGTCTGCAATATTTCAATCGACCATTTCTGCACGCACAGAAGCGAGATAAAAATATATTGCGGGCGCACTCCCGCGCCCATTCTGAAATGTATAAATACCCACTTACCGATAAATAAAGCATTATTAATTATTATTCATTGATTCATTCACTTTCTCTTTCCGCATTGCTAATTGACGTATTTTATTTATTTACCAACAACTACTATCATCATCTCGTCCTTCAAGGACATTCCGCTAAATGTTTAATATTTGATTTTGATCAAGTTATTATTTAATGATTTAACCACCCGTTAATTAAACTTATACATTTTTGACATTCTAATTTCCGTTCGTTGATTTATATTGAGTAGGATAAATTGATTACACGATTCCGATTTTTATATTTTCGTTTTTTTTTTTCAAGACAGGAGAAGGGGTTATTACTTTAGAAAGCGAAAGCAATCGCTCATTTAAAAATAATTGAAAAATATAAAAAGCTTTTTTGCTCGTTTCCAAAAGTGTTTAAAAAATGTTTACCTTAATGTGGTGGGCTTTTGAACTAGTGCTCCAAATGCCAAAATACCTCGTGCTGGCTCTGCTGCTATAGAACGCTGGAAACTAGAACAAGTAAAAAACAACGTATTACATTTTAGTTAATTCCTAGAACAACCCTTACAATCCATTTTGTATCACGCTATGAAGATTCATTGAATATTGAAACACTCGTGACCCAATCCCATTTCTAAAATCTGGTTGCATCAAAGTATCGGGTTGTTGCATTTTAAAATAGTGTTAAGGGTGAGTGCCCTCCTCAGGCATTTACCCTGTGAAGGCCTAAACTGACCCAGATTCTGAGGTGAGGCTGATATTGATTAATTGCATTCTACTCGCAACACACAACCATTTTAGTCCAACTTCTTTAGAAGATTTTCTTTTATCAGAACGATGAAAAAACTGGCACCGTCTTGTAGGGTTAAATATTTTAAGACTTGAACTGTTTTTAAGGGAACAAATTATTTTTAAATTTCATTGAAATGTAAAAATACTACAAAAAATCTTATTTGAAGTGAAAAACCTGTTTTGCTTGATAAATCAATGTCAACTTGTATGATATACGCTGGGCCACAATTATAACTGCCAGACGTAATTATTGTAGTTCAACTCTGTTTTATTTATTTTTTGAATTTTGGGCAACTTGGATCGATTTTTTATTTGTTTTAAAATTTCCAACCGAATCAAAACCCGATGGTGTATTCAATTATTTAAAATAAAAAGAATACGTGCCATTTCGGTTAACATGCTATCTGCTTCAAAATATTTGAGACATGACGGCGTGAGTATCTTAAGGAAGACAACACTTGTTGGGAGTTCATATAAAAAATTATGACTACTCGTATATACGAGTATGAACACTGCAACTCCACTCCACCAAAAACGTAATGTGTTGATATCAGATATCGGAAGAGAAGACGAACTACAAAGGCTTCTTTGTAGTTCGTCTTTCCTTAATATCTTCACTGTAGTTCCCTTACGAAATATGTTTCTCTAAACATATGCAGATGCGAGGATGTTCCTAATCCTCCATTAGTAACTTCACTGTAGTTACGTTACGAAATATGTATAACTAAACATATGCAGATGTTCCTACTCGTAATCTTTCCGTAACATCTTCACTGTAGTTCCTTTACGAAATATGTTTCTCTAAACATATGCAGATGTGAGAATGTTCCTAATCCTCTATTAGTAACTTCACTGTAGTTCCCTTACAAAATATGTTTATCTAAACATATGCAGATGTGAAGATGTTCCTAATCCTCCATTAGTAACTTCATTGTAGTTCCCTTACGAAATATGTGTAACTAAACATATGCAGATGTGAAGATGTTCCTAATCCTCCATTAGTAACTTCACTGTAGTTCCCTTACGTAATATGTATAACTAAACATATGCAGATGTGAAGATGTTCCTAATCCCCCATTAGTAACTTCACTGTAGTTCCCTTACGAAATATGTGTAACTAAACATATGCAGATGTGAAGATGTTCCTAATCCTCCATTAGTAACTTCACTGTAGTTCCCTTACGAAATATGTATAACTAAACATATGCAGATGTGAAGATGTTCCTAATCCCCCATTAGTAACTTCACTGTAGTTCTCTTACGAAATATGTATAACTAAACATATGCAGATGTTCCTAATCTTCCTTATTAACTTCACTTCAGTTCTTTTACCAAATATGTTTATCTAAATATATGCAGATGTGAGGATGTTCCTAATCCTCCCTTAGTAACTTCACTGTAGTTCCCTTACGAAATATGTATAACTACACATACGAGTATGTAGATGTTTCTAATCTTCCCTTATTAACTTCACTGTAGTTTCTTTACGAAATATGTTAACCTAAACATATGCAGATGTGAGGATGTTCCTAATTGTCCCTTAGTAACTTCACTGTAGTTCCCTTATGAAATATGTATAACTAAACATATGCAGATGTTCCTAATCTTCCCTTATTAACTTCACTGTAGTTCCTTTACGAAATATGTTTATCTAAACACATGCAGATGTGAAAATGTTCCTAATCTTATGTTTGCAGCTAAAAATGTTCCATTCTTTACATCCATATTTTTTTGTGTAATAATTGTTAAATGTCGATGATAGTGGGCTTTATTCCGAGTAATCCCGAGTAAAATCGCCCATGGTGAGAATCTGCTCAATAAACAGTGCTTATTCATTTTTTTAAAGAACATATATGACAAAAGTTATAAGTCAAAATTATGCTAAAACCTCTACAATTTTAATGCCTTTACTATAAATAATATATGTTATAAGTTTCCTTTTATCCCCGAAAACTAAACGAAAAAATGCCTTTTATTCGAGGACAGTAGCTTAGTCCGACGTTCAAACCAGCTATCTTCCGCACAGAAGTCTAGCACGTTACTGCGTGACCATGCACCTTGTCTTTTTTTTATCATAAATAACAGAATTCTCTTTTATTGATGCATTTAATATGGTTCAGTAGAGGCAAGAATATAATAGAAGGTCACGAAGTCTTGATAAAGAAGCTTAAAGCTTAAGCAGTCAAATGAATGGTTATAAAGCCTTCACTACACAGTTACCCCTATATTTAAGTTTGCTACTTGTAGTATATAACTGATAAAAATATTTTTATCCAAAGAAGGTGAAAAGTTCAATGGAGATTGTAATTTATTTTATCAAACACTGTTTATTCCACTAGTTCTATAAACAGTGTTTGATAAAATAAATGTATTTAAACCTCCACAACGTCTTAACTATAAACAATATATAAAATGGAGATATTGAGTCTCGGTGTATATTCAAAATGTCAAAGTCAAAACGAAAGATTAACCGTATTTATAATTAACTTAAATAATAATAACGAACGCAGTTTGTCAATTGATAATTTATAATCCAACAATAAATTAAAGTCTGACAAACTATTGGTATACCCGTTGAAAACTGTGAAAAAAACACGGGATGTAAATTGACTTTTGAACCTGAAAGGTTGAAAAATGAAAACTGCTGAAAAAGTTATAATAACAAATGTTTGTTTTAAAGCTTTGACATTCCGAAAAATCTGGATTGCTTAACAACTCCATCAAAAGTTGAGAAAACTTACGCCAAGGTTCATTTTTATCTTCAAATAGAACAATACTTGCAATATTTTAATGTTTTGTCATCACTCAGATGTAAAATTGATAGAATGTTCAGTATTCATCAAACCACAGTTTTCAAATCTGTTTTCACTCTAGTTGTCATGACGGCAAACTTCCAGTCTTCTTTCAAAATGTTAACGAAAGTCACGTATTTTGGCTCTGTACTTCTTCAGTACGACTCATTACTACATTAAGTACTCATTGACTTCATCTTCAGTCTCGTGATATTGTTGCACTTGTCGAAAATCACGCATTCGTCGAGTTTCCGCAGCGCGACACTCACTAGCTTATTTTCAGTCTCTAGCTTTTGTTGAACTTGTCGTAAATCACGCATTCGTCAAATTTACGCAGTGCGACACTCACTAGCTTCTTTTCAATATCTTGATGTTGTTGCACTTGTCGAAAATCATGCATTAGTCGAGCTTCCGCAGTGTGACACTCACTTGCTTTATTTCAGAATGCCTTTTTGTTGCGCTTGTTGAAAAATTTGCTTTTGTTCAGCACTAACAGCCTGATACTTATTGGCTTCCACTGCTTTATGTCTCTCACACTGTTGTCTCCGACGTTTGCACTTTGCTCTTCTTTCGTTTAGATCTATGTCTATATTATTTAACTAAATCACATGACAATAATTAAAGACAACAATTATAATAACAAAACAAAATCGATACTATGATAGTATTAATTTAAATCTCAATAAATATTAAACCTTTTATATATTTCTTGATAATTATTACTATTACATTAATATTAATTAGTTTTTTAATAAATTGTTAACAAGTATATGGAACAATATTTAAAAAAAAGATAAACGTTTATGAAAAATTGTAGAAAAACTATATTTTAACACATGGTACACTAAGAGTGTATACTTTTCATCTTAGATATGTGTATCAACAAATGAAAGAAAAAATGTTCCCAAATTCGTGAGGGAGACATAAGATAACGATGTTGCGCTAAGATTCTTCTAACACAAAATAATAAAAACCTTACTCAACTAATTTTACGTTGGAAAGTAATAATAATTAATTGATATGAAAAAACATGTTTTAGAAATATTGGAAATCTACGGTACTATTGTAGAAAAACTGGATAAATGAGGTGTTTGTAGTAAAAATTGGTTTTAATTTTTATTTATTGATTTTCAAAGTACTACAAGCTTTATGGAGATTGTTCTAATAGTAATAACTTTGCAACAGAAAAAAATTGTTAAGGCAATTCGCCCTGCTGAGAGCACTTTGTGTTGAGAAAATTTATTCTCGTATAAAAACAAATTCTCGTAATATTTCAAAGTCGTAAATAAAACCTTCGCAGACCAAAAAGTGTAAAATAACTTCAAACAATAGGGAGGAAACTACCACCGATGTTGCTTTTAAAAGTGTTTAGATATATAATAACACCTTGAGGAAACATGTAGCTGAAAAATTGTTTAATTAGCTGTAAAAGATTCAAGAAGAAGATATGGTTTTATGTTAACTGCATAGTTTCAGTTACAGGTTTTGAACTGAAACTAGTATGTTTCAAACTGAAAAACTGGTTTGAGCTTAAACTTGATGGAATTCAATATTAGAATATTTACCAAAAAAAAAATACTAATTTCTTTAATTACAATTTATCGCCGCGTCCCGTGTTTTTTCCTTTCATTTCTCGAGGTTCTATTCATGCGAAATGATCTTGATTCGATAAAAGAGCAATATTTGTCTAACTGGTGTCTTGGTTTATTGGAAGTGTGCTTGAATAGAGCCTCGGAACAGGAGGGCATACACACGTGTCGCAATAATAGAGTTTAAAGACAAAATAATTTATTTCAAATACTGAGCATTTGCTTACGTATTTGACTGTTTGGCAAATTATTCATATTCAATGAAGATCTTATTAATGGGAAAACTAAGTTCTCGTTACCAGGTGTTTAGTTATATTTTTTACGCCTAGTTTTTATGACTTTTTGATTATCTTTAATATTTGTTTAGATTATTTGACTGTTATTTATATTATATAATCCATCTTTATTTGTTTGCTTCTGTGTTTTTCATCTGGTCTCTTCCAATATATAGATTACATTAAAGAGCAGTTACTTTTTATTTAAGTAGTCAATTATTCCGCGTGTTTTTCTAAAGATTTGAGCATACACAGTTTTTTAATCCAATAAAAGTAAAATTCCTCGGATTTGACGCAGTTAAATATAAACCTGGCAACAAACGGAACAAAACTTCAATAGCTAAATATTTAACTATTGCAGTTAGTTACCTTCCCCACATAATAATACCTTTGTTGTTCATCGCAACCAGCGTTTGCTGAGGTTTTAACTGAAAATAACACTTAAAGGTTAAATTTTATAAAAGTGTTGTAGAAGAAAACAAGTTATTGTGTTATTAACGTTTGGTTTCATTTAAAAAAATAGGAACATGCATAACTTTTTTTTAAATATTGAGTAAATCTAAATAAATTGTATAAGTCTTTCCTTTTATACTGGATAATTTGACGGATTTGTTGGTAAGGAAAAATCACTGACAAATAACCAAATAGTACATTAGAAAGGCCGTAAGTGAAACTTAACATCGACCATTCAGAAGTTTGAACACCGTAAGACACAGCTTGTATTGAACGCTGCAGCATATTAAATAATGGCATGAAAACAATATGGTATATGGTTCATTGACGAGCTTTCGGGTGAACCACTGGACTAGGCACGAAACTCAGAGTTTGATATCGTGCGTGTTTAAAATACTACCATAGTGGATAGGCGACAATACTCGCACTCATCGAGCGTATACGAGTATTGTTACTGGACGAATTTATAAGCAGACTGGGATTTTTTTTTACTTTAAGTTTTTAAGTCCCATCGGGAATCGAACCATCTGACTATTACAAACCAAAACGATTATTTATTCTGAAATAAGCACAAAACTTAGTATCATAATTAAAATGAGCCTTAGAGTAACGAGTCAAAATTTTAACAAAATGTAATGTCCTCACATAGCAAAAATTTTACGAAATCGATGGAATCACAAGTTGTCATGGTATATCAAATTCGATAATTATATTTTCAGTCCTATCGCTTTTTCTACTGATCCAACATATTGTTTCTAAATGGCTACTGTCCAAAAAATTCAAAAAATCTTAAGAATAATAAAGGGCCAAGAGAATATCTATTTTACCATAAACAACGCACAAAAATAATATATACTTTAGTTCTTGACAATTCGCCTAATGATGGCACGTGTTTTTATTATATATTAATTAGTTGTTGTGTTATTTGTTAGGTAGATTTCGATAGAAATACTAAAAAGGGTCTAATGTCACAACTTCCGGAAAATTTCAACGCTCCTGATTCGATCATGATCAGAAGGCTCCGAAACTACCCTCCGTTAAAGTTTATCTTTATATTCATTTATTACCGGCATATAATCAAATGTTTCCAATAGAATGACGCAATTTGTTCAAGAGAAATGGTTGAGTACCTACAGGGTAGCATATTAAGGGAAATATCGTTTCCTTTCACATCGACGAAATTCAACTAAGTTTAGCTAAGTTTTTTTTAATTTGACTTAAAGGTTTTATTACAGTTGTTAGACGATTGACATTAATAACTAAACATTATAGTATAGCTGAGTTTCTTACTGAAATATATTATGAACACCTCGATGACCCTTGAAAGTTCTAACACCCCCTAACAATACTGTACAACTTAACGCCTCTTAATAATTATGCACATCTCAACACCTCTTCTCCGAAAGTTAAATGCCACCCGTTGGAAATAACTACTATAGACAAACATAAGTAGTGCTGAAAAAACTATTTGCTTCTGTTCAAAAAGGAAATAATAATAAAAATAAAGGGAAGACAGGGTCGAACAATATAAATCGGACCGGATTTCACATCCTGCCTTTCCACAAGAAGCAGCAATAAACCCTGGTTTCCACATTAGCTGTTAGTGCATGATGTTGCTATGGAACAGCCGCTAGTAATTTTTGGAACCGTTATTGCGTTGTGACTGTTCTGTGGATTTAGGGCTGAGCGGGTTCACAGTCGGAAGTTGACTTACCCTCTGGAGTTCGGATAATATCCGGTTACATCAGGGGCGAATCTTGGAAACTGTGCCAAAAACAGTTAGATAAATTGTGATGAGAGAATATTTATATGAGCAACGGTGTAACAATTTGATAAGTCGTTGCTTTTTTTACTATCTATTATATTATCGATTTAAAATTATAAAAATAAATTTTAATAATTTCAATCAGTGTATTAATATATTTATTTCTAAAACATAAAATAGTTATAATAATAAAAAGACCATTTATACAGCGTCATTTATAACGCAAATACGGTCTTATTCGAGATTCGAACCCACTTTTACTGACAGAGGAAAAAATTAAGGAAACTAATATATATATAGGTTCAATGTAAGAATAAGAAGGTCTCATGGACATCTTTCTGGTAGATTGGAAGAAATTGCCACATGACAGTAGTCCCACAGGGTTGTGCTATGTACAACGAACATATTATAGATGATTCGTTTGGGCGCTGCTAGAGCTCCCATATGTGAATTATTTAGTAATAATGGGTTCAAGTCCCGAGCTAGAGCGTCCTCGAGGAGGATTTGCTCTCTAAATGGTGCTATACAAAGTTTTCCTTTGGATTGGATTTCATAAATGTGCTGATTCAATGATAAGACGAACTGTATGCTGTATAACAGGCTCCCTTGTCTCACTAATTTTGATTTATTAGGTGCACTTTGATTAGGTGCTTCCCCACATGTGCATACGTTTAGATAACATTTAGGTAAGGAAATCTCAGAAAATTTACCAAAAAAACATGTATGACAAAGATATCTTTGTTAATCTTCCGATATGTGATATACACACATTAAACTTTAAGTAAAGTGTAGTGTACGTGTGTAGTATCCACGTATAATAAAATCGTTAATTTTAATAAAGTCTCCCCAATAAAAAAACAATTTAATTGGTATTTCGTTTAATTTCTACTATGGCTTTGTTGTTTTACAAACCATAAACATTTATATGCAATGTTGGAGGCATATATTGTATTCATTCGTGACAAATGGTTGATCCCTATATGTGTGACTGTAAAGATAAATAAGGAATAGACCACGTATAAATATTCGTTAATGAAAATTTTGTCTATTTTGTAAAATGGTTGAACAAGCTTGCAATAAACAACAAAGTATTCAAGAAAAATTATATGAAAAATTAATATAAAATGGTTATTTCTCAGTCTAAATTAAACATCATTAAATTCTGTTGACTGTCCAAATTTTGTATTTTGACTGACAGTTAAAATAATATCTTGTATGGGTTACGTCTTTATATATATAAGTGGTTTTAATCGTTACATCTTTTCTCGTCTGGTTATGTATAAATTAACAGTATTAAGTAGTTAAATATGCTAGTATTACTTTTTTGTTAAATAAAATACAACCTAGTAGACTTATTGCTGCGTGACTTCTCTTTCAACCAACTATTGTAGAAAGCTGTTTAAGACGTCTCAAGTGAAAGCTACAATTAAACCCTGTTTAAAAAATCATGGTTCCATCGAACCCACAATCATTGTTTAGATTTGTCTGGAATATAATTTGGACGTATGTTTGTTAAAGAAACACATCCCATATTTTAGCTATTTTAAGATATTTGGTATGTACTATTTTTATCCATGGAAAAGAAGGTATTTTAATTCGATATTTTAAATACACAAAATTGTTATTTTGGGTTGGATCTTTTTGCATGTTTGCCTCCATTTGATGAGCGCAATGCTTTTGTTTAAATTTCATTAATTGTGGCAATCTTTAGTTTTATGGTTAGAACTTATTTATTCGTGGTGATTCGGTGAGAAGAAACTTGTGTAAGGGGGAAAATGTACGTATAAAGGCAATGAAAGATTAACAAACATGTATATACTTATTATTATTATTATTTAGCCCTCTATTAACCTTTCCCTTCCTGTGCTAAAAAAATCCGCGCGTTCTTGAGCTGTGTATTCAATACACATCAATACTCGTATATGGTACATATGAAAATGAGCGATTTAAAATCGAAAAAATAAGAACACTCATAGCCAATCGCTTAAATTGATTAAATTTGGAGTCAAAAGTGATAATATTTCAAATTTAATTGCTAAAAACATGAAAAAAACATCGGCCGACATCCACAAAATGGGTGAAGAGACCACCTCAAACGAATGCCCGCAAGCTAGTGAAGCGAGATAAGTGAGCGAACTGAGATTATATTTCTTGCGTTCCCATATATCGAAATAGAGTGAGAGTGAAACGTGAATAGCGTCGCTTCCTCACCTATAGCGGTTTTTTAGAATGAATATACCTGCGTCACACACTGGCTCACGTTTGATTGTATTGGTGAATTTATTCCCGATTTTCACAAAATATCTCTGATGTGGCCGATAAGTGTGATTATTAATTTTATTTTTTCATTCAATGCGGAAATGTAGTACGGAAGAATGTCTAAAATCTGAAGCCAGTATTTGTTATATTTATAGAGATATTAAAGTATTTAGAAGCAATTCGTACTAGTTACACATCACAGGGAAGAAAGGGTTAAATAACAATTGGGCGGCCTAAAATCCAGGTGGTAATCTCTTCCAACCAACAAGATAAAAACAAATAAAGAAAGATACATGGTCGCAAATATTATTCAATCATTATTTATTTTCACAAAATTCATAAACAATAAACAAACAAATGTAAAAGTGAAGTATCCTCAATAAAGAGAAAAAGAAAGAGATGGTGAAAAAGAAAGAAAAATCAGGAATGAAACAAGTTACATTATTGACTTGAAATAAGGAGTTGTACAGTCAAAAACATTAAATTAAGGTTCACTGTACAAGAAAAATTAAGAATTACAGGACCACTTTTAAACTTGGTTTCAAAAAAATATTATACAAAATAATGGGATTCAAATACATGTTTTCAGTTAAGAATATCCTCAGTGAGATACAGGCAAAAGTCTAGTTTACTGGGGATACGACAAATCCTCCTCCGTGGTTGCTGTCCTAAGACTGGTTTGCAGCAATTTCAACTCTTCTCCTCCATTCCTCCCTGTCCTGTGCGGCTCTTTTTAAATCTATATATGTTGAGCAGCGCACGTCCACCAACAGGTCCTCCAGGTACTCTCGGCGTGGGCGTCCCCTAGAGCTTGTCCCCTCGGTCATACCCTCCATTATGGCATGCAAGAGGCCCTCTTGTCGTATTATATGACCGATCCATCTTGCACGCCTTTCGGACAGGATCCTGAGCAGGTGCCTTCCTCCTTCGATTCGTTGGAGAACCTCTTCATTTGTGATGCGGTCTCTCCAGGCAATTCCTAATAGTCTTCTATAGGACCACATCTCAAAAGCCTCTAGTCTTCGTCTATCTCTTTCGGATAGGCACCATGTCTCGCAGCCGTACATCAAGATACTCCATACATAGGTCTTGATGAGGAGTATTCTCAGTTTTAGGTCTATATTATTTGATTCTATTATTTTCGACATTTTATTAAATGCAAGTCTAGCCTGATGTATACGGCTGTCGACCTCGCTCTTGGACCGACCGTCCCATGTTATTTTGCTCCCGAGGTAGACAAACTCCTTGGTGTTCTTTAGTGGTTTACCCGACATCACTATTCTCATCTGGTGTTGCGCTCGGCCTTTTAATGGATCTGGGTTTGTTTTAATTTTGCGAAAAAACAACAGGTAATTTTAATGGATCTGGGTTTGTTACGACAAATGAAAGGTAACAAACCCAGATCAATTAAAATTGTATGTCCAAATTAAATTACCTGTTGTTTTTTCGCAAATTGTGTATATTTCTTGTCATGTGTAATAATAAATAAATAAATAAAAAGAAGAATATTGATAACATTTTAATAGTAAATATGGAAACGCCAATAGACGATACTAAAATAAATAAACTCGAACCGAACAATCTTCATATCCGCTAAAATGATGATTCACATCACTATTTTAGTGCAAACTTGGAACTGAAACACGGACTTAAAGATGTTAAATGTTTGTATAAATACTTGATTTTTGAAAAATAAGAAAGAATGAAAATGTGCGATAAAATATAGAACTAAGCAATTCAGGAGGAATATGAACTATGGTAAGTGTTCATGCTATAACCAGTATTAAAATAAATAGAGTATAATTAAGAATAAATTTACTGAAAAAAGTTTTTTTCTGTAGAAATAGAAGTAGGCTTTACAGAAGACAGAATGGATGGGTTTTTAGCAGAATGGTTCTTATTAGAAGAGATGATGATGATTTGTTGATAAATAATAAAACACGTTAGATCGCAATGCGGAAAAAGAGTCCGTTCAATTTTATTAGTAACGTAGGTATTTATATATTTTTAGAATGCGCGCGAGAATGCGCTCGCGATATGCCTGCGTCTCATTTCTGTAAATGCAAAAACGATTAATTGTTGTATGTAGGTAACAATCTATTTACGGAACCGGCGAGACAGCGTGGTGCGTTCTCTCTCTAGTATGGAGTGCGGTCCGCTCGGCTACGGGATGACTGGCCGGCGGGTGACCTTCGGACTTGTTTACTTAGATTTATCGAGGAATCCGAAGGTCATTTCATCGGTCATTGACCGTATGTATGAACGCCGAGTGGGCGACTGCCACAGGTTCATGGCGCTGGTGATAGACATTGAACGGCGAATATGAATGAGGATCACATGTGCCACCAATAAGGTGATCAGTGGCGCATTCCTCCGTGAAGCACAGAAGCGGAGTGAAACATGGGGATTTTTACACACTCCTACAGTTAGACTTAAATGTGTAAGGGCTTGAGTTATTCTCAATTTATTTGTACTTTTTGTTTCTTATTTTTCACAATGTTAATTTATATTCAATAATATTTGTGAGATTATTATTATATAATGAGTGAATTGAAATGGACATTGAACGATTGGAGCGATAGGGAACAAGGTAAACGGAGTACTCAATGTAATATAAAAGAACCGCAATATATCAACAGTAGCAAAACTAACAATATATAAATGTGTGTTGTTTACCACCTTGAAGTATGGTAGTGAAATTTAGATTAAGAATAAGTAACATTAAAATAAGATGAATGCTTTAGAGATGCGAACATTATGAAAGAAGACGCAATGAAGACATCAGGAATGAATGCATAAATAAAATGGATGTTTTAAGTGAGATGAAGTAAGGAGCTTTAAGATAGTTTGTGCATGTGATGAAATTAATGACGAAAGAATACAAGTCAGATGTGCAAGGTGTGCGTGTAAGTGCAAGGTGTGCGTGTAAGCCTAGAAAAAAATGACTTCATCAAATGCACCATATTTTAAATTAATATATGATCAACGGAAGATTGTGCATGACGAGATATATGAATGTGTAGGAAGCGAATGTTGTGTGCATGGATAGAAAGATTTGGAGATCTGCTTTATCTGCCTACCCCACAAGGGACACGACGTGATGATATTTATGTATGCATTATTATTATTATTTTACATTTAAACATTATTTAATCCACTTGAAAATATACTCGTATATTAAGCCCAACTAGTTTCAAGTCATATGCGACTCATCTTTATGTATATTCCAATAAAGATGAGTCGCATATAACTTGAAACTAGTTGGGTACAATACATAATTTCAAGTGGATTAAACAACGTTTCAATTCTTGATTATATTTGAGTAAACATGAATTTCCACAGTGTAACGCTAAAACTCGAGAAACACTTTTTTATGTTCATTAGATTTTTCATATGTATCCTTACACTTGTATTCGTATCACTACTTTCTTTGCATTTTCGTATCACTACTTTCTTTGCATTTTCGTATCACTTCTTTCTTTGCATATTCGTATCACTACTTTCTTTGCATATTCATATCACTACTTTTTTTGGATATTCATATCACTACTTTATTTGCATATTCGTATCCCTACTTTCTTTGCATATTCGTATCACTACTTTCTTTGCATATTCATATCACTACTTTTTTTGGATATTCATATCACTACTTTTTTTGCATATTCGTATCCCTACTTTCTTTGCATATTCATATCAATACTTTCTTTGCAAATTCATATCACTACTTTCTTTGCATATTCATATCACTACTTTCTTTGCATATTCATATCACTAATTTCTTTGCATATTCATATCACTACTTTCTTTGCACATTCATACCACTACTTTCTTTGCATGTTCGTATCACCACTTTCTTTGCATATTCATATCACTACTTTCTTTGCATATTCATATCACTACTTTCTTTGCATATTCATATCACTACTTTCTTTGCACATTAATATCACTACTTTCTTTGCATATTCGTATCACTACTTTCTTTGCATATTCTTATCACTACTTTCTTTGCATATTTGTATCAGTACTTTCTTTGCATATTCGTATCACTACTTTCTTTGCATATTCATATTACTACTTTCTTTGCATATTCGTATAACTACTTTCTTTGCACATTATTATCACTACTTTCTTTTCACATTAGTTTCACTGCTTTCTTTGCACATTAGTATCACTACTTTCTTTGCATATTCGTATCACTACTTTCTTTGCATATTCGTATCACTATTTTATTTGTATTTTTATTATATCTCATGTATGAATTTTAAGTAAATAGGTCTAGGTTGTATATCATAAACCTTAAACTCTTAAATTAAAATATACCGTTAATTTTATAAGGAAATGCAAATATAAGCATGATTATAAATTGTAAAAATTCAAATAAGCCTCAGATGGCATTAGGATTTTGGAGAGGCGAAGGATGTGTACTACGACAATTAAGTTTGGCATTCTATCGTCTTTGTCTACCGTAATATGGAAACAGCATGATAAAATGCCTTTTACAACGCTTAAGCTGTCTTTTCACGGTAATCACTATCGTATCGAAAATTGTCTCAGGCCTTCTCATATTTATACCTACCACTGAACCGCGCCTGTTTTTGATGTGACGAGAATTTCTGCATAAGCTTTATCCTTGACTGAGAATTACTTCCGAGTAATGATAAATATTTATGGAAGCTTCCATAAAGCTACTCAGATATGCGTATTGAAAAATTGAAATGATGCTTTTATGTTCGGTGTTTTCCTACTGCCAAATTTTGTTGAGTGAAAAAATAATTGACGCGTGAATTTACGCAGGTAGCACTTTCAGTTGATATGAAATTAAAAATAATTGTACTAAGTCACAGTATCGTAAGCGAAAAAAAATATGAGAATGGTATTTAATGCAAAACCATACCAATCAAGTATGAGAGTTGTTTATAATGCAAAACAATGCCAATCAAATTTAATAGTTGTTCTTAATGCAAAGCCATACCATTCAATTATTACTGGTGAATTTAATGCAAAGCCGTACCAATCAATTGTGAAATTTGTTTAATATGTAAAATAATGCCAATCAAACATAATAATTGATCTTAATGCAAAGCCATACCAATAAATTGTGAAATTTGTTTATAATGTAAAATAATGCCAATCAAATATAATAATTGATCTTAATGCAAAACCAAACCAATCAATTATGGCCGGTGTATTTAATGCAAAACCATTGCAATCAATTATGGCTGGTGTATTTAATGCAAAACCATGCCACTCAATTATGAGAGTTGTTTATAATGCAAGACAATTCCAATCACATACAAATTTGTTTATAAAGTAAAATAATGCCAATCAAACATAATAATTAATCTTAATGCAAAGCCATACCAATCAATTGTGAAATTTGTTTATAATGTAAAATAATGCCAATCAAACATAATAATTGATCTTAATGCAAAACCATATCAACCAATTGTGAAATTTGTTTATAATGTAAAATAATGCCAATCAAACATAATAATTGAGCTTAATGCAAAGCCATACCAATCAATTGTGAAATTTGTTTATAATGTAAAATAATGCCAATCAAACATAATAATTGATCTTAATGCAAAACCATACCAATCAATTATGGCTGGTGTATTTAATGTAAAGCCACGCCAATCAATTATGAGAGCTGTTTATAATGCAAGACAATTCCAATCACATATAATACATGGTTGTTCTTAATGTAAAGCCATACCAATCAATTATGGCTGATGCATTTAATACAAAGCCATGATAATTAATTTTGCATACAGTCATGCACATGAATTCAAGCTATGTTAAAAAAAATCTACAATATTTCACAGTTGTCTATAAATCAACGTTATATTTATCGTCAAAATTTTACCATACATTTTTTTATAATTTGGAAATGATTGTGTAAAATAAACTATGCGCGACAACAATGTTTGTATCATTTTTTTCTGTTCACAAATATCTGGAATTAATTACAACCTCATTAGCAAAATTATAATATTCTTAGAAAAAATATAAAATAACTTCTGTTGAAAACCTTTTGATAAAACAGCCTCATTAATTCGTGATTTATAAAGCCTTATAACAAACAGATGCTTAATTATAATATAATATTCTAAAATATCAATAAATGTTATTTGAGTATATTATATACATACAAAGTATGGTTTGTTACTTACTCTAGTCGATTTTCAATAAAAAATAATGCCTTATTAAAGAAAATCAAAATTAAACGCTTTGATAACTCTATCGTCTTCTCATTGTCATGTCAGGTCCCCCCAACGTTGAATATTACTTGAGAGTAGATATATTTGTCCTCAGCAGCCCGAAAAAGATTTCCAACGCCCCTTATGCCAGTCCAATCACGTACTATATATTGCGGAGCCAGGAGATTTGCCTCCTGAGATTTCTATTTTGCCTTGGATGATCAGGTGCAGAAATTTGAACTATGCTCCTCTAAGTACATGACCCAAGTAGGACACCTTTCGGATTTTAATATTAGTCAGCAACTCTCTATCAACTTTGGCTCTTTGAAGAACCCTTGTGTTGCTGACCAATATCCGTCCAGGGTGTCCGTAGCATTCTCCGGTGCATCCACATTTCGAATGTTTCTAGTCGGTTCATACTACTTACTTTGAGGGTCCATGATTCTATTCCATGTCCTTTTTTATTTTGCAAGGACAAGTTTCACCGCAAAATGGTCTTGTAAACTATAATAACAAGTTTGACAAAGTATGCAGATGACATGATTATTAAGTATTGGCGGAAAGCGAAAGTGAAACGCAGAGTTTGATAAGTAAATTGTATGAGATATTTGAAGAGAAAGATTGAGAATGAATTTTGTGAAACCCAAATTAATAGTGATAGAAATGTGTGAAAGGAAAAGTAAATGCGATGTATGAGAAAAAATAAAAGATTGCAGTAAGTTGAGGAATTCTGATATTTATGTAGTTTTTTCTCAGATGATGGAAGAGTTAAAAGGGATATCGAAAATTGTCTAGCGTTAGAAAACAAAGTCAAAGGGGTACTTAAATATTTATACTCAAACCGAACAGCATTAAAATCTGTTAAAATGATAGTCCACAATAAAATTTTGGTGCCAACTTTGATGTATGACAATGAACCGTGGACGTGAAAAAAGACTGAAAGAGTCGAATAAATGCTGTAAAGAGGCGTGCATTGAGAAGAACACATGGAGTGACAGTGTATGTCAGAATACGTAATGAGATGATTAGGGATGAACGTGAACTTAAGGCTGATGTTTTAAGTAAGATGAATTAGAGTACACTGTGAGGGTTTGGACATGTAGAACGAATGAATGAAGAAATACTAACAAAACAGATATACCAAATGTGAGTGGAAGGTGTAGGAAGACAAAGGAAAGTATCGCTGGATATAGTCAATGAGATTTTGAAAAAAAAGAAATATAAAAAGTCAGAGAAATTGTAGAGGCTGTATGATTGGTGTATGGTTGTGGAAAAGGCGATGGATGTGTGCCGCGATAGGAAAGTACGGCGTTCTGTACTCTGCCTACCACGAAAGGAAAATGATGTGATGTTATGTAAGTATGTATGTATTTAAAAAATATATTTTTATCCTAGTTTCAGTTCGTATAATATAAAAGTATGTAAGTGCCTTTAGCTGTAACTCGACTCAAATTTACAACGCCATATAAAAATAGACTGAAATTGACTCATATAATATAAATAATTTCTTGACGTCGTGTGCGTATGTTTTCTTCGTATAAAACATTGTTATTCAAATTTTTCTTAAAGTTTCTACAGAATCTGAAGCAAAATACATTCATAAATTTTGAGGAATGTGTAATGTAAGACCAAAATTGGGTAGAAAAAGTTAGCGAACATATTTTTGCCCTCAATAGCTGACTTTTCGCCATCCACTCTGTTTTGCAAAGTAAATTTTATCAAGTTTTCAGAAGGTATTTCTTTTTCATATAAAAAAAAATACTTGCTACAAATTGATATTGATAAAAAATATCCATTTGAAATACTTAAGGGATGTTGTGATTACCAGATAACATTTCAATGTTATTGATTACTTTTTTACGAGTATACTTGCATTTTTTTTTAATATTTGATTTGTTAGACTTTTTCATCCATTCGTTCTAAATGTCCAAACCATCTCAGAGTGCTTTTATTATTCTTGTTCAATACATCAGACCTTAGTCTACGTTCATCCTTAATCACTTCATTGCATGCTCTTCCCTAAATTGTTACCCTATATTATTCTCAGAACACGCATTTTCACAGCATTTATTCGGCTCCTTTCAGTACTTTTCCACGTCCGCGTTTAACTAACTAAAAATACAACAAAGTGGATACTAAAATATTGTTGTGGTTTTATCAGATACAGTCGGGTCCAAGTATACATTTTCACTGACTTATAGATTTTGTTTCCTATCGCTACACGTCTTTCGATATATTTGTATCTTTTTCATCACCTAAAAAAGTATATATTACCCTGATAACAGAATTTCTCCACTTCCTCCAATTGTTCACCCAAAAATCGCATTTACTTTTCCTTTCACACTTTATTACCATGACTTTGAGTTTCGCAACATTTATACTCCCCCCATTGGCACTTTGTCGATTTGGCTTTCAATTTCAATACATTGTCTCCTCATGTATTATTCTTGCTACAAAATTACTTCACAGCATCCACGCTCCAAACATTGGCACTTCATCGATTTCGTAATTATTTGGCAGTGCAAAACAGGGATATCAGTGTAACTAGAGTAAGGTGATTTGCTGACTGTTGAACTGATCACAGTATGTTTGTTACGGATATAGCCTTAACCATCAAGTTCAAAAGGTGTATGACCAGATCCAATACCAGAAAACTCAATACGGCTGGTCTCGAAAATTTCTCATTTCCAGAACGGCTTTCTGCAGTTGTTTCTGAAGATATTGATGTCGAGATGGATCCTTAGTACGAGTACAACGAGTTCTCAGTGTGACAGCCTCAACCAAATTCTGTTTTCAGTCGTTCGTCGGAGTCTAAGACACTAACACTAGAAACCAACCAGACTGATTCTAGGACAACAAAGAGCAGATATCTTCGATGGTTGATGAGAAAAGAACAAAAATATTTGTCGACAAACTCTTGGACTTCGCAGATTTTTCGGAAATGAGTTTCTTATTCTGGCAACGATTTTCCTGCGATGAATGTGAGACTCTTCATTTAAGACTTAAAAGGTTTAATTTTTGTTAGGCCTCGGTCACACAGGTAGGAGCTTCGCTTGGTGCTTAGAGCTACGCTACTAGGTGACTATAATAGTCACGTAGCGTGGCGCAAAGCATGCGGTGTGGCTATTGCAATAGTATGGGGTGCGTTGGTTCGCTAGGATATGTCACCTAGCTCGCAGCGTAGCTGAAAGCACCAAGCGAGGCTACAACCTGTATGGCCGAGGCCTTACAGTTTTTATTCCAAAGGCTAATAGACTCTGGAATCAGTTACAGACTCTGGAATCAGTTACAAAACAATATAAGACTCACTTCGTCCTTAGCATGCTTTAAGAAGCGACTGAAAAAACTCTTCATTTTTGGTCAGTAAAATAACGTGTTCATTCCTGATTTTTCTTTTCCTGTCCTTTTGATTGATGATATCTCACTTAATATGAAAAAGAATGTTCGGGTGATTGTCCGTCTTTGTGGGGTTTGTGGGTGTGCTCACGTATATGTTTATGGATTTCGTGGGGATGGATAGTCATTTGAATGATTTATGCGACCACGTAACTTGCTTCATTTACGTTTCTCTGGTTGGTTGAAAGATATTGCTACCTGGCAATAAGCCCGCCAGATTGTGTTTGAAATAAAAGTGTTAAATAAAGAAAAATAAATAAATAATAAAGTTAAAAAGTTAAAAATCTTTAAAAATTTCACTTTGTAATTTTTTTCCTAAATAAAAAGTTTTATTGATATTCTTCGGCTTGAAATGGCTGTGATCTCTACAAATACTAACAAGGCAGCCAATTGACACTCTCTGAGGAGGGGTTTTATCCTCTTTTCACGAATAAAAGGGATGACTTGGAAATTTTCCCTGAAGGAACAAAAGATATCTTCAACAACGCCGCTGAGCAGGATTTGCAATTCAGCTGCTCAAAGAGAAAATAAGATTAAACTTGTTATGCTGCCTCTCGCCTCTCACACGAGGGAGAGAACATTTTATATTCTTTCAGTTTCGCAGTTCTCAACTAAAGGTGTTTGATTATCAGGAAATATAAAAAATAAAGAATAACTTTTCTTAAAATTAATACAAGACTTTTCTTCTTCCTGGCACTGTCCCAACTCATTGTCTAGGTAGGCTGCTGGGGTCGGCTCTTCTCGTTTTCAGGGTATGTTCTTTGGTTCTGGGTGTCGCTTTCATGTAGGCCGTTTCTCTGCAGGATTTTAGAGCATTGAGTTATCCAGGAGTTCTTTGCTCTTCCTCTGGACGGCTGTCGAGGAAGATCCACAGATATTGCCTGATTTACCGTAGGTCTGGTGGTCTCCGTCTTATGTGCCTGTACCATCTCAGCTGTCGCTCTTCCAGCTTACTGTTTATGTCAGTGACCCCCAAGCTACCACGAATGCGTGAACTCTTAATTCTATATTTTAGTGATACTCCTACCAACCACCTAAGCATTCGCATTTCTGCTGTTTCAAGTTGCATAGAATAGGAGCTGTACATAGGCCAGCATTCTGAGCCATACATAATCGCGGATCTAACGACGACAGTCTGGTATACCTTTCCTTTTAGTTTTATAGGCATTTTTGGGTCACACCAAAAAATTAATACAAGACAGCTACTTTATAATTTAAAAAATATGAATATTGGTAATGTGGTACTATTTCAAAATGTTGTATTACCTGAACAGTTGATTAGGGTTGTAGTTTTCATTTTCAGGACTTGTTCGTTGTCAACTTCGTCAAGGTGAAGTCAATTTAAAACTAGCCCTGAAGATGAAAACTGCAACGTCTTCGAAACATCGGCATCAAAATCCAAACCATTCGTTATTCGTCGTCAAGGTGAAGTCAACTTAAAACTAGCCCCGAAGATGAAAACTGCAAAGTTTTCGAAACATCGGCATCATATTCCAAGCCATTCGTGGTTCATTGTCAATTTTGTCAAGGTGAAGTCAATTTAAAACTAGCCCTGAAGATGAAAACTGCAACGTCTTCGAAACATCGGCATCATAATCCAAACCACGCGATAAAAATTCTTCCAAACTTTCTTACCTCGCATCCTTAGCCTCCTCTGCGTCCATACACCTTCTACAATTCTCTGACTTTCCACGTTTCTTTCTTTCAAAATACCATTCACTTGATCCAACCACAATTTCCTCGGTCTTCCTCACACATGTATTCCACTCACAGTTGTACTATATATCTGTTTTGTTATTTTTTCTTCATTAATTCGTTCTACATGTCCAAACCACCTCAGCGTGCTATTCTTCATTTTACTTAACACATTAGCCTTAAGTCCACATTTACCCAGAATCACTTCATTCCATGTTCTATCATACATTGTCACGCTATGTATTCTTCTCAACGCACGCACTTTCACAGCATTCATTCGTCTTCTCTCAATTTTTTTCAATGTCCACGTTTCACCCCCATACATCAAATTTGGCACCAAAATACTATTATTGGCTACCATTATAGCAGATTTTGATACTGTTGATGAGTAAAAACCAGTCCAGGAGTGAACCCGCTAGTATTCGAATCTGGGGCACTTTCTTGCTTAACGAGAATGCTTAACGCTGGACGCCGACTACGAGAAGAAAGACAAAAGAATACTTACTACCCAAATATATAGTGTATGACTGCAAAAAGGAAAAAGAAAAAAAAACGATGGTATGGAAAAAACCGATGGTATGGAAAAAACCGATGGTATGAAAAAAACCGATGGTATGGAAAAAAATGATCGAGGAAGTGTACCTAGAATGAGGCAGTTTAAAAGCGTGGTGGACATTGAAGCACATTTGTCAAAATCATAAGTGTATCGAGTAAAACATGAAATAAAAAAGTATAACAATATATATTATGTCAACATATTTGCCAGTTATAAATATATAAATAATGTGATTTTTATGAATTATGTTTTGCAGAGTACCGACTATGAACACAGGTTTCCGCGGACCCAAGTTTAAGAATCGCTGCTTAAGGTGTTAACTATAAAATAGAGAAAAACAAAAGATTCGGTTACTTTATTGGGATCAGATAGAAGGTGACACGTGTATACTTTGTACTTTCAAAGGGGTGCAAATGTAATTGTTTTGAAAAATAAAATAAACATCTAGAAATTAAAAATAATAGTTAATCAAATAATTAGCTGCCTGAAATAAATAATTATCTTGCGATCATATATTTTTGTAAATATGTAGTAGGTATATATTTATGCTCTTAATTGCCAGAACAAAAATAAATTTAGATAAAAATTTAAATCACTCTGAAAAACGATCTTCGGATACCACCTGTATGCTAAACAAGCGCGTTTACTAATAAAAACAATTAAATGTTAATTTATTTAGCGCAATTTAGAAGGCACATTATCTTCAAGGGCTATCGAACTCGAAAATCTTACTAACTTTTATCGAAACATTAAAAATATCATAATAAATTCAGTGTAGATATGGGCTGTGATAATTTGATTAGATATTGTATAACACTGTATTTATTTACGCACATACTCGTACATACTACCACACCGTTACAGGATAGGCAAAATAGAGAGCGCCAATTTTTTTAAAGCGACACACATCTTTCCCCTCCTCTGTTTTCATACAAATTATCATACAACTCCTACGGGTTTCCTTACTTTTAGTATTCTGTTATTTTAATATATAATTCTGATGATCCAACCACACTTTATTCGATCTTCCTTAATCATACATTTTACTCATATTTGCACTGTATATTTGTTTTTCTTTATTAATTTACCCTACATGGCCAAACCCTCTCAGAGTCTTCTTCTTCATCTTTCTTAACACATCGATCTTAATTTCACTTTTATCATAATCACTTAATTCCGTATTTTGTCATATATTGTCATCTTATTTACTTTTATCTGTGCACGCATTTTCCTAGCATTAATTCATGTCCTTTCAGCCTTTTCACGTTCTCCTTGCATTCTATACATCAAAATTCACTTCTATGTTTATATAAACCATATTGGTAAAAAAACCCACAGAAATCTTGGCAAGGGAACACGAATTATTAAGACACATTTGTATATCATCCGGTATGGGATATGACGAATGTGTTATTGTTCCAGCTTCAAGCGGAGTGTTTTTTTTAATTTTTTATAATGTTTACACAATTCTATTCCACCGAAAATATACTGTTTATATCAGCCAAAAAACAAGGCATAACATATTACCTTTTCTGAGACAGCTGACTTAAATTCTTAAAATTCACATATACCATAAACAATGCAACAAGTCTGAGCTATCATATAGCCGCTCGTGAGATTTGGTAAAGCTCAACAGTGATTATCCCTATGTAATGTTCATATACAGTAGACTCTCTATAATATTTTAAAATAAAATTCGATCAGGTTGTATAGAATCCCTTGAGGAGAGTCTGCTCAAAACGGCGCTTTACAATATAAAGTGATCTTTTATTATTACTACCAGCGAGAAAGTCCGTTCAAACACGTACGACAACAATAACTATTTAAAATACTTGTTTACTGTTATACTTACATAATTAACAATCTGGAATAAACATATTTCATTGTAGAATGGACAAGAGCAAAAAACAGCACCTCTATTTTAAACTTAGCCCTGAGGAATACCCTACATACTAGGCTCAAATCAAGAAAACCCTTCTGGGCCAGAGCATAGACCTTAGAGAGCAATGGGTTCACGGTCGGACAGGCCTGGACAGAGGAATGGGGAAATGGACACACAAGAAATGAATACCTAATTACGGAACCATATAAGAGGGTCGCCGGCTTTGAGCTGGACCACAAAGAGTGGGCAACACTGAACCGTGTTAAAACAGACTGTAGAAGTGCAGCCGAGTGCCACAGATGGGGCTACATCGATAACCCCAGTTGTGACTGGTGCTGCGGTTCAAACCCTACACCACATTATAAGAGAATGCCCTAAACACAGGTTCCACGGAGCGATGGAGGGTATAAACAAACTGACGACCGAAGCCAAAAAAGATGGCTGAGGGATTTAAATTTGATCTTATAAAGCGCCTGACTTTGCCATACACATATATGTACTGTAGAATATTTCTTTCTATATAGTATTTTTGGTAAAACATCAAATTGGATTCTTCCAGTATTTTTTTCCTGATTGGGTCTAGGATCAACTTTAATCTTAACATCCTCTCGTTTTCAAACTCTTGAAAAAACAACATATCCTTGCATTTGGTTAAAACTGCCGTTGGTTAATACACTATTTTTTTCAAAGGCTGTCCTGAAGACTTGCTTTTTCAATTACAATTTATGGCATGTAAATGTAATCCTTATTGCCAAGTTCATACTTGTCTCATGTTACAGATATACGATCGTATTACTACTATCTTTGGAATGGCGGCGAGTCTTCTGAGTAAGAAAAACAATTTACCAACGACAATTTCAAAAATCATTGCCCATTGCATCAGATAACTTTTTCAAGTTTTAATAATAACACTATTCAATGAAGAGACACAAACGACACCTGTATTAAAACAAAAATCAACCACTCTATCCGAAAAAAAGGATTTTCAAAGCTTAAATGAAAACACCAACCCGTCACACCGATAGGCACCCCACTATTCCTTGAGACTTTTTAATTGTCACTGCATGTGCCTACTTCAATAATGACCGCAAATTTATTTTCTTTGTTTTGTAAATCTTCTTCTCCCTGGCTCCATCCAAAGACTGTTGGGGTCAGCTCTCCTCGTCCTCAGGTTGTATGCCCTTCTGTCCCGGACTACGTCCCTCAAGCCGTGCCTCTGCATCAGGTTATCTTTTTGCACTACCCATGAATTCTTTGGTCTTCCTCTGGTTGTTATTCGAGGAAGATCCATGGAGATTGCCTGGTTCACAACATAACAGGGTGCTCTGCGTCCAACGTGCCCACACCATCTCAATCGCCTCTCCACCATCTTACTGTTGATGTCTGTAACACCCAGACTTCCACGAATGCGTGAACTTTTTATTTTGTCTTTTAGGGGCACACCAGCTGACCATCTTAGCATGTGTATTTTAGTAGTTTCTAGTTGCCTGGAGTAAGAGTTATACAACTTCCAGCATTCGGAGCCATAGAGGAGTGCGGGTCTGACAATCGTTTGGTATACTTTTCCTTTTAATTTTACTGGCATTTTCGGATCACATAGAACTCTCATCATTGATCTAAACTTCATCCATCCCACACTAATTATATGTGTTACATCTGCTGCACATCCTCCATCGCTATGGATGAGTGACCGAAGATACTTAAAGCAGTCACAATTTGGAAATGTTTCTCCATCCACTTGCATTACGGGCATTGTTTTGGAAATCTGTTTGGAAGAAAATAATTATTTTCATGTTGCAAGTACTTGCCTTCTAATTGCCGACTTATTTTAATTCAGTGGCGTGCGATTCAAAATTGTAATATTCACAGTAACTTCTGCATATACTAGAATGTTTCGTTTAATTTTCACTTCACGGTTACACTATGTCTTGTTTCATTTTCGGGGTCACGGCGATACAATCATTTCAAATGTTTTTGACAAGTGCGTTGCTAGAATGGTTTAAACAAAACACTCAAAAAATATACACCAAAAATAAAAGAACATTTTATGTCATCAATAGGAATAAAACAAAAATATTAGTTTAGAGAAACGTTTAAACTCTAGGAATGCGCGCTACATAATTGGAGCGAGGTGTAATGAATTTTAAGTCGCTATATAAAGGAAGATTCCCGAAAAAGGTATTCTCTGTTCGTCTTCCTTGTTTATTTAATAGTACTCGTAGTTGTCCGAAAAAAGTGAATTTAAAAAAAAGTTTCATCAAAGCATATTTTCTTTCCCCAATCTTGCTTTTTTTTTTTATTTTGTATCTTGTATTAGTATAAATATTGGTCTCTTGTATTACCACATTGTCATTCCACAGCCATAAAAAAAGAAATTCGCAGACTTCCTGTATCCCTCGTGTTCCGGGAAGGAAGTAATTTGAAGTTTGGTCTTGCTTGTCTTCACGTTGCGCAGCATTGTTCAAACTTTGCGTTTTCTAATGAAAACAAGACGAGTTTCTTATTTCCAATAAAATTTCAAAACTTCTCACTGCAACTATTTGTTTTTTCTGGATTCAATTTGATTACATCACCGTACGAGGCTATCTGTCGTGAAACCCAATAGATTTGCAAACCTTAAGTGAAATTTGAATAATAATCAATTATGCAATAAATCGAGGGCATTCGAGCAGAGATTATTAAGTCAAGAACGAAATGCAGAGGAAAAAAATAATTGACTTTTTATAAATATGAAGGCTTTGTACGAAGGTGACTAACATAATAGTATGAGTAAATAATATGTAATCGCGAAAGAAATTTCATATTTCTCGGATAGATGGTGGCGTTTAGACAATATTTTCGATATTATACTCATTTAAAACGTGCTGAATGTATATTATCGTGAAAGGTCATAGATTAGCGCATTTTTTCGATCATTGTTGATGCAAATTACTTGAATATTTTTTTGACGTCATTTTGAATGGAACACACAAAAATAAATGAAAACGACGATAGTGAATAACATTATAAGACTCAATAAACGGCTCAGATATATTAAACACTACTGTACACAACCGATTGGTGTAATTGTGTGTTTGAATTGGATCTAAAATACGAAATTACTTTCCGGTCAACGTAATTTTTAATTGAGCTTTGTTTTTCTTCCACCATGAGTTCTTGGTGCAATTATATTTTAGATATACTATTATTTTGGGCATTGAAAATGAGTGATACAAGTAGAAAATGTGTGCATTGCGTAGAATATATTGTTTTCAAATGTTTGATAGAGTAAGAATTGATCAGATAAATAAATGCTTTTTGTTAGAGATGGATATTATAAGAAGAATATTAACAAAGGAATCTAGGTGTATTATAGTTGGATCACATTGAGATAACGTGTTGCAAAAGACTTATGAAATAAATATTTATGTCTAAAATTAATGAAAAGCGATGAAAACCTAGACAGAGGAGAGCGGAAGGAGACGGTTGAAGAAGTTTTAACTGGAGATTAGAAGTATAGGAAAAAAGAGAGCATGTTGTGAACGAGGCAAAAGCTGCATGCGTGAGTAGAAAATCGTTGAAACCTGTCCTTTCTGTCAAGCCCAAAAAGGGATTTATGTGTTGGTATATATCTAATACTGTTGACTTGTTAATCGTCGTTGAAAGTTCAGTTTTCAAGTTATTGCCGCACGACATATTCATCACAATTATACTCAAGAAAATGTAGGATGGTCCCTGTAACGTTTGAAATGTCATGTCTCAAAGGGCTGGGGTAAAATCGTTATTTTTTACAAATCGAATCGTTTTATCATAAATCTAAAAATTGTTTTTCTCTAAACTGACGTTTTAATTCCTAATTTTCATTACACTGACTTTCTAATGTATTGTATGATTTGTATATATCTTTAAATAGGCCAAGATCCACTATGAATTAATACTAATTACGAACATTTAATTTTAGGTATAAAAAAATCGAAAATCCAATTATCGTATACCCCATCCCTAGCCAATGCAGACTAACGTAGTGACTTTTGATAAACGTCACCAAATATTATTTGATTTTAACAAACTGCCACATTTTTGCTAATTTATAACAAGATGTATTAATTTGTCATTATTGTTAGTTTTATGTAATGTATAGTATTTACCTAAATAACTTGCTATTTATTAGAATCAAGGCTTATATTAAAGTTGATAAAATAATTAAAATTACTGAACGTCGTTACAATGTCGTATTGGGGCAAATTTGCGAACTGTCACAGGGAACATGCTACGTTTTCTCCAGTATAATATTTTTGACAACTTTTACTTTGTCATTTTGCATTAAAAGGTGGAGGATGTTATTTTGAATTGGACATCGATCGTTGATGAAATATACAAAATTTAGCGTGTGCTGTAAAAAATTGACAAAAATCATCGGATTTATTTTGTCAATTACTTTTAATTCTTTCCATTATTAACGGTTAGTGGTTTTCATTAGACGTTTGACTATGCTAAGTGACTTACAACCGCAGTTAATACGATTTTTGGGTCGTGTCTACGAGCCATTACTTTCAGGTATAATGATTCAACATTATTTATATTATGGTACTTTTAAATGACATTTTATAAATTCATAAAAAAGCCTTTTTGAGGGGTTGTTCTTTTTTAAGTAGATTCATTACCTGTTATTTCTGCATTATTCCTGGAGTGTAGTCTGCAGGCTATCCCGTCGTCTCTTTAGAGCTATGTCTGGTGGTCAGGATACAATAAAAAATACGAAGAATTTGGGCTGATCTATTCTTTGGACATCTCAAAATGTCTGTGCATGTATTTTTGCCGCCATCAATGGCTTGCTGCTTCTCTAGAGTATACCTTGCTAATTTGAATTGGATCGCTTTATTTAAACAAATACAGTTTAGTTTACAGTCAACATTTTAATTCATAATGATAAATCTGTAATATTTTAAACTAAAATTTTATCTTACACAAACAAAAACTCACATTTTGAGGTTATTTTTTTACGAAACGACAGAAATGTCACACTTCACTAAATTATTAACGTATTTTAAACAAATTTACGTAAGTATACAAAGTTTCATACCATTATTTTTAGTATTTACTTAGATACAATAGTTTGAGTAAACGCTTAAAATAAATCAGAATTTCTCAAAAACAAGCCGGGGACATGTAAAGATTATTTTGATTTTGATCGCGTCTTAAAACTGTTAATGAAATAATAACTACCAAACCATAACTATGACAACACCTAATGTTAAACAACACCTAACGGGACACAACACCTAATGTTAATGTTATAATCGATGTTGTGTTATTTGATGGTGTATTTCTTATCCAGTCTCTGAGTGTTTCAGTAGTAACACAACACCTTCATTTCTCATGTACATACTCAGGAATGCCTTCGTTCCTGTGGTATAAGTTCTAGTTTCAATAGCGCTTGTAACCATAAATTTAGTATACATTCAAACCATCGCGCCATTTAACTAGCTGCGTAAGCAGAAAGGACGAAACCGCTTGTACTCGTACATGCATACACCTTCTGATACAGCTCCTACAATTTCTCTCACTTCCAACTTTTCCTTCTTTCAAAATTTAATTTACTAAAAACAAATATAAGTTCCTCGATCTTCTTCTATCACGCCTTTCAGTCACACTTGCACAGTATGTTTATTTTGTTTGACTTTCTTCATTCATTCATTCCACGTGCCCTAACCATCTCAGATTGCTCTTAAACATATTATTCAACACATCAGCTTTAAGCTTCCATTCATCCCTTATCACTGCAATCCGTATTCTGTCATACATGGTCACCCCATGTATTTGTAGGACACCTACCTAGTAAATAAATAATTGTCAAAATAATAAGTGAATTGTTAAACACAATTAAACTAAATTAATTATTGTTAATAGTAAACATACAGGGTCAATGACCGATGAAGCATTCATATATTGTTACACGCTACGAGCAACAACAATGTTTACTATTTACAGTGTCTGCAACTTGGCTAGCCATATCCAAATACAAATAATTAATCTACCGCCAATTCATGCGCTAGAACAAGGCAGATATGTATCGCGAATGTATTCACTCATTTGTATAAATTGTCCGCGCGCCGAGAAATAAACATATTATTATTATTGTCATTCATTCAACTGTCAAGACTTGTTATTTATTTACCCGCTGTCCACTTATCGTTTTATATCCGCATTCCTGAGTCTATATTCATCGAATACAAATCAAGATCATCATGACTTATAAAGATAAGCAATCCGCTATATCGATGACTCTGAACGAGAAGTAACGCAGAATCGACTAAAACGAAGATAGCGATGTCGATATCAAAATCATCAGCACGTCCTAATAGGACACACGCTACATTGATAACGACCATCGTTACATATTATTTTAATTTCAGGCATTTCTTTAGAATTTATTCGGTACTTTACAGTATATTTCCATGTCCACGTTTCACTCCCGTATATCACATTTGATACTAAACTACTATTGTGAGCACCATCTTAGCAGATTCGACATTGTCCAGTTCGAGTATATATGATTTAGAGCCCCATTGACTTTGTTTCCCCTCATATATTTTTTATTGGAAATTTAATACTGACAAGAATTGTGTGTTCGAATCCCGAACTAAACCACACTTGAATAGTCTTCTTTCTAAACGACGCTATATAAATTGTATTTTTATTATTATTATCAGCAAATGCATATAGAAGCAGGCAGAACTCTTAGAGATCGGATCAGAAATGAGACGATAAAGTCTGTCAGTGGTGTTTAAGACATAGTGAGGTGGGGAAGAAGCAGAAGGCGCTTCTGGAGGGATCATGTAGACCGCATGGAGGATACGAGACTTGCGAAAATTGCTAAGACTGAAAACTCTAACAGCAGGAGATTACCAGGAAGGCCGCCGAAAAGGTGGAAGGACAGCTGGACGTCATTGTCCCAGGACAGCCCACCGTCACAAACAGGTCATACGACCTAGACCAAGAGGAAGAAGAATATGCATATAGTATAACTATTTTACTTGAAATCTAGACACACGCGGTTAGTGATTTTTTTACAAACAAATGTAACACGACAAGATATGTTTTACAAACCAATGTAACACGACAAGATATGTTTTTTGTCAATGGCGTAAGATTTTTCTGCCTAAAAACTAACTTGAAATTGTTAGATTTTATGATAATCATTAAAAAATCCTCGCGGGACTCAGTACGATGGTAAGTTAACGGTTGTAATTAAAAAAGAGGGAACCGGAGAAAATTAAACTTTTAATTTTCTCTTCCAAGCGGTTTCACAGATTTTCTTTTCGCAAAATGAATAAATTTAAAGACTCCATCTTTTGTATGCATAATTAAGAAAAATTTCACCAGGCTTAATTTTTGAGAGACTTTTTATTGAATCACAATTAACACGTTCCCCGCTAAAGTTCTCGTTTATTTTTTAATAAAAAAAAATATTGAGGTTATTTCTAGCGACCGTGCTTTTTACGCTTAATTTAAATGGAATCATATTTTATTAATTTTTTTTAACTTTCTTTAAAAAAAACGTGGTAACATATGGCTCTAAAGAAGGAGTCGGCAATCTTTTCAAGCTTACAAAACTAAACTTTTCAGATTTTAATGTACAATTAAAACAGTGTAAATTCGTTTAATTCCACAATATTTTTTGCATAACACAGTGCATTTCAATACTTGCTGTGTCATCATCAGGCGAGTTGACCAGAACTGAAGTGAATATTAATTACATTATTATGTATATTGTATGGCTTGATTTTTAGGAAAACTAACTAAAAACTAACAGTTTTTGAACCGGTTTAAAAGGGGATGATCTATTAATGATATACGAGTGTATAAACAAATTTTACAGTTATGAATATATATTTTCATAAATGTAGAATTTGTTTTACTTCCGTGAATATTTCACGGGTTGCAACTAGTTTTAATATTAATTGTGGAGTTTTACATAGTGATGCCGTAATTATTTAAAGTTATATTTTTAATTTTTACTATTCCAATTATAAATTATCAAAAATATTTAAAATATGATATACGAAATTTCTTTTCGTTTTTATAACATTCACAAAAGGAGCAAAAAATAAATATTGAAAAGAGCCCTAGCAAAGTCTTAAATCCGACCTTTTATAGAATTCGTCATGTCACCGGTCAGCGTATTCCTGATCCCACATTCAAGGGGGCAGTGTTTCCTGAAGAGATGCTCTCATGGTAGACACATAACATTCACAAAAGGAGCAAAAAATAAATATTGAAAAGAGCCCTAGCAAAGTCTTAAATCCGACCTTTTATAGAATTCGTCATGTCACCGGTCAGCGTATTCCTGATCCCACATTCAAGGGGGCAGTGTTTCCTGAAGAGATGCTCTCATGGTAGACACCCCAGTAGTCACATTGTGAGACCTAACCCATAGACCTTCTCTTGGTAATATTGGTAACTTTTTTCAGTACGACATAACAAAGTTAATAACTGGGCCTCTGGACAGGCTTTCAGAATCGCTTGAAGCGTCACCCTTGGCAAGGCATGAATTCGGATGTCACCTTTACTCGTGGACTGGCCCTTCCAGATACGACGGAGTGAACCCCATTAAGACCGATAGTGCTTTCAACAAGCATGTCATATAAGCCTTGGCGATATCCAACAGCGCATACCGCTTACTGTCGATCAACATTTTTTTGTAAACTGAAATCCAGCTGATGTGAGCCCATCACCTCGCTGCAATGCCCAAAAATACTACACTATAGTTGAGTGCTCATATGAAAATGTAAGTTTCTTTGGGATTTGCCAAGCGTGCAAAAGTAAGAAACACCCTTTTCGCTCTCAGCAGAGACGATCTTATATTATTGACTATTAAAATAAAAGCCTCTTCATCATGAGCCAGATAAATTGACTCCTCATCCACGTGTAATACTGTCCTGTCACTGATATTATTGTACGAAGCCACGCATCTATCTTATTTTGACATATCTTCTTTAAGAAATAGTTCATTTGTTTCAATTATTTAAAAAAAAACAGCAAAGAATTTTTTGTCAACCCTTGTCGGAGTGCTAGACAATCCAAGTTGTCTTTTTGTTGTTCACTCAGCTAACCGATCGAAACGATCTTCCTCGCACAAACAGATTGGCGTCATACTTACAAGTTAAAAAAATACATTATTTAATTAAAAATATTCCTCCTCCCTTACTCGTACTTCAATTATTCAAATATAAAATTAATTTATCAAGTTTAACACACGGGTCTTATTGATACCTATAATAATTTTGACACAAAAACTGAATAATTGGAAAGTATTGCTCAAAGAAATTAATCCACCAGATATACGTGTACGAGTATCTACTACTGATGTACCGGGTATAAAATACTCGTATGTCGGGCACCGGGTATCAAATACCAAGAAAACTGCTACCTTTACTGGGAAAATGTAACATGGCCCCTGTGACAGTTCACAAATTTGCCCCAATACAACCTTATTTTAACAACTTTAATATACTCGTAAACCTCGATTCTAATAAAAAGCAAGTTATTTAGGTAAATACATCACATAAAACTAACAATAATGACAAATTAATACATCTTGTTACAAATGAGCAAAAATATGTCAGTTTGTTAAAACCAAATAATATTTGGCGACGTTCGTCAAAAGTCACTACGTTAGTCTGCATTGGCTAGGTAGGGATGGGGTATATGATAATACGATTTTCGTTTTTTTATACCTA
Organism: Odontocerum albicorne; assembly: GCA_949825065.1. Classification (NCBI taxonomy): domain Eukaryota; kingdom Metazoa; phylum Arthropoda; class Insecta; order Trichoptera; family Odontoceridae; genus Odontocerum; species Odontocerum albicorne. Next base: position 7,329,569 of record OX463842.1, on the reverse strand, counting down.
AAATTAAATGTTCGTAATAAGTATTAATTCATAGTGGATCTTGGCCTATTTAAAGATAGATACAAATCATACAATACATTAGAAAGTCAGTTTAATGAAAATTAGGAATTAAAACGTCATTTTAGAGAAAAACTATTTTTCGATTTATAAAAAAATGATTCGATTTGTAAAAAAAACAATTTTACCCCATCCCTTTGAGACATGACATTTCAAATGTCACGGACCATCCTACATTTTCTCAAGTATAGTTACCCGGGAGGCTGGTCAAAAAATGCCGATATTTATCCAAAGTGACTAGACAATACTCATCACCCCCTTCTAGCTGCATACCCAGCGAATGTTCACCGAGGCGGGTATTATTCACGAAGAGAGAAGGAATAAACTACGTCCGCGAAACGCATAAAAAAAATATATTTCTTCATTATAATCTACCATTATTGAGATTTAATTATTAAAGAAAAAAATTAATTATTAAAGAAAAAAGAATCGCATTTTTTTTTCTCAAAAATAAAAATATTTCCATTCATCTTCTTTTTAGTTTACATGGGACCCAATACCCGGCACCGGATCCTAGCAATATTTGCTGGATCCGGGTAATTTGTGGGTACTGAAAATATTGACAGTTATGTCGGGTACCGTGTAATTTCCGGGTACCCGGTACATAATTGATATCTATGTTAGATGTTAAAATAAAATACATCCCATCACGTTAATTCCTTTTATAGTAGGCGAGTGGAAAGAGTGCCAGACTTTCCTATCGCGACACACATCTTTCTCCTTTTCTGCATCGATACATTTTATCATAGAGCTCCTTCGATTTTTCTACCATTTTATGTTTCCTTCTTTCAAAATATCAAACATTTCATCCAACCATATTTATTTTCCTTGGTCTTTCTCTAGCAAACCTTCCACTCATGCTTGCACTGAATATTTGGTTTGTTAGTCTTTTCCAATGAATGAATTTAGGAGAATGCTACGGATACCTTGGATGGATATGGTCAGCAACACAAGGGTTCTTCAAAGAGCCAAAGTTGATAGAGAATTGCTGACTAATATTAAAATCCAAAAGGTGTCCTATTTACGTCATGTATTTAGAGGAGAAAAGTACAAATTACTGCACCTGATCATCCAAGACAAAATAAAGGATTGAAGAGGTGTTGGCAGGAGGAAAATTTCCTGGTTCCGCAGTATACGTGATTGAACTGGTATAAGGAGCGTCGGGGATCTTTTTCGGGCTGCCGGGGACAAAAATGCCTACTCTCAGGTGATAGTCAACGTTGGGGTAGCCTGACATGACACTAAGAAAAAGAAGAAGTATTTTCCGTTCATTCCTTGTATTATACATGTCCAAACCGTCTCAGTGTGCTCTTACTTAATACATGAGCCTTAATACATTACAATAAAATAAATTGATAAAATGTGTATAAACAATAATAACAACTTCATGTTAAATACTCTAAAAAATATCATTAAAAAATAAAATGTGTATCAACAATAAAAACAACAACTGCATATTAAATACTCTAAAATAAAACAACAACTGTATATTAAATACTCATTAAAAAATAAAATGTGTATCAACAAAAAATATCATTAAAAAATAAAATGTGTATCAACTCCAAAAAATAAAATGTGTGTCAACAATAATTGCAACTGTATAATAAATACTCTAAAAAATAAAATAAATTTGTATCAACAATAATAACAACTGTATATTAAATACTCTAAAAAATATCATTTATTGAATTATTCTAAATGTTCGATAGAATCGCCTTTATAAAGTTATATTCTTCTTAAATTAATTATATTTCTCGTTTAAAAAAAAAAAAAACAGTAATTTTCTAAAAGTAACGGAATATATTTTAAAAGTTAGTCTGGATAGGATAAATTGGTATGAGCAAGCGCCTATCCAGGCCTCACTTGTCCGTCTCAGCATCTCGGTGCCGAGAAGAGAAATTTCCAGATTAAATAAGTAATCACCTGGAATTGACAGCTCCGCGAATCGCTTGACATAATACTTGAAGATGAATTATCGGGCATGTTGACACGCTGGAGCCCGAGCTGTAAGGGCGAAAATTTGCTTTGAATAGACTACAAGATGACTTAAGTAGTGTTCTATTGTGATAAATATCAAACACCAATAGTCAAAGTAGAATTCATGACTATTGTATTGAATAAAACTTTGTTTTGTTGTATTGGATTAACCGGTCTATACTCGGAAGATTAAGTATTTTCCAAAGCACTGTACGAAGGGGAAATATGGATGGTGAAAAAAAACTTGAACTTTCGAGATGTAAAGCTGAAAGAAAATACAGTACCCATCGGTAAGTAATACACATCGGGGTTAAGAAAGAGACTGTCGGCCATAATCGGCTAACTTCGGCTTTGTAGAGCGTCGTCTCTGTCGCAACTCTGTCTTGACAACGACTGACAAATCGCGACGGAACCGTGTATGAATGACAGAGACGACGCTCTACAAAGCCGAAGTTAGCTGATTATGGCCGACAGTCTCTTTATTAAGCCCGATGTGTATTACTTACCACTGGGTACTGTACTTCGTATTCCATCAAAGAAAAATGAAAATTAGGGGGAAAGAATGTTTTTAGTAATGTTATATTTTTTTTATTCTCTTAAATGTAAAGAAGGGAATATTGGCAGGCAATTCTTATTGAACTTGACATTTTAAACAAAGGAACAAATAATATGAATTGAATAAACAGTTCTTTACTCAAAAAAACTAAAATCCTTAATATTTAATCCCTATTATTGTCCATACTGTATAGACGGGAAAACCAGGACAATGAGAAATCAAAGAAGAAACATGATATATGCCTTCCAGATGTGGTGTTGGCAATGAATAATCGATATACCATGGAAGTCAAAGCGCACAAACGTCTCTATCATTCAAGAACTATAGATACTGAAAGATATGTGCAGGGAAAGAATCCTAACACACTTAGGGCACATTACCAGAAAAAAATAACGAAGACCTGGAGAAGTTAGTGATGGACACAGTTGAGGGAAAACGAGCAAGAGGAAAGACTTTTATTAAATGGATGAAGGGATGGACCAAATAAAGGAGTTAACAGGATTCTTATTCAACATGTCCTAGGACCGGAAAGGATGAAAGTAGGTGGTCTACCAAGTCCCAGACATAGCAGAGGACTACAACGCTCAAGACTGAGTACGCGATAAAGAGAAATAATTATTATTTCAGTGTGATTTTTTGTCTTAACTTATATCTAACACATCGATCAATAAGTCACGGGGCTATGGTATAATATTCATGGATCACCATGAAAAGGGAAAAACCATCAATAGCGAATATTAAATAGCGTTATTGGAGCGTTTGAAGGCAGAAATTGCAAAAAAACGGCCCCATATGAACAAGAAAAAATATCTCTTTCATCAGGACAATGCACCGTGTCACAAGTCGATGGTAACGATGGCTAAATTGCATGAGTTGAACTTTGAATTGCTTCCGCACCCACCGTATTCTCAAGATTTGTCCCCCAGCGACTATTAGCTGTTCGCAGACCTCAAAAAGATGCTCGAGGGAAAGAGATTTGGCTCCAATGAAGAAGTGATTGCCGAAACTAACGCCTATTTTGAAACCAAAGATAAATCGTTCTATACGGCTGGCATAGAAAAGTTAGGAAAGCGTTGGAATGAATGTTTCACTCTTGAATGAGACTATGTTGATGAATAAAGAAGAATTTTGTCAAACAAATGTTGTTTTAGTAGTTAGTCCCGGGTTGATCGATGTATTTAAGTATATGAAATTTGATGACACTTTCAATTGAATAATACTTGTCCAAAATGGTCGAGTAAACCACACACACATATATCAGGAGCGTCAACTCGTATTTAAGTATTTTCTTAATATTTGTGGTTTCTTAAACATGTTTTTGATAAATGTATGGATCGATAATTTTTTCCGTGTTGGGTGATTAATTTTAGTTTTATAGAAGCGCCGTTTGTCTTTCTTTGGTGGAGGGTATTATTGTTACCGTTAAAAAAAATCTGGTACGATGGCAAGAAGTTTTTAAGTTGATTGTTTTCTCATCGAGATGGCTCGCCGACATTTTACATAAAGAAATAAACTCTCTCCGTATTGGGGGAAAAGTATAAACTTGGCAATAATGACTATATTTCCATGTCCTAAATTATTATTAAACAACAATATTTATTTATTTGATGTGTTTATACATGACAATAACTTTGATAAATAAATAATTAATAAAAAAAACAACAGGTTATTTAAGGTGAACACACGATTTATATGGATCTGGGTTTGTTGTCTTTTTTTAGTTGTGTCTCAGAAAACTAGGCTTATGCCTGTATCTTAACTTAGGAAATTATATTAAACTGAACAAACAAATATTTATCCACGGGACAAACGGCATCTTGATCCATAGTTTGTATTTAAGGCTTGATAATTGTAATTATTATTTTATAAATGACAATTTATGGCATCGAAATATAATTCTTATGTTAACCTTTCCTTCCCTGTGTTGGGTATCTTCTACACATTGCTTCTAATAACCATCAATATCTCTATAAATATTATAAATACAAGATTAAGATTTTAGGTATTCCTCCATAATATATTTACGCATTGATTTAAAAAATAATATTAATAATAATCATAATTTATGGACTACATCGAGGTGTTTTGTAAAGATCGAAAACAAATTCGCATTTAAACGCGGCGAACGCCTCGTCTTGACGATAGGTGAATAGTATGCGGGAAGCGCGACACTATATTCGCATCTCACTCTTGCATACTGGACTGGATTGCGAGGAGCTGAATTGCCTCAACGCCGCAAGCATATGCGTAAGCGCCGGGGTATGCGACTGTACTCCGCGCCGCTAGTAGCTTCTAAGCTTGCAAATAGGTTGGACGTACGCCCGTTCCGTGAGCGGTGCCAGATGGTTTTTTAATGTTTTCAGAAAATAAATCTCAATTATTATAATTTTTAACTTCAATTATAATTAATTAAGGGGATTATCTATGAACGTTCTTACTTTTCCGATTTAAAATCGCTATTTTTTTATTGCGTACTCACTACCCAACGCCGGAGCGCGCGTTTCATTTTAATCACCGTAAGGGAAGGGTTAAAGGCCAGGTTCGTATTTTCTCTTATTACGTTGAAAAAATAGTTGCCCATCGCACCAAATCACTTATTTCTGATATAACAATAACACCATCCAGTGAGGAGACAGCCGACGCATCTTTCAAAACAAAACTCATTCACCCAACACGAAAAACAATGGATATTCAAAAACTCTAATGAAAACTTTAACCTTTCCCACCAATAGGCACCTCACTCTTATGTAGATTAAAATACATTAATTGTAATTACAAAAGCCAATTTAAACAATGTTAGCAAATATTTTTTCATTTGTTTTGTAAACCTATTTACTTTGACAACATTGAAAATTAGAATAATACTTCTGTACACGAATTTTGAGTTTCATTTTTCCTTCACGGTCATATGTTTTGTTTCATTTTCGGCTTAACGGCATTAGGCAAATTAAATAATTGATTATAATATATTATCACATTGCATTATATTATACAATACTATATTTTACTTGATTATAATTTTGTAGGGATCCACGGTCGTCGCTATATATTGTCGCATACATACGGTCAACGACCGACGAAACGACCTTTGGATACCTCGACAAATTATAGTAAGCGGCCCAAAGGTCACATGCCCGACATGAGGCCGGCCGAGCGACGTGCCGCATTCCACACTAGAGAGAGAACGCACCACGCTGTCTCACCGGTTCCGTAAATAGATTGTTACCTACAATACTATTTACGATATGTACAATACTACAATTGAACATTTATGCATTCACAGGAGCGAGGCAGAATCATATCGCGGGCGCACTCCCGCGCCCATTCTGAAATGTTATAAATACCCACGTACTATCAAATAAAGGTTCATTCACTCTCTCCTTCCGCATTGCGATTTAACGTGTTTTATTTATTTACCAACAATCATAATCATCATTTCCTAAAATTTAAAGAATCCCTCATCTACAAATATGATTGTGACTCCATTTCGTGCAGCACTTAAAAGTCCTATCCGCACACTTTTTCAAGGGGCATCCGGCGAACCGATGCTGAGTGTTACGGTCACTGTTTGTGTTTTTTTGACATGTTACTATCTACAACCAACCAGAAAGACATTAAGAGGCGTAAAGTGAAAACAAGACCATATTCTTTCCTACGGGGATCAAACTCACAACCTGAAGGTCTAAATATAGGTATTGTACTATCTAGGTCAAGCATGTCATCATCTTTAATTACACAAGAAACACTGCTTCTATTCCCGATACCATGTTTATAGCATGTATAAAAAAAACACAACAAATAAATAAACTCGGTAGTCGACGTGTTAAAAAATATATCTGTGTAACGTAATAACGAGAGAAATGATTGATTAGAAATACTTAAGCTGAAATTCACTGAAAAAAAGAAACACATATTACTGTTTATTTTATACAAGGTGACTGGTAGATGATGCAATGTATTGAAGGTGATAAAGGATACCAATAACATAGAACTATTTTTATTCTAAACTATTACCAACTTAAGAGACATTGATAGAAAAATCGTATAAACTAAACCTTATAACGATATATACCCTAATAAATCGTATAAACTAAACCTTATAACGATATATACCCTAATAAATCGTATAAACTAAACCTTATAACGATATTTACCCTAATAAATCGTATAAACTAAACCTTATAACGATATACACCCTAATAAATCGTATAAACTAAACCTTATAACGATATATACCCTAATAAATCGTATAAACTAAACCTTATAACGATATATACCCTAATATCTCATTTTTCATATGCAATTGCGTTGTGATTTATAATATGAGGAGGTAACATTAAAAAAAATCATGTCCATCGGATACAAAAAGTGCGGAGCCGTTTAACATTTTCATTTAAAAAAAAAAGCACATAAATCATTTTAAAGTCATAATAAAAAAAACAGTATTTTTTCAAAAATAATCTTGTCCAGGCTTTAAACCAATCAAAAAATATCATGTCCATCGGATACAAAAAATGTCTTGATAAAGCAGATTTTTTTCTTATCGATTGTACGGAGCCGTTTAACATTTTAATTTTAATACAAAAAAAGCACATAAATCATTTTAAAATCATAATAAAAAAAACAGTATTTTTTCAAAAATAATCTTGTCCAGGCTTTAAACTAATCAAAAAAGATCATGTCCATCGGATACAAAAAATGAGTTGATAAAGCAGATTTTTTTCTTATCGATTGTACGGAGCCGTTTAACATTTCAATTTTAATAAAAAAAAACACAAATCATTTTAAAATCATAATAAAAAAACAGCATTTTTTCAAAAATAATCTTGTCCAGGCTTTAAACCAATCAAAAAATATCATGTCCATCGGATACAAAAAATGTGTTGATAAAGCAGATTTTTTTCTTATCGATTGTACGGAGCCGTTTAACATTTTAATTTTAATACAAAAAAAGCACATAAATCATTTTAAAATCATAATAAAAAAAACAGTATTTTTTCAAAAATAATCTTGTCCAGGCTTTAAACCAATCAAAAAATATCATGTCCATCGGATACAAAAAATGTGTTGATAAAGCAGATTTTTTTCTTATCGATTGTACGGAGCCGTTTAACATTTTAATTTTAATACAAAAAAAGCACATAAATCATTTTAAAATCATAATAAAAAAAACAGTATTTTTTCAAAAATAATCTTGTCCAGGCTTTAAACCAATCAAAAAATATCATGTCCATCGGATACAAAAAATGTGTTGATAAAGCAGATTTTTTTCTTATCGATTGTACGGAGCCGTTTAACATTTTAATTTTAATACAAAAAAAGCACATAAATCATTTTAAAATCATAATAAAAAAAACAGTATTTTTTCAAAAATAATCTTGTCCAGGCTTTAAACCAATCAAAAAATATCATGTCCATCGGATACAAAAAATGTGTTGATAAAGCAGATTTTTTTCTTATCGATTGTACGGAGCCGTTTAACATTTTAATTTTAATACAAAAAAAGCACATAAATCATTTTAAAATCATAATAAAAAAAACAGTATTTTTTCAAAAATAATCTTGTCCAGGCTTTAAACCAATCAAAAAATATCATGTCCATCGGATACAAAAAATGTGTTGATAAAGCAGATTTTTTTCTTATCGATTGTACGGAGCCGTTTAACATTTTAATTTTAATACAAAAAAAGCACATAAATCATTTTAAAATCATAATAAAAAAAACAGTATTTTTTCAAAAATAATCTTGTCCAGGCTTTAAACCAATCAAAAAATATCATGTCCATCGGATACAAAAAATGTGTTGATAAAGCAGATTTTTTTCTTATCGATTGTACGGAGCCGTTTAACATTTTAATTTTAATACAAAAAAAGCACATAAATCATTTTAAAATCATAATAAAAAAAACAGTATTTTTTCAAAAATAATCTTGTCCAGGCTTTAAACCAATCAAAAAATATCATGTCCATCGGATACAAAAAATGTGTTGATAAAGCAGATTTTTTTCTTATCGATTGTACGGAGCCGTTTAACATTTTAATTTTAATACAAAAAAAGCACATAAATCATTTTAAAATCATAATAAAAAAAACAGTATTTTTTCAAAAATAATCTTGTCCAGGCTTTAAACCAATCAAAAAATATCATGTCCATCGGATACAAAAAATGTGTTGATAAAGCAGATTTTTTTCTTATCGATTGTACGGAGCCGTTTAACATTTTAATTTTAATACAAAAAAAGCACATAAATCATTTTAAAATCATAATAAAAAAAACAGTATTTTTTCAAAAATAATCTTGTCCAGGCTTTAAACCAATCAAAAAATATCATGTCCATCGGATACAAAAAATGTGTTGATAAAGCAGATTTTTTTCTTATCGATTGTACGGAGCCGTTTAACATTTTAATTTTAATACAAAAAAAGCACATAAATCATTTTAAAATCATAATAAAAAAAACAGTATTTTTTCAAAAATAATCTTGTCCAGGCTTTAAACCAATCAAAAAATATCATGTCCATCGGATACAAAAAATGTGTTGATAAAGCAGATTTTTTTCTTATCGATTGTACGGAGCCGTTTAACATTTTAATTTTAATACAAAAAAGCACATAAATCATTTTAAAATCATAATAAAAAAAACAGTATTTTTTCAAAAATAATCTTGTCCAGGCTTTAAACCAATCAAAAAATATCATGTCCATCGGATACAAAAAATGTGTTGATAAAGCAGATTTTTTTCTTATCGATTGTACGGAGCCGTTTAACATTTTAATTTTAATACAAAAAAAGCACATAAATCATTTTAAAATCATAATAAAAAAAACAGTATTTTTTCAAAAATAATCTTGTCCAGGCTTTAAACCAATCAAAAAATATCATGTCCATCGGATACAAAAAATGAGTTGATAAAGCAGATTTTTTTCTTATCGATTGTACGGAGCCGTTTAACATTTCAATTTTAATAAAAAAAACACAAATCATTTTAAAATCATAATAAAAAAAACAGCATTTTTTCAAAAATAATCTTGTCCAGGCTTTAAACCAATCAAAAAATATCATGTCCATCGGATACAAAAAATGTGTTGATAAAGCAGATTTTTTCTTATCGATTGTACGGAGCCGTTTAACATTTCAATTTTAATAAAAAAAACACAAATCATTTTAAAATCATAATAAAAAAAACAGCATTTTTTCAAAAATAATCTTGTCCAGGCTTTAAACTAATCAAAAAAGATCATGTCCGAATTGACCAATCATAGCTTTCCGATTATGTCTGACTTCATATCAATTCACCAGCAGCTATCAGTTTTAAATCGAACGTGCAGTGTAATGTCATTATACAGCTTTATCTACCTACGTATATTTATAGTTTTACAGTAATATTTCTTCTTATTTTGTAACACTTTACTTATTTTATTTGATTAAAATTAAAATAAATTACTCTACCCAATTATTTTTTGTAAAATATTTTTGAAATCGAACAAAAGCCATCATGTCTCAGACCTGTTCAATCAAAAAAGATTAAAGTAGAATTGTTCACTCAAAAAGGATCATGTTAAACTAGAATAACTATTTTAATTATTATGATTCGATTTTAAACAACAAATCAAGTCACCTTAAGCGATTTTAAGGATTTCAGATATTTTTACAATGAATTATTATGTCATACATTTTTAATGCAAACATTTTTTTTGCGATTTCCCAATATTCTGATTTGGTGGACATGTTCTTTTTTTAATATTGCCTCCTCAATTGTCAATGTTTACGCATTATATATAATAAAGGGTGAATTTTTCATATTTTTATTGATTGAAATATTGACACATATGATAAACTTATTGAGCTAAAAAAGGAAGTCCAGTAATTCGGCTTGCAGGTCTATGTTAGAACATATAGGTACAGTGCCCGGCGGTAAGTAATACACATCGTTTGTAGAGCGTCGTTTCTGTCGCACGATGCGCTAACAGTCCGGTCCGGTAACGACTGACAAATCGCGACGGAACACGTGTATGAATGACAGAGACGACGTTCTACAAACTATATGTATTAGTTACCGCCGGGTACTGTATACTTCGTATATTAAATATATTTGAGGAAAGTGAATATATTTTTAAATCGTTGAATAAGTGTATCTCTTTAAACTGTAACTCTTTTTGAAGAAAAAAATGTTTTTTAATTCATTGGTCAACTTAGAAAAAAGCGAGGACGGGAGTAGTTTTGAAATTCAGTTGAAAACTATGTATAATCACACCAGTAAACTATTTATCCTCTTTGGGGTAGGCAGAGTGACAGATCTCTACACTTTTCTATCAAAACATACAACTTTCGTTAACTAAACTAAACACTTTTCTATCAAAAACATATAACTTTCGTTAACTACAACTTTCGTTAACTAAATTTTGTTAACTAAACCACACGCATCGAAGACAGGCTGCGGCAGGTAGTGTGGATATATTTTGCACTTGTTATAATTAAAATTTAAAATTTTATACCTTTAATTAAAAAAAAACCGGTCTATAGTGAAACCGGACTGATCGAAGCAAGTCTATGTGCAGCATTATTATATAGTATACGTAACTGCTGTAATTTTTTTTGGTTTGTGTAGTATGGCGCACTTTTTCACACTTGCTGGAATTAATATAATAAAATTTGTTATTATTTTAACATAAATGTAATCTATATTTATATAACTTACTAGACTTGGACTTAGCGTAAAAAATGTGTAAGATAAGAGATTGAAATATGTTTATACGAGTAAGTTAGATAAAAAAGTATATTTTTTGTAAATACATTAATAAACAATGGAGTGTATTTTCAATGTCGTTTCACGGTATCAGGCCGTGAACCCGTGCGGCACTCAGCCAGTCTCCACGGCCGACGTACGCCCCGCCCATGACTCGCTTCCCTGTGAACCCGGTACGTCCGTGGAGTATACGCCAGTTGTCGAAGAATACCACCAGACCTGAAAAAACATAATAATCGTATTGCCTTTCGATGATCTGTTCATTCTGTATAGTTATCAACACACAGCTGGAAAACAACATCGGTATTCAATTATGTCAAAAATGTAATCAATAAACAGCTGGAAAACAACATCGGTATTCAATTATGTCAAAAATGTAATCAATACACAGCTGGAAAACAACATCGGTATTCAATTATGTCAAAAATGTAATCAATACACAGCTGGAAAACAACATCGGTATTCAATTATGTCAAAAATGTAATCAATACACAGCTGGAAAACAACATCGGAAATCAATGAAGTAAAAAATGTATTCAATATGTAGCTGTAAAACAACATCGGGAATTAATTAAGTCAAAAATATAATCAATACACAGCTGGAAAATTACACCGGGAATCAATGAAGTCAAAAATGTAATCGATACAGAGCTGTTAAACAACATCGGGAATAAATATAGTCAAAAATGGAATCAATACACAGCTGGAAAATTACATCGGGAAGGAATGAAGTCATATAAATGGAATCAATATGGAGTTGGAAAACAACATCGGGAATAAATTTAGTCAAAAATGGAATCAATACACAGCTGGAAAACAATATTAAATGTTAAGATCACTCTGAGATAGTTTGGGCATGAAGAATGAATTTAATGAATGAAGAAAAAAAAACAATATACAGTGCAAATGGCCACGACGGGATAGTAGAAGACTAAAGGAAACATGATTGAATCAAACAAATGATATCTTGAAAAATGGAGATAAAAGAAGTCTGAGAAACTGTATAAGTTGTTTGAGAAGGTGTATGGACATAGAAGAGGCGTAAGATGGTTGTCGCAAGTAACGTCGACTGTTCTCTTCTTTTGGCCTACCCCAACAGGTAAACTACGTGATAGCGTGGTTGCATGTAAATGTAACTTGACTTATTTTCAACGCAACACAATTGCAATTCTTCTGATAATCAATATCATTAGATATTAATAATATAGAAATGGAAAGATCGATAAGAGTTTAGCGGATGTCCTTGAAGGACGCGATGATGATTTTGATTGTTTGGTATTTAAATAAAATACGTCAATTAGCAATGCGGAAAGAGAGAGTGAATGAATCAACGAATAATAATTAATAATTAATGATTAATGATGCTTTATTTATCGGTAAGTGGGTATTTATACATTTCAGAATGGGCGCGGGAGTGCGCCCGCAATATATTTTTATCTCGCTTCTGTGCGTGCAGAGATGGTCGATTGAAATATTGCAGACATCGCCAATAATATTGTGGGTAGACAATTTGTTGGCGAAAACGGCGAGACAGCGTGATGCGTTCTCTTTCTACTGTGGAATGTATCGTAAATAGTATTTGTGGGTAAACAATTTCAATGTTTTGGTATGCGACCTTTGGACATATCCAAAGGTCGTTTCGTCGGTCGTTGACCGTGTATGTTGACAATATTCAGCGACGACAGTAGTTCCTACATGAGTATTGAAACACTAACAAAACAAATATGCAGTACAAATGTGAGTGGAAAGCGTGTGACAGTAAGACCAAGGTAAGTATGGTTGGATCAAGTGAATTATATTTTTAAAGAAAGTCAGAGAAATTGTAGAAGTGGTATGGGAATGAGTATAGATGTAGAAGAGGTTAAAGATGAATATCAAGATATGAAAGTCTGGCGCTATGTCCTCTTTGCCTACTCCGACTGGAAAATGGTGTAATAATATGTATGTATAAATATAACTTATGATAATGTTTCCATAGAAAAAATATCTTTACTTCTATTATAGTATTCAAAACTTCTTGTTGTATATTCATCCTTTCTAAGTATTTCTGTGTTTATAAAATGGTTCACCAAAGATATCTCGAGTAAATGTCTCAATAAAGTTACATTTTGAATAGCTTCCACTCTGCTCCGAGTGAAATGAAAAGTTTCAATAGAGTCTCCTCTAGAATTTCACTTTCAGCATTTCAAATCGTCTTCAGTATAAAACTCGTTTGTTACCGCGGAATGAATTTCACTTTAGCTTCCCCACAACTTTCATTTGGATTAAGTCCAAATAAATGCGGATCCCGTAGTAGCTGGCGATCGTTGAACCTCTTATGAGACAGTGACAAACTTACATTCAGTAATGTCTTGCCATATAAACTTACTATCATTTTGAAAATACTTGCAAACATATAAACTTACTTTCATTTTGAAAATACTTGCAAAATTTATCAGCGGCTTACAATGACAAATTACCAAGTCAATTATTTAGTGTATGGAACATTATGTTGCATTTTGATGATAAAAATTAATTAAGAGGTATTTAAAAAAATTAAACAATCTCTCATCATCATGTTGGGATTAATAGAGAGAAGGGTTACCTATTTATTTATTCATTGTATCAATTTTTTTTTCTAAATTAACTCAATCGTTCGTTAATTGATCCTGGCATAAGGATATGCAAACTATATTGGTTTACATATGTATATAAAAAGTGATGAAAGTAAAATAAATGCGTTAGGATAAAAAGTGATGTAAGTAAAATAAATGCGTTAGAATGAAAAGTGATGAAAGTAAAATAAATGCGTGACGTAGAATGTATAGGAAAGCAATGTTAAATATGAAATAAAAACATAAGAAATAAATGCGAGTTAACACTTTACGACCCGATTGAAATCAAGACAACATTTCCCAGTGTCCTGTTTTTTTTTTATGAGGAATTCTGATTTTGTGACGGATTTACTTGAATTGCTATATCTAAGTAAATATTGAGAATATTGTAATGAAACTTTGCATATTTGTTTCGAATAGTTTGCTTATTCAGTTAAGTATAACAATTTTACCAACATTTTCCTTTGTGTAGAGCTACATCACACTCCTTACACATGTACCGGGTCTCTCTCATCTTCTTGTGCTAAGCACATACCTTGCAAGTTCTGCTGAGTTTTTTTTTCTTTGTTTGTCAGTTTATGGAATATATATCAACACATAATTAGACACGTTCTTTGACGACCTGTTTAGAAGATTCTGCAAATTCCTTATTCTACTCGTATTTGGACTTGGAGACTGTATATGATCTCCAGATTTGTATATCAAAATCTTCAAGATTTGACACATCCCTGCACATTGAAGACGTGACGTCAGAATTCTTTTGTATTTCCATTGTCTAGACTCTAGAGTATTGTAAATGCTAGAAATCAGGAGACTATTGCTTAAGGAGGTATTCTACTGTAGAAATTTGAAAAAAATGTTTTTTTTTTGTTTTTTATCTTTAAGAATATGTTCTAAAAAGGAAATTTAAAAATTCTCAATATTTACGAAGTTATAGCTATATATATGACTCGAACAATAATCTCAAAACTTTAAAGGCGTTTTTCTCGAATCTACTTTTTTCGACCTGGTCGACATAAAATCTCAAGTTTTATTTAACCGATTTCCTCCAAATTTAGTATTAAAACTTTAATAAACGTTTTTATATCGTCCGTACCTTGAAAAATTCCAAACAATTTAAAAAAAAAGGTAAAAAAATTTAAAGTTTTTTCAGGTAGCCGCCATTTTACGATTTTTTTTTCTCTTTGGTACCAACTATAACGCCATTATTTTTTATTAAGAAACTGTGTACGACTTTTGTTTCGAATTTACTAAAGGGTTTCCAATCATGTCAACATATAACAGCTGATAACATCTTGAATTTTCAATTTGTTTTTTTTTTTCAAAAAAAAAATTGTACATTTTCAAATCATTAATAAACAAACTGTTAAAAATGCAAAGGAAAAATATGTTTTAGTTTTTTTTATTTAGTCTGAAAAAACGCCCGAAATTCACGCCTCTAGAGCAGAATATCCCCTTAATGATTTAATTGTTTTCAGAAATAATTTCTAGTGCCAGTAACATGTTCTTTTTCGGAAGATAAATCGATCACATGAAAACACGGGACCCAGGCTCAATGAAAATCTAGTAAATCATATTTATAAACGGAATCAGGATACAAAGTGTTATAAGAAGATGGAGTGCTAAATATAAAGAAAGGAACAAAAAGATGTCCAAGGAATTTGATACTATTTCTTTGAAAAATACGTTCGTGACTGATAATGCATCCTCATCTAGAAAGCGTTGTCTACGCTGTGAAGCCATTCAGTAGAAATCCGTTTCCTTTGGATTCAGTTTCAATTTATTTTTAAACATCCTATTTGAGACTTAGAGGATGCAATTAGAAGCATCCGGCTAAAGGTTATCTTTATTTCTTGAATCACAGAATTCAAAGAACAGAGTATCATCATCCGTGTAAACCTGAAACTCAACACCCTAATTCCACTTTTATTGCTTTAATTTAAAATGTGTTTATATCTGTCTTATATCTACACCTTTTATTTCCAATTATATTTGAAAGAAAAGTACTAATATTTTCATCATCCCACAAACATTCCCCCGGCCGAGATACACCCCACCAATGTAGGGCGATCCCGACCGCAAGGGCATCAGAGGGCTTCCATCCCACACCCCCGCATATCTAGATTAAATAATAAATAGAAAAAAAAAAAAAAAACGTATGGCAGAAAACAAAATAAAAAGTAAACCCACATATATAGTACCACCTCAGGTTAACTGTCAGCAAGAGCAAGAAAAAAAAAGAAAAGAAAAGCCTCAAAGAAGTCCAAATTTTACATAATGACAAATGGGAAGTAAGATAGTTGAGACAACATTGATATATTGTAGTTAGTTAATTTTGATACTATTCAATTATAATATACCATATATGTGTTCGTTCCCCATTGACTTTGTTTTCTATGACTACACGCCGTTAGATATCCCTCGTATTTTTACTTACATCTGCGAAAGTGCTACCTAAAAACATAATTATTCAACTTGCTATCTAATACTTCTTTACTCACCCATATATCAGATTTTACTCACACATACATATTTCAGATTTTACTCACCCATATATCAGATTTTACTCACCCATATATCAGATTTTACTCACCCATATATCAGATTTTACTCATCCATATATCAGATTTTACTCAAAGATGATACTCTATATTTCATTTCCATACATCAAATTATATTATATTTCATTTCCATACATCAAAGATGATAATTTTGAACAATCTATAGAGATTGGTTTGAAAACAGAAATATACAAGATAAGTGAAAGATGAATATCACTGTGATTTTTATCCCAGTCGTTAGTGGAAAAAAAAGACAAAGGCATCCAACAACGTCGCATTGTCGTGACAGTCTCCCCTTCTAATGTTTTCTTAATAGATTTATTTTCCAGCTATGGACGTGCCGTGACCTCTAAAGTATCTTCATTTTTATTCATATTTCAGGCACAAAAAAGAAATTTTGAATGTAAAGCACTTGATACAGATTAACCTTGCCCAGCCGAGGCTCGCTGAATCCCAAGAGGATTGCAAAACGATTTGAGAGAGCTCACGGGAAGCTCTTAATGGAGTCGTTCTGAAATTTTATGCTGAAAAAGCTGTTTGAACGCATTTTCATGAATTTTATTATATTTAAATTAATGAGTCAATAATTTAATTCTAAAAGGATCTTTACAAAAAAAATTTCAATAAATCGTTTATTTTGTTTAATTATTTATTACATACGAGGCGTATCCAGAAAGTAAGTGTACTGAGGCTCTCACGACCAGATGGATTTTATTTTCGACATGTTGGCTACACTTCCGTGTAGCCTGACCCTTCCCTTCCGCAACGAGACCGGTTCGAGGTCAGTACGTTGAGAAGTGTCGACGCTACAACACGTTTCGTGAAAAATGTCAATCCAATCTCCCGCCAAGGGCGAAATACGCGGCGTCATCCGTTATCTCGTTTGGAAGGGAAAACCTCCGGTTGAGGTTTATAATGAGGTGAAAACTGCATATGGTGATAAAGCTATGAATCGTACAAGTGGTGTCGCGAGTTTAAAAACGGTCGTACGTCTGTGCATGATGATCAGAGGAGCGGAAGACCTTCAATTGTGACTGACGAAATTGTGGAAAAAATCGAAAATGCGCTCCGTGACGATCGCAGATCGAATATATGCCTCAAGGGGAGACCATCAACTCTGCAAGATACTGTGAGACCCTAAAAAAATTGCGGAGGGCGATTCAGAACAAGAGGAGAGACATGCTGACAAAGGGAGTCTGCCTGCTGCACGACAATGCCAGACCACACACGGCCAACGCCACAAAGGAACTGCTCGCCTCGTTTAAATGGGATGTCCTGAACCATGCCGCGCATTGCCCTGACCTAGCACCTTCAGATTACTATCTCTTTACCTCCCTGAAGCTGCACATGGGTGGGAAAAGGTTTTCAACCGACGAGGAGGTAAAGGAGGAAGTGGAGAAGTTGACGGAGGGGCTGGCGGGAAACTACTTCGAGGAAGGCATCAAAAAGTTGATACCCCGCTTCACCACCTGCATTGAGAAGAATGGCGACTATGTCGAAAAATAGCTAATAAAAATAAAAAAAATTGTAACCTACAAAAATGCAGTACACTTAGTTTCTGGACTTACCTAGTACATTAATATCATCACGCCGTATTCCTTGCGGAGTACACAAAAATAACAGATCTTCAATATTTGCTATCCAGGCACACACCTTTCGCCTCATCCAGATTTGTATTATACACCTCGTTATGCATTATTTTCTGTTGTTCAAACTTCTCACTGTACCTTCTTTATAAATCTGGTCCATTTGATCTAGTCATATTCTCTTCTGTCTACCTCTTACACGCGCACCTCTTACACTCCGACGCTTAGTCATTATTTCGTCATTCATTATCTTCACAAGTTTCAGCCATATAACTTATTTCTCCATCTTGCTTTAAATATCTATTTTAACCATGCATTCATTTCTGGTGTCTTCGTTCTACATTTTTCATACCTTGATATTCCACAAATTTTTCATAGCATTAATTTTACTTTTAACCTTTTTTCGACAAATCCAAGTTTCACTTGTATACATCAAGGTGGGCACCAGTAAACTATAATGTATCGTCAATTTTGCCATTTTGAATATGACTTGGTTGCTGGACATATTCGTATATCACATATGTAAATAATAAATT
The DNA here is from genome assembly GCA_949825065.1 of Odontocerum albicorne. NCBI lineage: Eukaryota > Metazoa > Arthropoda > Insecta > Trichoptera > Odontoceridae > Odontocerum > Odontocerum albicorne. The sequence goes on along the minus strand of OX463842.1, from coordinate 7,310,955 downwards.
AAGACCTGGATCTTAGTAAAACACTAATTTTCTAACAACCTCCGTGATCTACTTGATAACACACTAACCCGGGGGCTAAGGGTTGAATACCTGCCCCGGGGGCTACGGGCTGGATACCTTTTGGTTTTCATAATGTTTACAATAGTGTTCAAGTCTGATTTTTACATAAGGCTTGTCAACACTTTTATTGTTGCTTGGAAGAGATTCACACACGGCAATAAACCTGGTGGTTTCAACTGTATATATCGAAAGTCTAATATAAAAATACAATTTTTGAAACGGCCATAAAAATGTTTAAATTTTTGTTTCGAGAAAGTTTGGCAGAAACATGTGGTGTTTCGATCTTTGATAAAATAACAGGTGAAATTATTAAGGATGGGTCAAAGCTAAAGACAAATATATCAGTTGTGTGAAAAAGATGGTTCGCTCTCCTCTCTGATTACTTTGACAGGGAGACTGTGTGATAGCGTATATAATTATTTGAATAAAAAAGGAGTTAATTTATATTCAAACCTGGTGTTAACTGGAATTTCCATTGGATCTCAGGACAGTGGAAACATTTGGAGATCTTTCTCAGAGCTGCGTACATTGCAATGAGTTGATCTCCTGAAGCTGGCTGCTGGGGACTACGGTCGTATATATTAAACCTGAAATTTTATATTTTTTTATATAAACATGAGTACTAATACTTGCCAAGTCCCTTAATGGGATGTCTCCATTGTATCTTTAATATATGTGTATCATATAAGAGATGTTCCTTCGGAAAAGACTAGAACTTTGAGGTTGATTTCGTCTTAATTAAAAAGCTTGATTATACTAAATTGATAATAATAGGGTGATGAACACAATACATATACACTACACCTAAAACCGAATGTGCTATTATCACATAAAGGAAGATCTCAAAAGATGTCTTTGAAGTTTGTCTTTCTTGGTAAGTTTTCTGCGTTTGTTTTACCAAATATGTATTTTTAAACATATGCGGAGAAATTCCTAACTTGTAGTTATCACCTATCCAACTCAACTATCGTATATATATTTTGAAAAATGTTTCAACTCTTAATGAGAGTGAGGTTGCGGGGCGCTATAAATATTTCTTGATGCTAGTGAAAAGGTTGAAAAAAGTTTTTTATTATGGTTCAAACTAAATAAATAAACAAATATACCAGAAAACCACTGATGAGGATCATTCAACGGGGAAGTGATTCAATCAACTTGGCTCGATAATAATTCTTCTGCTAATTTTCGACTCTGAATACAACTTGTTATAATTGCACCAAGCTGGTAGATTAAGAAATTTAGTAAATGATGTAATTTATTTTACCGTATTTGTTCTATTTCTTGGTTGACTGGATTTAGTCTTATGATCGGAGAAGTATTTACATGGTGCCATCCATCTTCTTTGTATTCCGCTTGTTGATGAACAGTTGTCAGAATATTGAATGTTTTTGCGTCACTTTTTCTGAGTTCCTCGGCGACGTAAAAACCATCAACAAGGATGCTCTCTCCGCCAGTTCCACTAAATTCCAAACAATGAAAGACTTGAAGCCTGGAAGAAATAAATATTAAAAAAAAACCGTAAATAAAATATTTAAACTAATCTACGAGTATTATACAAGTCCGATATGAAAAACAACGATCAATAGCTATCCACCGGCCTCTTGTACGGGGAATTGGTGGACAAGCGAAGAGTTGGTGAGCAAAGGAAATGCTATAAGGACAGTCTGCGAGAGTCGCTTACTTTGTGCGGGGCGCCTGAGGACTAGGAGCAGGTGGTTCGGGACCGTGAGGAGTGAAGAGCCGTATATTCTCGGGCTGATGGCGTCTCAGCGGCTAGACGTATTAGAAATAGTCTGCGCGCTGCAAACATGGGTCAATATGGCCAGGCAGCTCAGCAGGATCCATATGTCTGTGACATTTGCGGGAGGAAGTGAGCATCCAGGATCGAGATGTTCTCTCACAGAAGATCACGCGATCGACGTCGGAGAACGTTTCAGGACTGACGTTGGAGTGGCGAGGGGATCCTCGACTGCGAGGCCCGGCAATGATGACCGGTCTCCATCATGTAGATATTATCACTGTGGCATTTATGAAATCTTGTCTGAGATGTAAAACAATGACCGATAGTTAGCCAACGGGTTTCATCATATAGGTGTTGCGATCATGCGGATGGAGAGGGATGTTGATGAAATCTGGTCCAAAATGAAAGACAACGATTGGTAGTTAGCCTGCGACCTTCATCACATAAGTATTGCAATTAAATGGAGGTAGAAGGATGTTGATGAAATCTGGTCCAAGACGAAAGACCAATATACGTTAGATTAGCCAGCGACCTTCTTCATACAGGTGTTGCCATTATGTGGATGTTCATAAAATCTGGCCCATGATGAAAGACAGCAATCGATAGCTAGTCAGTGACTCCATCATGTAGGTGTTGCCATCATGCGGACAGAGAGGGACGTTGATGAAGTCTGGTCCGAGACGAAAGAAGACGATCGAAGAAATATCGATAGTTAGCAAGCAGTACCCATCATGTAGGTGTAATTGTGGTACGGAGGGAGAGAGATGTTGATTAATTCTGGTCTAAGGGAAAAAACAACGATCGATAGCTATCCAGCGGCCTTCATCATGCTGGTGTTACCAAGAGGAGAGAGATGCCGATGAAATTTTGTCCGAGTTGAAAAACAATCGTCGATAGTTAACCAGCTTCCATAATGTAGGTGTAATAGAGTGGAAGGAGGGATACATTGATACTATTTGATCTGAGACGAAAGACAATAAGATCAATATTTAGTCAGCAACCTGTATCATGTAGGTATTATTATATTGAGGAAAGAAAAGGGATATTGATGCAGCTGGTGTTTGATGAAAAAAAGGGGTTTACACTTACCCTGCGGCTTCCATCATGTAGGTGTTGTCATTATGCGGGGCGAGGGGGATGGTACTGTAGGCCGTGTCCGCTCGAGCCTGGTCCGAAGTGAAAGACCACATGTCACCGAAAAGGGTGCGCTGGATGGGAGCCACTCTCTTGATTACCTTTTCCGTATCCTCGAGGGTAGGAATCACCTGAAATATATATATTTTTGCTCTCGATTTGTATAAAATGTTTAATTTCTTTCACCCAGATGTAGATTAATGGATCTTGTTTAATCTTCCCGGGAGTGTATAGATAGACAGTTGCAGTTTCCCTTAATCAAGAGTGCCACATAAGAGGGAATCAATCAAACTCTAACTTAAAAATATAAATAGATTCATGTGAATATTTATAAGACATGAGTCTTTAGGGATCATATTATACTCTACCAGTTTCAAGGCTTTCACCTCATCATCAGGGGAGCACAAACAAGACTTGTTTGTACTCCCCTGATGATGAGGGGAAAGCCTTGTAACCGATAGGGCTATACCGTTACAAAAAGTGGAATAAACAGTGTTTAATAAAACAAATTACGATGTCTTTAAACCTCCATAATGTTAATGCATTAACTATAAATAATATATTTTAATGTAATTAAATGAGCCCACATACAACGTGTAAGCAGTTATAAAAAGAAAATTAAAGAAATTGTAAGTTTTATAATGGCTCTACTAAATATGGTAGTATTACCCTGAGACAGCGTGCGACTCTCTTGAAGGAATTAGGCCTTAGCTTGTCTTCTCCTTGATTAATGGCATCCAACGAAAAGAGCCAATTACTCGCGAGAGGGAGGCCCTGACAGATATTTACATGCTACCAGATCTATCTTCGGGCCAGATTTGTTGGTATGCACTGCCTAAATTGGATTCTCCCATAATGATATATGATCGTAACTTTATCTTACTTGGAATGTATATTAAATTAATATACTGTAAATGCTGATTTATCCGGGATTTCAATAGTGAAAAGCTCTGTTTGCCAGATTTTATCAAAACTGTTTTGACAGCTGTTAAAAGCGCAATCTTTGAATGAATTTTGAACCGTCAATGAAATTATAATTAATCTACTACATTAAGAGTAAAAAATATTAAGTTTCAATTTAGAACGTTCTTCATCATTTTTTCGTCGACCATTCGACGGCATAGCAAACACTATTATAATACTCCGCCTTGTTGGATCGATTTTTAATAATCAATTATTACTTGAGGAAAAAATGGACCTCAAAGTTATATTCCTCTGCAAATAAACATCTCTCAAACACAAATTCACGAGATGCAATGTAGACATCTCAAAGGATTTGAATTCAAAGAGAGAAAGTTTGAAATAAATGCGTTCACGACACTTAAGTCAGTGTGAACGTTTTAGAAGTTGAATAATATGACTAGATTTGTGACTACCGTATATTAATTAGAAGAGCAGCTGCATTGTAAACAGACTGGAGTCTAGAAATTTACGAATCTGACTAGAAGATAGATTTACAATAATCATGAAGCGGCACAAGTGAATCAATAAAAGTTTTTATTTCGTGTGTTGAACGACATTGATTTTCAAATTTTAACTCTCTTTATTGAACAGGTAATAAGTGTGTTATTCCACGTATGATATTAAACCCCGCTTCACGTTATTTTACCTCTAATCCCAAATATAGCTCTCTTTATTGAACAGTTAATAAGTGTGTTATTCCACGTATTATATTAAACCACGCTTCACGTAATTTTACCTCCAATCCCAAATTTTAACTCTCTTTATTGAACAGTAAATAAGTGTGTTATTCCACGTATTATATTAAACCACGCTTCACGTAATTTTACCTCCAATCCTAAATTTTAACTTTCTTTATTAAACAGTAAATAAGTGTTTTATTCCACGTATTATATTAAACCACGCTTCACGTAATTTTACCTCGAATCCCAAATTCTAACTCTCTTTATTGAACAGTAAATAAGTGTGTTTACCACGTATTATATTAAACCACGCTTCACGCAATTTTACCTCCAATCCCAACAGTAAATAAATGTGTTATTCCACGTATTATATTAAACCACGCTTCACGTAATTTTACCTCCAATCGCTTTCGTCAGTCAAAATGACCCAGGTTTGTTGCAAATGTTTAGTTAATTGACTCAAAGGATTTACACCCCTTATAAACATTTTTCCTTTGTGTCAATAGACCACACACACCTATGATGTAACATGACACCAGTTTAAACTAAGCACTGCTCTCGTAAAAAAAACTGGGATCATTCCATCTGAAGAAAGCTTCAGGAAATGACATTAAAACACGTGTAGCGGGGATTTTTTTTCTTCCATTTTTAAAGAATAGATATGACCGAAGTTATAGGTATCGTTATACCCTCGAACGTGCTTGTGTCGTTCGAGAGGAGTAGCACAGCGCGGGGCTCGAACCGACGACCTTCCGCACGGAAGTTCAGTGCGTTACCGCGCAGTCATCCACCTGCACCACATAATATTAGTGCACTCATGCACCACATACTATTAGTGGAATAACAAAGCAATTTATTATTGAATATACAAAAATTGAGTTTTACAAATTTAAGGCTGAAATATTTGATAAAATTCAGTATTTTTAATTTTAATTGGGATTATTTATTTTAATTTAAAACTGTAATCAGAATATTTTGGCATCCGGGAAAATTCCTAAAGCTCGCTGACCCAATCCGCAAATAAAGATGCGCTAGGATGTGTAATGCACTTAGGTTGATGGAGTGTCCGAGATTTTATTGCCTATAAGGTTGGATTTAACAAACTCGGTCAATTCAAACTGTTATTTGGAGAGACTGTTCCAATTGCAGAGTTTGCCTCTTGAAAGTTGAACATGTTGGAAACTTTAAAAAAATATTTATATGACATGCTTTAAAAATCGAAAGTGTCTAAGGGCTGTTCTTAATTTTTTGTTTAGTTTATATTTTTCTGTATGGATCGTTTAGATTGTTTTTTCCATCTCGTCTCTTAATGAAATAAAATCTAAGAAAATGTCAATTTCATTTGAATAACTTAAATTAACCCTTCCTTCTCTGTGTTGTGTAACTAGTACACATTGCTTCTAAAAACGTTAATATCTCTATAAATATAATAAATAATAGGTTCAGATTTTAGATATTCCTCCGTAATACATTTACGCATTGAATAAAAAAAATAATATTAATAATAATTAGCACTTATCGGCCACATCCGAGATATTTTGTGAAAATCGAGAATAAATTCACCAATGCAATCAAACGTGTGTCAGTGTGTGACGAAGGTATATTCATTCTAAAAACCGTTATGGGTGAGGAAGCGACGCTATTCACGTCTCACTCTACTTCGGTATATGGGAACGCCAGAAATAGAATCTCAGTTTGCAGTTGTGTTTCTTCCTTCGAGGTATAATATACAAAATGTTAGTCCGTCTCAGGTCTCCGTCGCTCTAGCGCATTCATCTGAGGTGGTCTTCTTGCCTGTTTTGTAAACGTCAGCCGATGTTTTTTTCATGTTTTCAGCAATTAAATTTCAATTATTATCACTTTTGACTTCAAATTTAATTAATTTAAGCGATGCATATTCTTATTTTTCCGATTTTAAATCGCTCATTTTTACATGTGTATTAAATACACATCACCGAAACGGGCGGATTTTTTTAGCACAATTAGGGAAAAGTTAACAACGATGAAAACCTTAAACTTAAAGTGAAACAAAGCTTACCTGCTTTTCATCTACAGTATACACAAGATAAATTACAATTTGGTGTGCTGAAAAACTCTTGATGAAAATGTGGGTAAAGTGTTTCCCTACATTTTCATGCACATTTTTTCCACTTAAAAATATATTCAGTGCTCTTTATTTGATTACAAAAATATCGTGGTACAAAGCGCAAATGATAGCATATCAGTATACGGTATTTTAGAGGAGGAAATTTAAATGATTTTCTGTAAATTTAAATATTGTTTTACGCTTACACTGCGTACAATACAACTTGACTTGTTTATTGCCAAGTTGTAATAACTTGTAGCTGACTAGAAAGATGTTGAAACAATTTTATGTAATACCCATACTAAATACCTTTTAAAAAATATTAGCAACATAATCCGCAGGATACGATGTTCTTCATTAACCTTTCCCTTCCTGTGCTAAAAAATCCGCGCGTTCCGGTGCTGTGTATTTTTTAACACACATCAATACATGTGTAAAAATGAGCGATTTAAAATCGGTAAAATAAGAATATTCATAGCCAATCGCTTAAATTATTTAAATTTGAAGTCAAAAGTGATAATAATTGAAATTTAATTGCTGAAAACAAGAAAAAAACATCGGTCGACGTTCACAAAATGGGCGATGCGACCACCTCAAATGGCTGTCCGAAAACTACTGAAGCGAGAGAAGCGAGCGAACTGAGATTCTATTTCTTGCGTTCCCATATACCGAAGTAGAGGGAGAGTGAGACGTGAATAGCGTCGCTTCCTCACCCATAGCGGTTTTTTAGAATGAATATACCTACGTCACACACTGGCACACGTTTGATTGTATTGGTGAATTTATTACCGATTTTCAAAATATCTTTGATGTGGCCGATAAGTGCTAATTTTATATGTTGTTTATAGTTAAGGCATTAACGTTGTGGAAGTTTAAAGACATTGTTATTTATTTTTATTAAACATTGTTTATTCCACTTTTTTGTATCGGTATAACCCTACCGGTTTCATGGCTTTCACCTCATCTTCAGGGGTCTTGTTTGTGCTCCCCTACCGTTACCGTTACAAAAAAGTGGAATAAACAGTGTTTGATAAAAATAAATTACAATGCTAATTTTATAATTAATATTATTTTTTTATATTGTTTATAGTTAAGGCATTATCGTTGTAGAGGTTTAAAGACATTGTAATTTATTTTTATCAAACACTGTTTATTCCACTTTTTGTAACGGTATAACCCTACCAGTTTCAAGGCTTTCACCTCATCTTCAGGGGAGCACAAACAAGACTAAATTCTGTTCGAACTGGTACCGATATACACGCTTCAACGGTTGGGGACTGAGGGGTAAGGGAGGCATGGGACGATTTCGGCCAAGAGCGGAGAGATTCGACATATGCTTACTTAGTCATACTTTTGACATTCATCTTTTCCATATGTACAAATCATCTTAGAGCGTCTTCCTACATCTCACTTAAAGCATTCACTTTATTAATGTATTCATTTCTGTCTCAATTCTGCTTTTTTTTCATACATTGACATTCCACATTTTTTTCTTGTACGCATCTTAACAGCATTTATCATGTTTTCAATTTTTTTTGCCAATTCCAAGTTTCACTTGCATAAGTCAAGGTGGTCACCATGTATTATGTATCGTCATTTTCATTTTGTATTGTCATATTTGATCACTCACTATTACGTATTGTCATTTTTGTTTAATCACTATCATTTTTTGTTAATTTTGGTCACTGACTATTATGTATTGTTATTTTATTATGTATTGTCATTTTTGATAACTCACTATCATGCATTGTCAATTTTGATCACTCACTATTGTGTATTACTATTTTATTATGTACCGTCATTTTTGGGTATTCACCATCATATTTTGTTATTTTTGATCATTCACTATTATGTATTGTTATTTTTATTATGTATTGTCTATTATGGTAACTCACTATTATATATTGTCAATTTTGGTAACTCACTATTATTTATTGTCAATTTTGGTCACTCACTATTGTGTATTATTATTTTATTATATACAGTAGACCCGCGGTAATCCGACAAACGTTTTGCAAGGCGGTGTCGGATGATCGAATTTGTCGGATTATAGAGTACTGCCACCGACCCCTTGTAGTGCGGAACTTTTTTTAAAAGGAGTACCTTGTAATCCGACAAATTACATACTTATAAAAATGGTAAGATCAAATCTATATGAACTACATAATATACGATATGGGACTTAGTGAATTAAACGACACAATAGATAGCATAGGGTTTATTATAAAATTTACGTCATTAACGCTATAGCACTTGTAAAAATATAAAAACTAAACATATTGATGTCAATCAATTACATACAACATACGTAAGTATTGTATTTCCTAGGTACATACTATGATCTTAATTTGAAAAAGGATAAACAAATTAATTGATGGTACATTCAAATATTCAGCAATTTTCTTTTGTTTTTCATTCGCTAAGCGCGAGAGTAAGGCCTTATCTCTGTTTCCTCAGAAGTAAAAGTTCGTTGCATGATGCACCATTCTCTTCAGCCAATTGCATACCCAGCTCAAATGCGTTAATCCCATCTTTAGCTGACACTTGTGGAGTAGTTGCGATGACTTCGTCATCATCGTCTTGATTGGAATAGAAACTTGGTTGACAATCAACCTCATCAGACATTTGATGGAACACACTTTATTCTTCATCCATTCCACGATACCAGATTTTCAAACTTTCCGAACTAATCTGCGTTTCGGTAGCAGCTTGCTCTATAACTTTCGAAGTAACACTGATTTGAGGAGCGGTGCCGGGAGTGGTGACAATTTCTGGCCATAAATTTTTCAATGACGATGTAATGGCTGATGGGAGCAATGCATTCCAAGATTGACAAAGGGAGAAAACCAAGTCTTTCATGTTTAATTCTTTTAATGTTTTTTCTATAGGTTGGTATTTTGATATGGCCGTCAGCAGCAGTTTTTTCTTGTAATCTTGCTTGACAAACAATGATATGCTGATCCATTGGTTGGATCAATGCAGTGCTGTTTGGTGAAAGAAACATCGCAGTGATACATTTATCCTCTGTTGTTAGTTCGTCTTCGGACGGGTGACCGGGAGCATTATTAAGAAGCAGTAATGCCTTTCGAGGTAGATTATAATATTTCTACCATTTCCTAACTTCTGGCACAAAACATTCATCAAACCACTTTTTGAAAAGGTCTTTTGTCATCCACGCGCTTTTTTTTCCATAATAGTGTACAGGTAAATCAATGTTTTTGAATGCTCGTGGATTCTTTGATTTTCCAATGACCACCATCTTTAGCCCGTGTGTGCCCGAAGCATTAGCACAAGGTAATATGGTTACACGTTCTTTTCTCATCTTACGTCCAGGTAAAGATTTCTCATTATGTGAAACAAACGTTTTGCTAGATATTACACGCCAAAAAAGCCCTGACTCATCTGCATTGTATACCTGTGAAGGGCAAATATCTAAATCTTTTACTTAAAAAAAAATTATTTAAATTGATCTATGCAGCATGCATCATTAGAGAGTTTTTCTCCTGTTACAGTCATCAAACGTATTCCATGACGACTTTTGAAGCATTCCAGCCATCCCTTGCTAGCTACAAAGTAGTCTTTTTTTGTTATCTCCTTGCAAAAAAACTTTGCTTTTATGGCCAATATGGGCTCAGAAATAGGCGTATGCCTGTTTCTTTCCTGAAGAAACCACATGTACAAAGCTTCTTCAACCTCTGGATTTTCAGCTTTCTTGAGTGTCTGCCTCTTGCCTGGCCCCCAGTCAGTGGTTTACACGAACTTTTGAATGTTCTCGCGGTTCTTTTTAATATCATAAATTGTGGAACGTCCTACGCCGTATTCACTTGCCAAGCTACTAAAAGATGCATTACGATTTAGGCGGTCCACAATCTCATTTTTTTCTTTAATTGTTAATGTTTTGCGCTTCCGCTTTTGGGTTTGCGAAGCCATTGCGACACGTGTAGATATATGCGTTGTACGATGCGACACCAATATATGAACGCCCGCGATCACATTCACAAACTGAGACAATACGCGTCGAGCAAAAATCACGGTGCCGCGAACAAGTCACAACATGTTTAAGCATGTATTGACGAAGATTTGCCGTAATATGTAAATGTAATGTACATACTGTAACAGGCATGTCGGATTATAGGGGGTGCCGGATTACCGCGGGTCAACTGTATTGTTATTTTTGATCATTCACTATTATGTATTGTTATTTGTATTATGTATTGTCATTTTTGGTAACTCACTATAATGTATTGTAATTTTTGGTCACTCACTATTATGTATTGTCATATTTTGGTCACTCACCGTTATGTACTGTCATTTTTGCTACTATCAATAAAACTTATTAAAAAAAGCCATAATTAATTTATACCGAAAACTTAAATGACCTTTTTTCGTTTTGCGACTAACGTTAGATAATCCATAAATTCAAAAAACTATGCGTATAGTTTCTTGACCTAATTAGATTGGTTTTTTGCTAATTTAAAAATATACAAATATTAAAAAATATATTATTCATAATATTTCTAAGACTTACATTGTAGACAAAAGCAACTCCGTGCGAAGTGAGTGATGCGAGGAACATCTTGAGACTGTCGTCAGACTGCAAGAATTCGTCTTTGTTAAAGAACATTTTAGATTCCCGCCTCCCCTGGTCGCCGCGCCACAATGTCCTGGGAATTTGTTTCTGCCAGTTCTTTGGTAAGGATTTACAAAGGAATTGTTCCTCGTAGTTTGATTCATGCCCATCGTTCCCTGCGAGCAGTGATATAGGTATAAAGATATTTTTATAAAATTACTTTTGTTATTTTTCGACTTTAACCCTGATGAATGATTAATAACGAAAAGTCGTAACTTTCGACACGCTCAAGCACGGGAGATTTTTGAACATTTATAACGTGCCGTGTGTATATTAAATTATATTCAAATATTGTTATGGCTGAAAATATTTCGCAGCCCCATTCTAATTGCCAACAGACGAAAAACCCTGACGACTGCTGAATAACGAAGAAACATAACTTTTGATGCACACAGACACGGAAGATTTTTAAAATGATTTGTAAACGTTTGTAACGTGTCGTGTGTTCATAATAAAATATTCTTATGGTTGAAAATATTTCACAACCCATTCTAATGCCCACAGACGAAAAACCCTGACGACTACTGAATAACGAAGAACCATAACTTTTGACGTACACGGACACAGAAAATTTTTTGAATGATTTTCGAACATTTGTAACGTGTCGTATGTTCATATTAAAATATTCTTATGATTGAAAATATTTCACGACCCATTTTAATTGCCAACAGACGAAAAACCCTAACGACTGCTGAATAACGAAGAACCATAACTTTTGACGTACACGGACACAGAAGATTTTTTGAATGATTTTCGAACATTTGTAACGTGTCGTATGTTCATATTAAAATATTCTTATGATTGAAAATATTTCACGGCCCATTTTAATTGCCAACAGACGAAATACCCTAACGACTGCTGAATAACGAAGAACTATAACTTTTGACGCACACAGACACAGAAGATTTTTGAATGATTTGTAAACATTATTTGTAGCGTGTCGTGTGTTCATATTAAAATATTGTTATGGTTGAAAATATTTCGCGACCCATTCAAAATGCCAACATACTTAATTTTAGGTATCAGCTCATATGTTAAGAAACTAAGATTTAGAACATACAAATAATAAACAAAAAAGAACAAAAATACTCACATGTTATTGATAATATATTTTTTTCATTTACAATTTCAATGGGAAACACATCTTCAGGAATATCTAACAAATGCTTGTTTCTTTGAAAAGTGGTAAAATTATAACAATCTGTACATCTGAAAATTAATTTAACAATAAATTAAGTAAGACAGTTATTATGCCGCTAGTTACATTAAATCGCGCTGCATGTATTTCTACCTACCATCCCGAGGCTATATTCAGGCGGAATGATTCATGATTCATTCCGCTTGAAGAGAACCTCGGTATATGGTAGAAACACTTGTAGCAGGTAATAAAATAATTAATGGAACAACAAAGTTATTTATTGTTTAACATTCTACGTTAAAAGTAACCACACTCTTCAATATCATCTTCATCCAATTTTTTTAAATAATCTTCGAAAACACTTATTCGATACATTTGTATAAGTATTTTCATATTTGTTATATTTATTTATTTATTATTACACATGACAAGAAATATACACAATTAGCGAAAAACAACAGGTAATTTGATTTGGACATACAATTTTAATGGATCTGGGTTTGTTGCCTTTCATTTGTCGTATCCCCAGTACACTAGGCTTTTGCCTGTATCTCACTGAGGATATTTAGCATGAAAAAATAAATCGATACTTCTTTCCGATTTTTGATTACACAAAAACAAAACCCCGTTGCACGCTCTCATCAACCTGACAAACATTGACACTCAACTACAACTGGAAACATCTTGCGAAATTCAACTCCTCACACATCATCACTCCAGAAAGACCAAACATATATAAAACACTGTGTTTTTTAATAAGGGTAAATTCGATTTGCAAAAGGTGGAATTTGATTTGCGAAAGAGAGAATTTGAATTGCGAAAATTGAATTTGAAGTGCAAAACCTGTGTTGAAAATTCGGGGAGCCAATAATGAATAACAAGAATTCCATTTATCTTACTTTTGACGCCGATATTGTTGCTGTTTCCACTGATGTTTTAGCAAATTCTAGATTAATCCGACATTTTAATGTCATTGCTAGTCAGTATTATTATATGGAGTGGAATCACGGACCTTAAAAGTTGGCAGTATGAAGCGACTGGAAGCATTCGAAATGTGGATACACCGGAGAATGCTACGGATACCCTGGACGGATATGGTCAGCAACACAGGGGTTCTTCAAATAGCCAAAGTTGATAGAGAGCTGTTGACTAATATTAAAATCCGAAAGGTGTCCCATTTGGATCATGTACTAGGAGAAATATACAAATAACTGCACCTGATCATCCAAGGCAAAATAGAGGGTCGAAGAGGTGTTAGCAGGTGACAAGTCTCCTGGCTCCGCAATAATGGGATTGGACTGGTATAAGGAGCATTAGGGATCTTTTTCGGTCTGCCGGGGACAAAGATGCTTACTCTCAGGTGATAGTCAACGTTGGGGAGACCTGACATGACATCAGGAAGAAGAAGTATGATAAATCGAATCGGACCAGTAAAAAAAGGCACTTTAAAAGACGCAGCCTCTGATATTCGTTTTGGACAATGGAATACAATCAATATTTACCTGCAATTATCTCGCAGCCAGCACAGGGGGTATGATGAAAAGTCTTTATCAGAAGTATAAATGCATAAATACTCTTTTTCCACTTGAACTTTCTTTGTTTTGCCTGTGAAAATTATCAGTTAATTTCAATACCACTTACTTGACACTTGAAATTTTAGAAATTACGTTTGACTGTAAATGACACACAGGTATAGAGTTTATGTACTGTAAAGGACACACAGGTATATGTTTAACCAAACACTGTTTATTCCACTTTTTGTAACGGTATAACCCTACCGGTTTCAAGGCTTTCACCTCATAATCAGGGGAGCATAAACACGATAGTGTTTATGCTCCCCTGATGATGAGGTGAAAGCGACTCAAACAAAAATAGGAATAAACAGTGTTTGATCAAACAAATTACAATGTCTTGAAACCTCCACGGTGTTAATAATGCCTTAACTATAAATAACATATAGAGTTTTTTTTTACTATATTGTTTAACACTTTTATTGTACAGTACAAACTGGTAGGCTTATTGGCAATCTCTTACAGCCAACCAAAACATTGTTTATTAGGTCTTCAGTGAAAACTAGATTGAAATCAAAACTGTCTGTCATTCGATAGGATTAGCACAGCGCGGGGTTTGAACCGGCGATCTACCACACTGAAGTCCAGCACTTTACTGTGCGGTCATGCACCTTAGCTAAATTGACAATTACTAAATAAATAATTGACAGCAACGTGAAAAGAAAATGAATTACAAAAAAAGTAATTGACAGTAACGCAAAGTAAAATAATCGACAATAACGTAATTCATAAGAACAAAAATACTTTAGTATGTTATTTAAAAAATATATACGAGTATATTAGAGCAGAACAAAGATCCGGTGTGTCAAATAAATTGCTTTGAAAGACTCTGATAGTTAAGGGAATTGTGTCGCATAGAAAATACTCGTCTCTCCTGCTCGTATAACGCTTCTGTAAAGCCAGTCTAAAGAACGAAGACAAGTTGGCAGGAACACATCATCACCCAAGAGATAACGTCTCGAGGGACATATTGGCACGAACAATAGGGAACTTGCAGCTAGCTGTTAACAAACGAGATCAGTATAAATGAATTCTGAACTCTGGATAAAAGTGCTGTTTGTTAACATAAAAAAAGCTCATAAGCACTATTATACAATTGTTACAACTTAAAGCGTCATTTAGAAGTTGTGAAAATTATATGATAACTGAAACGCTAAGAAAGCATAACTAATTCAGTTAAGCCACCAAACAATTGGAGCCGATCTGTTATGTTTGAATTGATTTCTAAACTAGTAATCTATATTAGTTATACACTCATACGAGTACATACCATCACGCCGTTTCCTTGCTGAGATAGGCAGAAAGAATAGCGCACTAGATTTCTAGACACATATTCCATCCCTTCCATATCCATACAACTTTTTATACAGCTCCTACGATCTTTTTACTTTTAACTTTTCCTTGTTTCTAAATATCATTAATTTGATCCAACCATTCTCTCCGTGGTCTTCCTCTACCATGCATTTTGCTCATATTTGCACTGTATATTTGTTTTGTCAGTCTTTCTCAACACGCCAACCAACGTCTTAAACTCACATCTATCCCTAGTCACTTCACTCTTGCTTCTTCCTCGACCAACGTCTTCCTCGGACGACATTCATTCCAGACGGGTATATTTATATTTTGCAAGTATTTCATAATTAATTTGATCAATATGTCCAAACCATTTAAGAATTCCTTTCTAAATTATACTTATGACATCCGACTCTAAGAAACTGTTAATCCTAATTTATTGATTGCTTACTCTATCAAACATTGAAATACCAAATAGTCAAGGAAAGCTACACATTTCTAAAACATTTCAATCTTCAAGCTTCACTTCCTTAAATTAAAATTGATACTTACATACTACTAAGCACTATATTTTTTAAAGTTTTTCGATTGCTTTGTTGGCAAAAACTGTGCAATTACTTTATCTAAAAATATAATATTTTTAGTTGTGGTAATTGCATTAATTTCTTCTTTTAAATCCATATAATATTCCAGTCTGGTTAACACTTAGGGCCTATAAAAACATCTTTCTGGTTGGTTGGAAGAGATTGCCACATGTCAATAAACTCGCCAGGTTAAATAATAATAATATTGTAATAATATGCAATTTCAGATATAAATTTTATTCACACCCATTGACAATTTTAAGGTTTAAACTGTTACACGGATAATGTAAATTACACTAGACAGCGCCTGCAGGAACTATTATCCATCACATACGCAAGAACAGGTATTCCAGACGTTATGCCTAATAGAAGGGATTTAACTATTTTGAATGTTCTCAATAACACACGCAAAAAGTTTTGTGTTCTCAATAACACACGCAAGAACGGGTCTTCCAGACGTTAGGCCTATTAGAAGGGATTTAACTCTTTTGAACGGAACTGCTTCGGGTATTGACATATTTCATATCACACTATCAAAACTACAATAAAATAAAAATTTATTCTATGGTTGGGGACGTTAGAAAGCACTACTCAATTTATTTAAGTAACTTTTGAATATACTTTTTAAATATGTTAACTATTTGTTATTGAAAGTTTACAATTAAATTGTGCTAAGCCCGTTTTGTGAATTCAAACAAATAAATTTAAACGTATGCATATATGTATGTGTAAATTGAATAAAATTAGTGGATTCGTATTGTATATATGTATTACCCATTATGAAAAAAATCCGATCACTATGTATGCCGGAACGATTCACATAAAACTCTCACTAGAATTGAATCTAACGTGTTTTATCCACACGCGAATACTTCTGAACTTCGGTTTTAATATCGGCTATTTATAAATCTCGACCATTTATCTCAGAACATGAAATTATTTAACATTTGACCTCGATACACCAACAGGACGCACAGTGTTTTAAATTTAATCGACGTTTTCTTTTTTTTAATTATCAAAGAATTTTGCGTTGACTTTTATTGGCAGTTAATTACACTACTCGCTATCTAACTAATCATACATTGTTAGGTGAATGGTTGCACGGTAGCGCACTCGATTTCCTTGCGGATTGTCGCCGGTTCGAACCTCACGTCGTGCCCTCGAATGACATGGGTATAAGGATACCTTCAGATATGATATGAAGACATGCCGACAAGTACGATATGAAGGAATGCCGTCAAGTACGATATATTGGGTGTTAATTTTCTGCTCTACAAGATATTGTGTTTTCATATATTATTTTATTTGATTAGAAGACTTCAAAATGGAATGTCAAGTAGACGAAAGTGAGCATTTTCGACACCTCCTTCTGTTCGCGTTCAATCGAGGGAATCAAGCTTACGAAATGGTGATGAAATATGTTTGAAGGGGATCTTCATGAATAATATGGTTTAAGCGGTCTTCATCGAAGTCCACTGGTCGTCCGGAACGCTCCATGTCTTTCAGGTTGAAATTACCATCTTTGAAACGCAAAAACCATCGACGAGCTGTCCTTCAGTTTATAGCATCTTCACCGTACACTTCGCAAATATCGCGAGTAGCTTTGGCACCTTTATTCCCTCGATTGAACGCGAACAGAAGGAGGTGTCGAAAATGCTCACTTTCGTCTACTTGACATTCCATTTTGAAGGCTTGTAATCAAATAAAATAATATATGTAACGTAAAAGCAAACACAATATCTTGTAGAGCAGATTTTTTTTTCCGAATGACGTATAACCTTTACCATTTTGTTTTACTTTTGGTGCTCATTTTTAAAGTGGAAAAAAACGGACACAACTTATGTTAACACCCAATACATTTATGTTAATGTCACCACACATACATAGTGATGGATATTCTGTACCAATCTTTCATCCGAGATATTTCCTTTAAATCTACTCGTTTATACGTGGGTGAGTAGGCGATTAAGAAATTTTTACACATCGAATGGTAGAGGAGCATAGTCCCGCGGTAACGCACTTGACTTTTGTGCGGAAGGTTCTCGGTTGGAACCCCGCGTTGTGGATCTCACCTCGAATGACACAGGCATTTTTTCCGCCTAGTATTCAGAGGTATGAGAATATCTATGACTTCGATCACATATATTCTTTCAAAAAAATTTGCCGGTGTACTCAGATCATCTGACTTCGGTGCGTCATAGAATCTAGTACAGTGGTGTGGCCGGCAAGTTTGCTGATATACAACGGTTCACTCACTTAACCCTTCCTTCCCTGTGATGTGTTACTAGTACATATTGCTTCTAAAAACTTTAATATCTCTATAAATATAATAAATACTGGGTTCAGAATTTAGGTATTCCTCCGTAATACATTTACGCATTGAATGAAAAATATAATAATAATAATAATTAGGACTTATCGGCCACATCAGAGATATTTTGTGAAAATCGGGAATAAATTCACCTATACAATCAAACGTGTGCCAGTGTGTGACGTAGGTATATTCATTCTAAAAAAACACTATGGGTGAGGAAGCGACGCTTTTCACGTCTCACTCTCACTCTGCTTCGGTATATGGGAACGCAAGAAATATAATCTCAGTTCACTCGCTTCAGTAGCTTTCGGGGATCCATTTGAGGTGGTTACATCGTCCGTTTTACGTCGGACGATGTTTTTTTCATGTTTTCAGCAATTAAATTTCAATTATTATCACTTTTGACTTCAAATTTAATTAATTTAAGCGATTGGTTATGAATATTCTTATTTTTCCGATTTTAAATCGCTCATTTTTACATGTGTATTGAATACACAGCACCGGAACGCGCTGATTTTTTAGCACAGAAAGGGAAAGTTTAAAAAAACTCTACGGCACAGCTTTCCAACTGAATTGACGTTGGAATGGCGATGAGATTCTCGACTTTGAGGCCCAGCACTCATACATTAGTTTATTTTTTTACTATCCTCGTGTTGTCTAAACAAAATAAATACTTATCAAGATTTTAAGTATGCCCACTGATTTAAATTCTGACACGGTATCAACATGTTCGTCTGAAATTAATTTTTTACCTGAGGAAGTACGACTATATTACTTTATACCAGAAGGAGCTGAACAGGTTGAACGTGAGAAATAGACGCAAAATGCACATATTATCACTTTTGTAGAACACACTTGACTGTTCCGCCGCCCCCTCTTATTTCACTGAGAATATGTAGCGTCCTTCTGATCATGGACTTGCGCTATGTTCAAGCAGAGATTGTTTATTGGCTTTCCCAGTTCACCGCTCTTTTTTTAGCATCGTTCTTTATTGTTCATGCAGTAAGATTCTGGAACCAGTTACCAACAAATGTAATTCTCGCTCCGGCACAGGCAAGCTTTTAAAGGAGTCTAAATATCCTCTTAATTTTAAGTCCGTAATATAATGTGTTTCATTCCCGATTTTCCTTTTCTCACTACCATCCTTTAGTTGATGATGTTTTTTATTTTTACGATGTACGAATATATTGTTCATAAATTTTGTAGAGAATAAAGAATGAATTTTTTTTTGATCTTACAAACTTTATTTACTTTTGTCTAGTTGGTTGGAAAAGATTACTACCTGGCAATAAGCCTGCCAAATTGTTAAAAATGAGGTGTTAAATAAATCTCGTAAAAGCACTCAAAAACAAAATAAATTGTGCAACAACTTTCGTGGCCTAGTTGGTAAGCCCCCTGTTTTCCAGCCCGGTAGTTACGGGCTCGATTTCTTTTGGTGCCTAGATCTTTCTAAAAGGATTCCAACCTAGTTTTCACTTATGGTTTGTTAAGACATCTTTCAGGTTGTTTGGAAGAAGTTTCCATATGGCAATAAACCCACCGGATCATACTATATACGCGTGGCATAGTATAATGTTACCAATACGTACGATGAAAAACCACGAGTTTCGTGCCTACTCAAGCGGTTCTAAGATTATGATTGATTGATTGGCGTAAAGACTGGGCCACGCTCTTTAATATGTACCCGAAACACCAATTTATTGAAGTGAAACTTCTATAGGCGCGGTAGGGCAAATTTTCCTGAACGTCATGAAAAGTGAAACGGTGTATTATATTATTTTTTTATTATTAAATTATTGTTTATTATCATTAAATGATTTATTTATTAGTACATTATTATTAATTATTTTTATATTAATAATTGTTTATTATTAACACTTGCCACCCTGTGATGGATAGCGAGTGACCAGGACTTATATTTTATTTGATTATTCGACGTTTTAATACATAATAAAATGATTTTTATAGCTAATTACAAAAAATAATCTAACAGATTTTGTATAATTTTAATTTAAAATATACATTTTTCACTGGACGCTTAGCGTCCAGCACCGTGTCTAGCGGATTTTTTTAGCACAGTAAGGCAAGGGTTAATAATAATAAATATTATTAAGTGTATTATATAATTATTTATAATTAATATTATTTTAATATTATTAAGTGTATAATATTATTATTAAAATTGTTATTTATTATTAGAATTATTATTATTTATTATTAAAAATTTAAAAAATATATTTTTTTATGTATTATTTTTATATTAATATATTTAACATTTATTAATTTTATTTTATTTTAAATTATTTTATTTTATTTTAGTTTATATTTATTTTAATCTTTATTTATTATATAATTTTTATTTAATATATAATTATAATAATATATATCATATATATGTTATTATAATACTAATAATTATATTTTTATTATATTATAATTAAATATAATATAATTAATTTAGAATATAATAAAATAATATTATTAATAATATAATAAAAATAATAGAATAATAAATGAATCATTAAATAATTATTTAAGAATAATTCATTTATTTATAACATAAAAATATTAATATATTTAATATTGAAAAGTATATTTTTTATTATATAGTGTATTATATTATTATTCAAATTATAATTAATTAATAAAATTATTATTAAAACTATTTTTTTTATTTAATTAAGAGAGATTTTCTTGAATTAAATTCCACATGACCATTTCCTAATTTAAAAAAAAATCGTTAACAAATGGAAAAAAAGCAATGCATAAAATCAACTTTAGAGGCCCTGGTCTAAGAGACATCATGCTATCAATTATTAAAAGTATTGAGACAAATTATGAGATAATATTTCATTTGTAAAGGAATGTTTTATGAACTATCAAACGTATCACCTAATTTATTATTTTATAAAGCAGTTAATTATTTTATATAGTATACTGTTGTAAATGATAAACCTAACAAAGGTTAAATATAGTATACTGTTGTAAATGATAAACCTAACAAAGGTTAAATATATTGACCGCATATAACAAAATAAGTTCAACAATGATTGTAAATGCATATACATAACATATGTTGCAAGTGAATACATTTTTATGTTTAAATACTCGTAATAAGTAGTTGCGACCCGTGAAATATTCACGGAAATAAAACCAATTCTACATTTATGAAAATATATATTCATAAATGTAGAATTTGTTTATATATACCATTTATACATCGTCTCCTTTTACACCGGTTCAACAATTTTTAGCTAGGTATTTAAAATTCGTTCAGTATCACGGACCCACCGAGATTCAAATTTCGAATTACTTTCGGAGAGAATCCAAGTATTCCTCTCTCGCTCTCTTGTATTCAAAATTCAATTCTCGTATTTTTTCTTTGACGACAGCCGTCATATGTGTTATGGTCTATTTCTACTATGAAGATGATTTATCTACTCGTATCTGGAACTCTTTTAAGTTCGTTCGAATTGTAAGAAACTCTAAAATCTAAAAACCGAATAGCACATTATTGTTGACAATAATTAAAATAGTTTCGATTTGCTATAGCAGATGTCGCACTATTTGCGTCCAATTTTGTTAATAAAATTAATCTCACGCAGCAATAATTCAATTATAAAATTGAATTAAAATTGAACGTATCATCACGCCGTGTCCCTTGCGAGGTAGGCAGAGATAAAAGATTTCCTAAATTTTCAATCAAAGCAAACCATTTCGCCTCCGTGCACACTTGCTTGACTAAAATATTATTATTAAATCAAGATCAAATAAAGTATGTTTGGATCAAGTGAATGGTATTTTGAAAGAAAGAAAAGTGGAATTTTAGAAAAATCGTAAAAGTTATATGGATGTCGAAGAGGCTAAGGATGTGTGTCGAAATAGAAAAATCTGGCTCTTTTTCCTCTCTGCCTACCCTGCCAGGAAAATAGCATGATGCTGTTTATGTAAGTATGTATTTATGGTATATTCTACGTTATGGTGTACATGAACTTTTAAGACTAGAGTACTTAATAGTCTGGAAGCCTTCGAAATGTGAATTTATCGGATAAAGCCCAGAATTTCTTGGTTTGATCGTATCCCAAACACTGAGGTACTTACTGCGTGGAGCAATTGAAGAACGATAACTATTAAATACCATAAAGTGCCGAAAGATTGATTGTCTGGGTCATGTGCAAGGGAGTGAGCTGAAAAACATCTGGTATCCCCGTGGCTGGGCTCGCCCTATATTGGTGGGGTGAAGAGTTGAATTTCGCAAGATGTTTCCAGTTGTAGTTGAGTGTCACTGTTTGTCAGAATGATGAGAGCGTGCAACGGGGTTTTGTTTTTTGTGTAATCAAAAATCGGAAAGAAGTATTCATTTTTTTTTCATGCTATGCAAATATCCTCAGTAAAATACAGGCAAAAGCCTAGTTTACTGGGGATACGACAAATGAAAGGCAACAAACCCAGATCCATTAAAATTGTATGTCCAAATCAAATATCTTGAAGTATATTTAAATATATTATGTAATTACTATGTTACTATCATTATCATCATCATCATCATCAATGGCACTACAGCCCATTGTGAGCCCCGGCCTCCTCCAGCAGTCGTTGCCATTCCCCCCTATCCTGGGATGCACTCCACTATGTTACTATCAATAAACCTATATTTATTTACTAATTATTATTACTATTATATATTGAGAGAGAAAAATCTCACTTCTAAAAACTAAATCGAGAGTTGACACGGATCCGGTAGAGGCACCCGACATGGTTTCGCAATATTGGCGAATGGATAGGTTTCCTGAGAGTTGAGGAGCTCCGCTTAAGAGGTTTTTTTCTCAAGAGTGATCGTGAACGTCAAGAGAGCCTGAATGGCATATGAATCAAAAAAATTAACATCCATGTATTATATTTGAACGTTTTTTTTTTATAAAAAATCAATCTGCTAGACTCCGCGTCTACTTCGTTGTATATTATCTGAAAATTTTCATTAAGCGAAGACATCCGTGAGGTGAGCTGTCATTTTGCGATAGTGTCATTATCTTGTATTCAGAATACATGACGTGACATATGAGACCATATATGAATACATGACGTGACATATGAGACCATATATGTATCTGGTGATTGTTTTCCTAAAACGTTTTATTACATATTACTTTTTAAATATTTTTGATAAAAACTGAGAGATTAAGGAATTTATATAGCGTCATTTTATGCTATCCCAAGAGATCACGAAGGTCAGTGTCTGGGCTTGATTTGGAGAAAACAATTAATTAAATTTATTAAAAGGGGGAAGTAATAGAAATAAAATAACACTAATTACGAATACTATGGTTATACATAAATACACACCATCACACTGACAAACTTAACCTAGTTGGTTACATCAATTAAAACTCATTTTTCAAAAATAGTTCCAGTCTAGTTTTGATTTGAAGCCTCTTTGTAATATTTCTAGTTAATTGGAAGGGATTACCTTCATAACAATACATAAATACCATCACACCAATTCTCTGTCGGGAAAGGCAGAAAGGACAGATCACCAAACTTTCCTATGTCGACACACATTTCGCCTCTTCCACGTCCATAAACTTTTTCATACAGCATTTACCAATTATCTTACTTTTTACTTTCCGTTCTTTCAAAATATCATTCACTTGATCTAACCACACTTTCATTGGTATTCCTCTTCCACGCCTTCCGTTCATATTTACACTGCATATTTATTTTTTAATATTTTTCATTCATTCGTGTGACGTGTTCAAACTACCTTATAGTGCTTTTTTTCGTCTTACTTATCACATCCTCACCATCCTTAAGTTCAAATTTATCTCTTAACACTTCATTCCATATTTTGTCTAATATGGTATCCCCGTGCGTTATTCTAAGTGCATGTATTTCCACAGCATTAATTCTGATCTTTTCAGTTTTCCCACCAAGGTCCAAGAGAGATGACTTCTCAGCTTTGAGAACGAAACGCCTGAGGACCATGATGAACTAGTAAAACGGTGTAACGG